>VWYP01023880.1:0-62790 GCA_013400435.1 Pycnonotus jocosus
AATATTAAATATACATATACATATAATTATAAATACTAAAATTATAAAAATGTAAATATAAATATAAAATATGTATAAAATATAAAATAGACCAAAGTATAAGCAGCCATTTTTCTGGACTCCTCACCACACCAAGACACACCAACTTTTTTTTTTTTTTTTGGCATTTTACTATGAAAAGGAAGGTAAAAACCATGACAAACACCGCTCCTAGGAAATTTTTTAAAAAATAAAATTAAAGGCAGAAAAAAAAGAGAACTTCCTTTTCCTCAAAGCAACCATTTCAATTCCCCTCTGCCATCTCTGCCAGTGACTTCTGTCTTCTCAAGTCAAGCCTTGAACAGGCTGCCAAGGGAAGTGGTGGAGTCACCATCCCTGGAAAGTGTCCAAAAATGGGTGGATGTGGCACTTGGGGGCATGGATGAGTGGTGGATTTGGAAGAGCTCTTCATGATTGGAGTTGATGATCCAAGAGGTTTCTCCCAGCCTTAAATCATTCCATGGCTCTGAGAGAGGCAAAATCCCTGCAAAATCAACTCCTGCACCCTCCAGCCCCAAATCATCCAGGTAAAATCATTAATGGTGGGAAAGCCTGTGAGGGAGAAATAAAAATTTAAGGATAACATGGATTTGGGCTGGTCTCCTCCATTTCTACCTCACTTTTTTTTTTTTTTGCTAGAACCCATCAAACACCTCTTCATTCCAGCACCACCTTCTCGTGTCTAACCTCGTGTCACCTGCAGCTGCTGGCAGCAACAAAAGCCTTTCAAACACTCTGAAGAAGACAAAAGAAATGTGTGTCCGAGGCAGAAGAGATTCAGGGCTTCCCAAAAAGAGTTTATTCAGTGTTTGTTCTGGCTCTGCTCACCCCAGGACAATAAAACCATTCTGAGCAGGCTTTGCACAATGGATGCCAGAGAGGAAAAGCTGCTTTAAGGCCGAGCTGGGCAGCACAGCCTCGCCTTTGTGGCCTCTGGAGGATCCAGTTTAATTTATTTTCCCAGCAGAAAGACTCTGTTACCAATCCCACACCTGACCAACAGTCTAAAGCATGGCTCTTATCAGCAAGCAGCCTGAAAATGCATTTATTCTGTTGTGTGTCTTCACTCCAAGCAAAAAAAAAAAAGAAGGAAAAAAAAGAAGCATCTTTTCTTTCAGATGAGTCCCATTTAAATCAGAGGCAGCAATTAATGAGATATTCCACAGAATCATTTTACAGCAACCATAAAGTTTTAATCAATATAAGCATTTTTTAACAGACAAATTCCCTTCACAGTAACACTGAAAACAGAGGCAGAATGTGATTTTGGACGGGTTTTGTTACAAATATTCATGCAAAGGAGTGGGGGTTTTTTGGATTTTTTTTTGAGGGGGGAGCAAAATGGGATCTCACCTGGGCATCTCTCTCATTGTGTAATGGATTTATTGCAATACAAAAATAAAAAGGGTTCCTATATATCACTGCAGGGTCAGGAGGCACAGAGCTGGTTGGCTTTGGAAGAAGAGAGGAATATGTTGCAGCAAGAAGAAAAATTGGGGAAGCAGAGCGGTGGTGGCAGCCAGAAAAAAAAAAAATGAAGCAAAGAAATGCCAAAGCATTGGGCTGCTCTGAAAACCCTCGGGGTGGTGGGTGGAGAAAACTTCAGCTGCAAGTGGCAGCAGGGACAGGGTGTGAGGGGACAGAGAACGTGGAGGTGCAGAGCAGAACAGGGTGAAAATCCTCCTTCAGGAAGGCCAGGCTAAGCCAGCACATGTGGCATTAAAAATATCACTTCCCTCTCCCAAAAAATGCTTTGAGGGAAGGGAGTTAGAAGAACTGGCTGTGCTCCCTCCACTGGCACCAAAGCAGGAGACAGGACCAGGAGGTTTGAGACCTTTCTTTCCCAGATGAGATGAGTTAAAATCAAGTGTTCCTCTTCCTGAACACAATTCTAGTGGTGAGAAGAAACACCAGCCCCATCAGCAAGTTTAGGAAGCTCAATGCAAGGAGGAATTTGCAGCAAAAAACACCTTTAGCCTGAGAATACATCTTAATAAGAGCAGCATGATCTCCACTCAAAAAAAAAAAAAAATTATAATACCACAGAATGGTTATTCTGAATTGAAAAAAAAAAAAAATCTGTGCAAGGAACAGGGAAAGTCCTGATCCCACTGCTTCAGCTGGAACACACAGGGAGCAGAGTCTGAGGGAGTCAGAGTCGGCCTGGAGATCCATCCAGAGCCCAACCCAACAACACAGGGCATCCCTTAAATACATAGGGACCAACCCAACAACTCACAGCACCCCTAAAAAAGTGGGGATCACCCTCAGGAAAAGGTGCAATTCCCTGGATTTGTCTCTCCACGGCGCTCAGTGGAAGATCCAACCCAGCGATCTGCCAGCTTTGGGTTCCTGCTGTTTACTCCTGATTTGAGGAATCTTCCAAGACTCCCCCCTTCCCACCAAACACCCCAAAACCAGCAGCATTCCCAAATTCCCCACACAACCCCGCCTCTCCCTAAGGCAAACGGTGCTCCCTGATCTATTTAGCAGCAGCTTTGGGCCACCACTGGGGTGTGGTGGCTCGGACCTTCACTCTGTCCCCTCCCAGCTTTATGCACAGCGGCTCGTTGACATGAGCCAGCCTCAGCAGGGCTATCCCGAGCTCTCCTCCTCCAGCACGGAATTTCCCAGCCCGTTTTCCCGACTCGGTGAGGATCTCTGCTCCCTCGGGAATGCCGGCGCTGGGCAGGGGCTCCGGGAAGCTGACGGGCAGCAGGCGCTTGCGGATCACTCCCATGTGGTGGGTCCTGGCCGTCAGCTCCTGCCCGATGTAGCAGCCTTTGGTGAAGCTGATGCCATTCATGAAGGCCAGGTTGGATTCCAGCGGGAGGGCGACTCCAGGAGGGAGATCTTTCACCCCTTCGGGAATTCCTAGGGCGAGAACAAAGCCGGAAGGGAAATGCTCCTCGTTAGACTTCACGCTCTGAGTTGTTTGACTCATTCTCAGTTTGATTTACCCAACCCAAACGGATCCAGTTTCAGCACTAATTTCCCTCTGCCAATTATTGTAATACTTTATCAGCAGGGACACACTAAAATGAAAGGCACTGGCACAAAATCAAAATCCCAGAACTGAGATCCCTCTACAATCTCCTTGGCCTCGGAGTTAACTCGGCAAATCCAGCCACGAAATTTTTAGGAAACCAAGTCTGGGTGTTCCCTTTTCCTTCCTCAGAAGCAAGCAAAGCACCCGGGCTGTGTGTCATCCCAAAATAATCAAAATTACTCAAACCACAGAAGCTTCTCTCTAGGAAAATGAATAATCCTGGCTTCCTTTTAGCATTCCTGAACAATCCCATAATCTGAGTAATAGACAATTATAACCCTAGACAGAATTATAACTACCAGGTCACTTTAATACTCAAAGTAGCAATTAATACATGTATTAATTAACAAATTACATGCATTAAAACATAAGAATGAAAGGTTTATAATTTATTACTGCCTTATATCAACATGTGGACTCCCCAAATCCATAGTCTGAAACAGGGCTTGGATTTACCTTGTTTATACCTGTGCCTGTGGTAATCCTGAACATCTCCAACCTGACTGCCAGGGATAATCTCTGACAGGTTTGCTCCTTTCTTTGCAATCACTCTCCAGCCCATGACTTCTGCCCTGGGGTCAGGAGTTAGGAGCAGAGCCTGGTCTGCAGATTTTGGGAGGGAACTGGCGTCCCCAGGCTGTTCCCCAGGGATGACAGCCCACAGGGAGAGGTCAGGGCAGGGGGCAATGGTGACTTTCCTGCGGATCTTGTAGAGTTTCAGGTGTTTCTGGATGGAATCCAGCACGCTGCTGTCGCACTCCAGCAGGATGTGAGGCTCCTCTGCTGTGCTTCCATGGAGTCTAAAAAGAGTCACACCCCCAAGGTCAGGAAAATAAACACCCACAGCAGCAGGAGCCAAAGTTGGAATTTTATTTGGATCCTGGTGCAAATGCAGAGATCTGGGGAGTTTCTGTGGCACACAGGGAGCAGCACTCACATCCCCACAGTGAAATACCTAAACTATTTCAGCCACATGCTGTACTCTGTCCTAACAAACACTACTCTGACTTCTCCCAGGGGCAGAAACAGGTCTGGCCATGTAGAATTCTCAAGCCTTACCTACAGTGAAGGGAATTTCAGCTGGGGGAGAACCTTCGTTCAGCTGTGTCTTCCTCTGTCACAGAATCCCAGAATGGATTTGGGTTAGATGGGGCCTTAAAGCTCATCCAGCCCCAATCCCCTGCCATGGTCAGGGAAACCTTCCACTACACTAGGGTGCTCCAAGCCTTGTCCAACCTGGCCTTGGACACTTCCAGGGATCCAGGGGCAGCCACAGCTTCTCTGGGAACCTGTGCCAGAGCCTCCCCACCCTCAAAGGGAAGAATTCCTTCCCAACATCCCATCTGTCCCCTTGGAAGGGGCTCTGAGCCCTCCTTGGAGCCTTCTCTCCTCCAGGCAAGCACGCCCAGCTCTCCCAGCCTGGCTCCACAGCAGAGTCAATACCCACATTGTGGCGATATTACACCCATCACACCTCTCTGCTGCGCAGAGGCTGCATCAAGTGACGGCAAACACACAGGGAGGAAGCGCTTTTTTGCACATTAATGTAAAAATTTAAGCCGGAAATGTCACACGGCGGTGACAGCAGCCACCCCCCGCCACTTCGCAATGGTCTCTCCCAGTTCCACACTACCCCTCCGGGCCGCGCCGCTTGGTCTCACCTGTACAGGATGACGTCATAGAGGCAGCGGCCCTGCACGTTCAGCGCGTGCGCATAGAGCGCAGGGGGGGCGTCACCCGCCGTCACCAGCTGCGTGACGTCATTGGTGAGCAGCCCTTGCAGGAACACGGCGGCCTCGGCGCCCCGCACGCCCAACAGCGCCCGGCCCAGCGGGAAACAGGCGACGGCCGCGCCCCGCCGGCCCTGGCACCACCGGCGCAGCCCGGGTGCCGTTATTGCCCTCACCAACATGGCGGCGCCGTCAGAAACTCCCCCCGCCACCGCCGCCCGCTGCCGCCGCCGCCATCTTGTGTGTGTCCGCCGGTAGGGCGACACCTGCTGGCGGGGCCGGGGAGCCGCGGGGACCGCCCCCTTCCCTCAGGCCACGCCCCGGTGCAATGACCACGCCCCCTCTGGGACGCCGGCACTGCCGTGGCCACGCTCCCGGGTTTGGCCACGCCCCCGGGCCGGGTGTTCTCCGCGATCCCGAAGGAGGAATTTGGGAATCTCCCGTGGCCTTTCCCGGCCTTTCCTGGGTTCCCTGGCCGTGGAGCGAGGGAGGAGAACAGCCCAAAGCTCTCCCACGTCGCGCGGTTTGGTTGTGGGTGCCGTCGGGCCGTGTCCCGGCTGCTTCCCATTTAATGAGAGAATCAGTCAGGCTGGAAAGGTCCTCCGACATCGAGTCCAACCATTTCAACCAGACCATGGCGCTAAGTGCCACGTCCAGTCATTCCTTAAGCACCTCCTTTCCTAGCCCTGATGAGCCTAAAATCCCCTGGATGCTGCAAACAGAGAGGGCACAGAGCCATTCCCCCCTCTAGGTGCATTTTGGCTATCAGGGTGGAAAAGAGACTCCAAAGGTTCCTCTTTTGCACTGGTTTGTTTCCACAGGACTCACCAGCTGCCCTCTCTCCTCTTCTAACACCCTCGGAGAAACTGGCAGCAGCGCCCTATTGGAGTAAATGATAATGTTTGGCAGTGGGAATTTCTGCTGAGCATTGCATGGGAATAAAATCATGGAATCATGGAATGGCTTTAAAGGTCATTTTAAACAAGGAGCAGGGACATGTTCAATCCATCAGGTTGCTCAGAGCCTCAGCCCAAACTGATCTGGAATATTCCTAGGGACGGGGAATCACTGTGTTAAAACTGCCCAGTTAAAATCATGGAGCTGAAGCGCTGTTTCCCTCCCTCTGGAATGGTCACCGGCACTCTGGGAAGTGGGGTCTGAAGGGCTCGGATAGCCGCGGGTCTGGCTGCGGCTCATTCCGCTGGAATTCATCCCAGAGCCCAAGGAATGGCCCTGAGTCACTCCTGTCATTTGCGATTCCCCTTCTTCAGTGGCTGCCGTTCTGTTTGAGGCCATCCCGCCCCTTCCCGCACATGAGCATCCCTCCGGGCAGGGAGAGCCGCCTGGCCCCGAGTGACCCCGCTAAATCCTCCAGGACAGGCAGCACCAGCACAAACCCACCCATCCTAAAACCCTGAATGGTGGCTAATTTTCTAGGAGCTGAAAATGCTCTGT
This sequence comes from Pycnonotus jocosus, assembly GCA_013400435.1. Lineage (NCBI taxonomy): Eukaryota > Metazoa > Chordata > Aves > Passeriformes > Pycnonotidae > Pycnonotus > Pycnonotus jocosus. Next base: position 6,274 of record VWYP01023880.1, read on the forward strand.
GGGTTCATCCAGCTGGCCCCAGGCAGGGCTGGGCTCCCCCCTTGTGCCCCGGGAGTGATAACCTTATCACACATCCCAGCAGTGCTGAGAGATGTGGGGTGTTCACCCTGGAATTGGGGGCTGGCCCTGCAGGTGGAGAAATAAAGATGTGGACAGAGGTGGCTCGAAGTGACCTTGGCACATGGATGTGCTGTGCCTCAAAAACGGGGTTGAGGGAACCTGCCTGGCTCTGAGGCAGCTGAAGGAGCTGAGAGCTGATGCCCAGGGTGGTTCTTTTCTCTCCCTGGAAGTGGGAATCTGCACAGAGCAGGAGCTGAGTTTGCTTTTTGAAGGAGAAGGGGGAAAGTCACAAATCTGGAAGCACAGCTGGAGTGGAACTCCAGAATCAACAGGCACCATGGACCCACATCTGGATCCAGCTTTGTGGGGTTTTTTTGCCTATTCCACATCCCTCCTTCACCCACCAAGCTGTGGGGATCATCAGTGGCCATCCCACAGGCTGCCCTTTGCCACCTCCCTGCATTCCCAACCACCAGAGGTGATGTATCAAACCCCACGAAGATATCTGAAAGGGCAGCAAGGGAAATAAAAGAGAAAATGGAAAACAATCAGGCAGCCAGTTTGAGCCTTTATTTGTTTTACCACTTCCTACTGCTTTTATTCCCTTCCCTCTGGGTTTGCTTTTCTTTTCTCCTGGAGCTGTGCAGCCAGTAAAGTCATATCAAAATATTTCAGTGTCAGAAAGTACAACTCTGCCAGTTTAGTGCATTAAATCAGCTCAGGGGATGGTTTGAGACAATCCATGGTGTGACTGAGACCTGCTACACCAAGAGTCCTGGGGAGGTTTGTGCCAGCCCTCAGTGAGTGTGTGCCTGTCTTCACTAAAAAATGGGGGACCTGAAGCCTGGTGAGAGGGGCAACACAATTCCCAGAGCTTCCATGACATTAATTTCTAGTGGAAGCTGTGGAATTCTGGTGGGAGCTGTCCCTGCCTGTGGCAGAGGGTTGGAACAAGGTCATCTTTAAGGTCTCTTCCAACCCAAACCTTTCTGGGATTCTGATATTGCCCCTGATGGATCATCCCCCACCAGCTTTGTAATTCCTGGGGGTGTTTTTTGGAAGGAGAGCTGGTGGCACAGAGTGACAAGACACAAATTCCCTCCTTGGTGGAACACCTCTCACTCAGTGAGATGTGTCAGGGTGGCTCAGGATCCCTTCCCACAGCTCAGAAGGTGGGGACAAAGGACAGAGATTCCCTCCCTGTCCCTCAGCAGCCCCTGGGTGGAGCAGGGGAGCTCCATAGCTTTTCCCTCTCTGCTCTCCCACTGCCCAAAACCCTGGACAGCCCCAGGCTCCCACTTGTGAGGGCTCATCTTTGGCATTTATTTGTCAATAACTCATCCTCACCAGGGATAACCTCTGCAGCCAGCCCTGCAGGTTAATGCTGGCAGAATAAACTCCTTTCCTCCAGCTTTTTCTCAGGTTTTTAAGCACAAATCCTCATCCACAAAGCCACGTGAGCTGCAACTATTCCTCCCTAACCCTGTGCATTAAATAAATATTCCCCGAGCTGTGCCCTGAGAGGTCAGCCACAGACACGGGGCTGTGGTAAAGCATAACAACACTTCTGGGACAACATCCCACAATCTTGGAGAGGAAAATGCAGATTGTGGCAGGCCTGGGCAATGCAAAATCAGTGATGACAGAGGGAAATTTCAAGTATAACAGGCAGGGTGCAGGAATAGAGCAAAGTGGAAGCTGACTTTGGAGGGAGTGAGTTTGTGCATCAAAAAGGCTGTTCTGGAAGGAGGGTGGGCAGCAGTCTTTTCTCCCAGGGAACAAGTGACAGGAAATGACCTGAAGTTGAACTGGATGAGGTTTAGATTGGATATTAGGGAAAATTTGTTCACTGAAAGAGTGGCCAGGCATTGAAACAGGCTGCCCAGGGAAGTGGTGGGATCACCATCCCTGGAAAGGTTTAAAACCCATGTGGATGTGGCCCCTGGGGACAGGGTTTAGTGGTTGTGGTGCTGGGTTAATGGTTGGACTCAATGAACTTAGAGGGCTTTGCCAGCCTTAAGGGCTCTGTGATTCCTGCTGGTGGGACTGAGGGGAAGGGACCAAACCAACCCCTGAGCTGTTATTGCATTTTCCTGGGACAAAGGAGCCAGTGGAATGCTGAGACTGGAATTCTGTGTGCAGCGAGGAGCAGCCAGTGGAAACGATGGGTGTTGTGATCCCAGAGACAACTGGAGAGTCACAATTTTAGTCTGGCTTTCCAAAGAAATGGGAAGGGTTGCAATTGCTCTGCCTGTTCCTCAAATACTGCTGGATGGGGGCTGCTTTTGCCATTTTTCCTTCTGTGAGTTGGGGTCAACCACCAGACCAGGCTGCTCCAAGCCCCATCCAACCTGGCCTTGGCTCTTCTCTGTCTCTTGGTGGGACCACGTCCTGCCCTTGCTAAAGAAGTTTTCAACTTAGCTCAGCTTCCAGAGAAACAGAAAAAAATGCATGTTTGAGTCCAGATTTTTTTTCCTGAGGACATTTGGAGAGGGGTTGTGAGTGAGCAGCGTCTGTGATTTAACGGGAGGAGCAGAGATGGAGGCGGTTGGAAAGCCAGGCTCTCTCACAGAGTGCTTTCCCATCCTTTGCTCAGCCTGAATCATCCCTTTCTCCCAGATTCCTCAAAGTTTTCTGGCTTTTGAAAGCCCAGGCTTCCCTCAGCGGTTGGAGCTCTGTGCCTGAGGGATCTGCAGGCAGTGATTCATCAGGGAGACAACGCGTCCCAAACAACGCGGAGGTCAAACGCTCCTTAAGGCAAAACTATTTTGTGATGATTTGTAGCCATATCAGGGAAAACAGAGCTCCTGCGTGGCTAAAACAGGCCAATCATAGCTGGAGAAGGATTTCTTCTCACCACTCAGAGCTCTTCTCAAGCAAGCACCACACGCTTCACGTACTGTAACAAAATGTAAGTTTTATTCCGTGTTATTAGTAATGGGTGTGGAATAGCCACAGTTGAGTTGGACTGATGTTCCTTTTCCCTTTTGACCAGTGTTCAGTATTCTAACTACAGCCCAGATGTAACATTTACACTGAAAAATACTTACAGATTCGACCTCGGACTCCAAAAATTTCTAGTACAAATACAGTTAGTACATTTAAAAAAAAAAACAACCCCCCTCCCCAAAAAAAATCAACCCACCCCCCCAAAAAACCCCCACCAATCCCAGATACTTTGTAACAGCACAAACTGGTTATGGCCTTGAGTTAAGTTCAAGTATTTCCCAGTGGAATGCAATGCAAGCAAGAAGGTAATCTGGCTTTTGTGGGACATTCCTGGCCCTGAATAGTAAGAAGAGAAGTCTAAGTGTGGGCACTTTATCTGACCAAGTTTAGCGAGAGAGTCAACGTTTATGATTAGTTCAGCCACAAAGCTAAACCTGTCTTGTGTGTGGACAAAAACTGCTACCTGGAGAAAACACAAAAATAAAAGCAAAGCATTAATTATACCATTGGCATTTCTTCCGTGGCTGATGCTCCATCCTCTAAATGAATTTCCTCGAGCTGCTGGTTGAGTTAGGAACAATTGTGGTGAGGATTTTGCTTGTGGCTGTGAATATTTTGCTGCTCTATCCCTTTTCCTGCCCCAAATGACAGGATGGAAGAAGGGACTGTTGCTCCTGGCCTGAAAGGAGTCATTCCTGCAGAGTCATCATTGCATTTGGTCACCTTTGTGGCAGTGACTTGGTGGGAAAACCCAACATCCTAAAGGGTTTATAGGTCTCAGAGTGAAGGAAGAAGAGGGGAAGTGAGCAAATCAGTGTATGTAGCAACAATAATAATAATAAAAATAATAATAATAATAATAATCTTTTCTGTTCCTAGGGCTGTCGGACCAATGCTGGCTCCTGTGTGTGGCCCAGATGGGATCTGGGAGAACTGAGATCCCTCCTCCCCAGGCTCAGAGGATCAGCAGTGTCCTCCAGGCTGGCTGGGACCTCATATGCAACTCTACATCCCTCCCAGGCACCCCTGCATTTTCCTGTTGGGAATACACCCCTGTGCTTGAGTCCCTGTCAAAACTCTCAGAAAACACGGGAAAGCAGGATCAGCTCCCATTGGGAAGGGATGTTGTGCAGGGAAAAACTCCAGGCCTGAGGGCTGAGCAGAGCTGGGGGTGGTTACCCCGTGTCCCTGCCTGACGAGGGGGTTATTGATCCCCCAGGAGTCTGCCCTGGCTCTGGTACTCGTCAATATTGCAGTTATTGACTCTCCCTGCGGAAAACAGCGAGTGCCTATGAGATGTGAGGGTGACACCAGCTGGGAGGAGCCTCCAAACCCTCTGCAGGACCCACGGGTCCCTCAGAGCCCCCTCGGCTCAATGTGTGACAATAAAAAAAGGGGCTTTGAAGGAGGGCAGGAAGATCCTGACTGTACAACCACAGATCTGGAGAGGGGAGCAATCCCCAGGCCTGCAGGAGATGGGGTTTTGGGGAGGACCAGAGTGCAGAAAGAGGAGAAGGTGGCATGAGGACACTGCCACACTGCTGGAAAGATGTGAGGTGGCTGGTGTTGGTCCAAAGACACCAGGGAAAACCACGCTAGAAAAGCAGCCCTTGGAGAAAGGTTGATGGGGCTAGAGGTGTTCAGCTTAAAGGACATTTGAGGGTGAAAACAGCCTCCAAACACCCAAAATGTGCAGAGGTTAAAGGTGTGAGACTTCTCCATGTCTCCAAGGGGTTGCAGAGAGGGGGTTCATGTCACCCTTTAGGGAGTCATTTTATGGTGGCAAGTTGGCACGAAGATCCGTGGTCTTGTCCCACCCTCCTGCTCTGAACCTGGAATCTCCTGCCGTGGGCACTGCCGGGGTATTGCTGGGGCAGCAGGTGCAGCCCTGCTGTACAGACTGGGTTTAATGAGTTGATCAGGTCTCTGTGACCAGGTTTGGGGGGTTTTGCCTTAAAATCTCCTGCTGCTTTCCCCACAATGAGACGTATGCCAGGATTTTTTCCTAGAGCAATTGGAAGGAAGTCACATTCCTGTGGTGGTGTGGTGACTCATGGAAGGGGGACCTGCAGGTCAGCAGGAGCTGAGGGGCAGATCTGAGTCACCAGGGAGTGCTCAGGCCATGAATGGTGCTGAGGGAGGCCTCGCTGGTAGGAGCAGGAGAAATCCAAAATCCCAACTCCTGCATGGGGCGGTGCCTTCCAGCCTCGTGTGGGAAGCACAAGTTTATCCGGGGCTGTGCTGTTGTTGCTCATGGAAAAGGAATCAGAAGAACTCAGGCAGCATCCAGCCATGGTTACCCTCAGAGCTCCCATCTTTCCCTTGGGATCACGACTTTAACCGCACACAGTTCCCCATGGGACACAGGGCTGGGAATAAAAGAGAAATCCCACTGATGTAGAGGACAAGCTCATGTCCTGGACAGCTGCAGCAACCAGGGAACAAATTTCCACCCAGGATCACTTCTCTCTCCTCCCAAGCACCCTGGGATGTGGCCCTGCAGGCATTTTCTCCAGGTGACAGCAGCCCTGTGAGCACCCAGCCTCTCCTGCTCTGCCCAGCACATCCCCAGAGCCAGCAGAGAACACATTCCCACACACGGGACAAACAGAGCAGTTGGATATGTTTGTCTCCCCACCACCGTGGCGTGACCTTTCTGAGCCTTTCCTGCAAAATTCCCAGCAGAAGGGGATGGATGGATGGATGGATGGGTGGATGGATGGGTGGGTGGATGTCACTGCTGACTGCTGCTGTGCTGATCCTCCTCCTGGATCCCATTTGTGAGGGGAAGATCTCGGAGCTGCAAGAGCAAACAGCATTCCAGGCATTTCACCAATGCCTTCAGCAGGACCAGGAACAAGCCTGGAAGCGTTCCCCAGACAGCTACACAAAGCCACAAAGCTGAATATTTGCTGCTGGATACCTCGCAGGATATTTCTCTGCTTTCCTTTCAATTCTGCTTGCTTTTTTTTTTTGCTTCCAGGGCTGGTCTTTAATGCATGGCACAGCTCAGCTGAAGTTCCCAGGAGGTGAAGGGCATATCCAAGTTCTCTGTCTCTTCCCAAGAGTGGCCAAAGGGCTGGACACTGAGGAACAGGTGTCCTCAGAGCTTTTAGGGACTGATCTCAAGGACATGAGAGTGATGTCCAGTGAGAAGTCAGGAATATCCCATGGATAAGACATCCTGGCACAGCCCAAAGGAACAGCTTGGCACAGGGACAGTGCAGTGTTCAGGGAAATTTTACTTCTTTTGCACCAGGTTTGATCTTGAAGGCTCTGCCTCTCTGGGTTCCCTGTGGTGGTGATGAAACCACCCTCTGACAAAGCACAGTAGGAGCCTTGGAGCTCAGCAGCTTGATTTTAACACACACCCACAGCACTGTAAGCGCATGAAAACCACCCTAAAATTGAGCCCAGCTGAAAAAAATTCCTCATAAACTTAGGAAAAACTTCCTCCTATTGTCCTGGTCCTGTCCCCACTGAAGCCAGACCTTCTGCAAAGCCCCTCCAGCAAGTGTGGGAACCCTCCCAGTTCCCCAGGTGGAGGCTAAAAGCCCCAGGATGAGACCAGCCCCACTCCTGGGGAGGTGGAAGGCTGTAGAAGGAGCAGAGGGGTTGATATTACATTTACACCTATCTCTCTATGGCTACATTCACACGTACGTGTTCACACGTGTCTGTATCTACACATGGACACCCACACACACACCAGAGACACACTAGGCATAGATCTGCCACCTGCCACTATTTATAAGGGTTGGATTAATCAGAAAAACGAATTTGCCAACCGAGCTTTTCCTCAGTTAATCAGAAAAACAAATTTGCCGACGCCAACCGTCTAAAATTCAGCAAGTAAAGGAGCCTAAACCCTTTACACTTTTGTTTTCCTGGTTGCATAAAGGCACTTTCTGATGATGTGAAGCAGCAGTTTGTTAAAAATTCTGTAACTGCAACAATTCCCATCACATCTGTAGCAAGTGCTACACAGGCACCAGTAGGATGCAATGTCACTGCTCGCTCCTGCTCCGGAGGGTTTGGAGCAGATTTGCTTTTTGCTTTGATGCAGAAGAAGAAAAGATGAAACCTTCAGCCCTGTGCTGGTTTTTAGGTTCTCCCTGTGTGAGGCAGTCGCTGTGTTCCTGCCCCACACCTGACAAGGGTGCCAGCTCTGGCTCACAGCATCCAACGAGGCCTTCGGCATCTGCCAGCCTGGGCAGGCCATCAGCTGTGAGCCCGCCATGAAGGTCTGTGCAATATGTCAGTGGTTTTCTTACCAAAGGATCAGGAATTAATTCAATTAAGGGTATTTAGTAATTAAACACTGCCTGGCCTGCAGCACTCGAGACTTGCCATGCAGGAGGGTGGCTGATCCCTGTCAGCCTCGCTTCCCTCCTGAGCCACCAGCAGCTCCTCTTCCCACCACAGCTCATTGTCCAGTCTCTGCTGGGGGCTCCGGTGGTGACCCAGGGGCTGGAACACTTTGGGGGTTTGCTGTTACTCACTGGAGGTTCCTGTCACTCACCAGAGGTTCCCAGCTGGAGAACACGTTGGAAACAGGGAAGAAATGTCTTTTGCTAACGCACTGGAAGATAGCACTAAATTGGTTTGAAACTCCTTTAGCTCTCTTGACTCCCACACAAAAATCGCGCCCTGCGAAACAAATGCGAGACAACACCGAAAACCAGAAACAAACTGAAATTAAAACCCCGCTCACGCCGCCCTCTCGCCTTTGACAGAGTTATATCCACACAGACGTCTTCCCATCTTTACTGCTGGAGCTGCCCTTCTCCAGGGAGGCCTTGGGTTTAGCACCTTGTTTCTCCTGGGCGGTGTTGGCCCTGTTCTGCTCCACCACGGTGCCCCCCGAGGCGGGGCTGCTGGTCCGAGAGGGCTGCGTGTTGGCCTGGGTGCTGCTGTAGCTCTGGAAGGCGATGTCCAGCTGCTCCTGGGCCACCCGCAGGTGCTTGTGCAGCGTGGACAGGTCGGCCGGCAGGTTCTCGTCCGGGCTGGTGCACTGCTGCTCCTGAGCCACGTTGGCCAAGTTCTGCTCGTGGGCCATCAGGCTGTTGGGGATCTTGGTGGATTTCTCAGATTTGACGACCAGGTTGTACTCGGGAGGGCAGGAGATGTTCTTGGGGTAGGCGTAGTTGTAGGGCGGCTGCCGGAAGCTGTTGATTTTCCGGTTGCGGATGGCGTCGCGGATGGTGCCGAATCCCAGGTGGAACATCTCGCACATGTTCAGCAGCAGGCACAGGCAGCTCACCACGTACATCACCAGCAGGAAGATGGTCTTCTCCGTGGGCCGGGACACAAAGCAGTCCACGGTGTGGGGACAAGGGACCCTGTTACAGACGTAATAAGCTTCCACCTCGAAACCGTAGAGCAGGTACTGCCCTATCAAAAAGCAAACCTCGAAGGAAGCCCGGGTGAGGAGCTGGAAGACGTAGATTTTCATCAGCCCCTCCTGCTGGATGCGCCTCCTCCCGTCGTGCTTCTGCTGCTCCTTGCCCTTGGGCTTGGCCTTGGCTTTCTCATGCTCGGCCGCGTCGTCGGAGATCATGGGCTCCTCCTCGTCGGCCTCCATGGCGTCCTCCATGTTGCGCACGTCCTGCCAGTTCAGGGCGAACTGCTTCTTCTTCTTGAAGCCCTTGAACTTCTTCTCCTCCTCCTCGGCCGAGCGGGCGATCCTGTGGATGGCGTAGCCCAGGTACATGACAGAGGGCGTGGAGATCATGATGATCTGGAACACCCAGAACCTGACGTGCGACAGCGGCGCGAAGGCGTCGTAGCAGACGTTGTCGCAGCCCGGCTGCTTGGTGTTGCAGGTGAACTTGCTCTGCTCATCCGAGTAGATGGACTCGCCCCCCACCGCCGTCAGGACGATGCGGAAGACGATGAGCACCGTGAGCCAGACCTTCCCCACGAAGGTGGAGTGGTTGTGAATCTCTTCTAGCAGGCGGGTGAGGAAGCTCCAGCTCATGTTGGTCATAAGGGCTACTCAGTTATAACCTGCAGGGGGAGAGGGGGGAAAGAAAAACGATGGTGATGAGGTTTTGTGCCAGCAGGAGGACCAGGACAGTGACTGTCCCCTGTGCTGGGCACTCCTCCAGTCCTGGGGTCAGTTTTGGGCTCCTCATGACCAGAAGGACATTGAGGGGCTGGAGCGTGTCCAGGGCAAGGAATGGAGCTGGGAAGGGTCTGGAGGACCAGGAGCAGCTGAGGGAGCTGGAAAAGGGGCTCAGCCTGGAGAAAAGGAGGCTCAGGGGGGACCTTGTGGCTCTGCACAACTCCCTGATAGGAGGGGACCGCTGGGGGGTCGGGCTCTGCTCCCAGGGAACAGCGACAGGAGGAGAGGGAACGGCCTCAATTGGCACCAGGGGAGGTTTAGGTTGGAAATTAGGGGAAATTTCTCCCCTTAAAGAGTGGTCAGGGCTGGAGGATGCTCCCACATCACAGAGACTTCCCGTGCTGAAACATCTTTCATTAGCAAACCCAGAAAAAGGGAACAGGGATGGGAGGAGAGGGAACGGCCTCAATTGGCACCAGGGGAGGTTTAGGTTGGAAATTAGGGGAAATTTCTCCCCTTAAAGAGTGGTCAGGGCTGGAGGATGCTCCCACATCACAGAGACTTCCCGTGCTGAAACATCTTTCATTAGCAAACCCAGAAAAATGCAAAGAATCAGCGAAAGAATGGGAATATTTATGTTTACAGGCCAATGGCCCTTTTAAGTTCCTCTTGAAACAAAGCAAAACAAAACAAAACTTTAATCAAATACAGACTGTTTCAAAAATAAACCTTGAGAAGTTTTCAAGAGAAAACCATGCATTTATTCAGAGACCTGGGACAGCTGGGGAGGAAGAGTTTGTAAAAAGTGTTTTGTTTTTGGCTTAACTTGCAGTGGGGCCTCAGCCCGAGCTCCTTGGGTGACCTCAGGCAGCTCTAAAGACAGGAGGCAATTTCACTGCTTGGCTGGCACAGACACTGAGAGTTGAGAGCAGCAGGGAAAACACCTGCACCCAAAGAACAGCGGAGGAAGAGAAAAGAGAAGAGAAAGGAGCTGTTTTCCTGTGTGGAAGGAGTAGAGACATCAACCCTAACGCTCCATGCTGGGTGAGCATGGCTGAGTGGGGGTGAAAGATCCATGGGGGGAAAATGATCATAAAATCCCAGAATCCTATAATTTTTGGGGAGTGGAAGGGACCTTAAAGATCCTCTTGTTCCATGGGCAGGGACACCTTCCACTAGACCAGGTTGCTCCAAATCCCATCCAACCTGGCTTGGAGAAATAAGCCTGGCCCTAACTTGGTTTTGCATCACCAGGGACACAAAATTCTGCTGTGGGGTTTCCATGGTGGGCACGGCCCCACATTGGAGCAGGAAGGGAAACGTGCCCCTCTTTGTTCTCCACATCCAGCTCTCCTGGAATGTGATTTTTCTCCCAGTGCTTCCCAGGACAGGAGCCAAGCAGGGCTGGTTTGCTCAGCGCTGGTTTGCTCGGCGCTCGCCGCCGCGCTGCCCCCGTCGAGGGCTCTCGAGAGCAGGCAGATGGAATTTTCTAACCCTGCTATTTCCAGATCAAACAAATCCCCCTGCGAACACGAGCCCCCAAGGCTTCACACGCCGGGCTGAGCCTGTGGGAGCGCTCTGCAGATGGTGCTGTTCATGTCCTGGGGCTGGGGAAACTGAGGCAAGGAGGGGAGAAACAGCTGGGTCATGAACCAGGAGAGGTGGGGAAATTCTCCTCTCTGGCCTCAAAGCTGCTGGGACCAGAATTCCCCTGTCCTCACCCAAAAGTGATGCCTTGGTCAGTACAACTGTGCAGGTGGGACAGTTCAGCCACTGCAGGACATGGAAATCGATGCCCACTGAAATATTCTTTATTTCTTGAGGAAATTTGGGTTATTCAGGAGTGAGAAGGGCAAGTTCCCTCTTTGAGTGCCTTTTTTTGCTCTCTTACAGTGTGTACACCCCGAGGGCTCTTCACCTCCTCCTCTGCTGTGTTCACATTCAGACATGGGCAAATTGGGGTGTTAAATGATTTGCACAATTAATCCAGGCACTCGGCCAAACTCCAGCTGAGGAGGGGCTGGGAAGGGAAGACCCTGCTGGGTGTGGGGCATGGTGCATCTGTCTGTGGAGCATCCGGGTCTGGATGGGGCAGGGCTGGATGCAGCCCCACCTTGGCTGGCCCCACGCAGGTGTCCAGCCCCCCACCAGCTCCCCAAATTAGCTGCAAGCCCCAAAATGTTCTAAAAAATGCCCCTGTAGAGCAGTTCATCCAAAATTCAGTGCTCTCCTAAAGGGTTTCTGAAGCCTACACTGAGGAGAATTCACCATTTTGCAAGTGTTACTCATGGACACAATTCCCAAAGCTCTCAGGAGCCGTTTGCTGGGACAGGGAGGGTCTGACCAAGGTTGTCACAGGTTTTGGTGTAAATATTCAAGTTTTGAACTGGTATTTGTCAGGGTTGTTAGCAAAGCACCCCCTGTCTCCTCTAGGAGACACATTTTGCATAGGAGAACCCAGTTAAGTGTTCCCAAATCTCCTGGGACAAGGAAAAGGGAAGAAATTGTAAAATACCAGAAGTGACGGGTTGTTGCTTTGAAACCATCCCTGGTCACCAGCCACCACACTGAGCTCTGGGTCCTGCCACTGCCCCTGGGGCTCAGCCCTCTGTGCACATCTGGATTTGCAGAAACATCTGCAGGAAACAGCCCTGAGCTGTCCCTGACCCCTCTGTGTGGGGTCACCCCTTGGCATTGCCCCCCTGAGTGTCCACCTGCCCTCCTGGCATCGTGTTTGAGAGCAGGAGCCGAAGGAAATGAGGGAAAAACCCCTCCCTACAAATGAGTTTGGTTAAACTTCCAGAGGGTTTTAGGACTCACTGGCTACAAAGACTAAACTGTGGGGTTTCAATGCTTTTAATTGCTTGGGCGGGGATTTAGTGCACCATGGTGCTTTGGAATCAATTACAAATAAAACAAGCTTCCAAGGAAAGACTTGTTCACAATGCTGATGAATAGATTGGCACTAGGAAAAGCTGTGTTTCCTCTCCTCAAAATCCCAACCATCAAAGCACAGAATGTGGATTTTTGCATCTTTCCACCTGCTACAGATTCCTCTATTCCAGCTCCTCTGTGCAGTGTGAAATTTGTGCAGTCTGGGTTAAAAAAGAAAAGTAAACTACATCTGGGTGGATCTGCAGCAGGCAGGAGGGTTAGGTGAGGTGGTTCATGTAGCTCAGTTATCTCCCTGAGAGCTGACTCCTCCATCCCTGTGGCTTTGAAATCCATTCATTCAGTCATCCATCATCACACGCCGCCTCCAGAGGTGACACACAGTGCATGAAACACGCACAGGGTACAAGCTTCACTTCAAAACAGCTATGAAGGAGGGATTGGGCTGCTCAAATCACCAGCAGCTCCTAAAGCAGTCAAAACTGTGTGTAGCCAGTACAGGAATGAGCTGTTGGCTCCACGTTCTTACCACCCTGACTTCCCAAAACCCGCTGACCCCTCCACACCATCGCAGGCACAGCTGTAGGAACTGGGAAAACTTTAAAACCTGAGTCTAAAACATGCCAAAGAATGAAAAAAATAATATATATATATATAACTCAGTGCTAGCTGGATGTCATTCCATTCTGCACTCTCCTCGCTCCGCTGCCTGAACTGCAGGGAAAACAACGGGGTGGGGAGGGGGGATAAAAAAAAAAAATCTACTCACAGAGACATGATGCTTCTCGCGGTGGCTTTCCCTCCTCCACCGACATTCCTGTGCCTCCAGCCCCTCTGCTTTGCCCTAGATAAAGCCTCGCCGGCTCGGTCCAGCTGTGCTCCAGCGGTTGGGAAGCGCAGCTCCAGGGAAGTATTTAAAGCTCTGTCAGACCCCGCCTTTGCCTGCCCGGTCCCACCGCCCGTGCCGACCCTCCTGCCCCTCGGGAGAAGCCGGGAAGGTGCTCTCCAGACACGCCAGGCAAGAGAAGGGCACTGGTTTTAAAATCTAAATAAGCCGCCGGGTCTGGTTTTTTAGGAACGCTGCCTGGAATTTCGCCGCCGAGCCCTCGCGTCGGTTGGGAGTAAATTAATAGCATCAGCTTGTGGCACTGGGAAGAGATTTGGAAGGCTGAGAGCATGACTAATAGGGAACATGTGGAAAACACATTCTGGCAAAAAAAGTTCCTTGGCTGTTGGGGGTGAAACAATAATAAAAAATTAAAAATTTTTAAAAAAATAAAGGGAGGGAAAGCTTGCTAGTGGGGAAAAAACTGCCCTGAAGCTCCTGCTTTGCTGCACTCCCAGCAAAAGCTGTCCCTGAAGGAGGTGGTTCCCCTCTCTCCAAGCTGGTGGAAGGAGCAGAGAGCAGGTGAAGGATGGGAAAGGGGTTCTGAGCACCAACAGAGATTTTTCTGGCTTCTTTGCAGCTGCAGGAAGGGATAGCTGGGATGGGGATGCACAGGAAGCCTGAGGTGAGTGGTTTTCAAGGAGAAAATTTCCACCCTGGTGGTCCAAGGATCACCTGCTCCATCCATGAGGAGCTTTGGCATTGCCATTCCAGCAGCATCATGGCTTGGGGTGTCTGCTGAGGTGGGAATGGAGAAAGTCCAAAAGACAGAAAATCCACCCAAGGGCCAGTGAGGAGGAGAAGGAAGCAACAGCAGCAGCCAGGTCATGGAAAGGATCAGATCTCAGAGGGCAGAAAACTTGGGAAGGTCTGCCCTGGGATGGAGGGGGCTGTTGGAAACCAGATGGTTTATCAGGAGCTTTTATCCCTGGTGCTGACAAAGGAGACCTCTGGTTTCCCAAAAAAGCCTGAATGGACTTGGAAGGGCAATTCCTGCTTGTTGGAACTGGTTGGTTGCCTGGATGTTCTGGCAAAGAGCAGCATCTGCACTGCATTTTATTGCAGTAATATTCCTCAAGGTTTTCTCTTGTAAACTAATTACTCCCTTATCATTGCTGATAAATTAATTCCCTGTTTGGAATTAGTCACCTAAAATAGGCAGGAAAAGCCCCATCACCTGAGTGAGGTGTGGGGATGAACACACCTTTGTGGGAATGTGCCACGCCAGGAAAACCGGGGTTTGGGAGGCATTTTTGGGGGGAACAAACCTCTAAAAAATTTAAATTACCGCAACCCTGTCCTCATGTTTCAACTCCAGCACATGGCACGCTGTCAGCTCACTGTCCCAAAGGACACAGGGAGGTCCCAGAGGAGAGCACCAGGGCTGGAGATCTCCAAACCCACCCCAGCCTCGCTGGAGATCTTCCACTGAGAGGGTGAGAGCGTGCAGCAGGCTGAGGCCACGTTATCCCTGCTCATTCCTGGGGCAGGGATTGGCCTCCAGCACGGTGGGACAGTGACCCCCTTCCCCTCAAGGTCCTTCACCTCTGGAGACAGCAGTGGGTCACCTCGTGGTCACTCCACAAGGGTCACTGAATGTTCTTTGGGTCCGCTCGTGGTCACTCCACAGGGGTCTCTGAATGTTCTTTGGGTCCGCTCGTGGTCACTCCACAGGGGTCTCTGAATGTTCTTTGGGTCCGCTCGTGGTCACTCCACAGGGGTCTCTGAATGTTCTTTGGGTCCGCTCGTGGTCACTCCACAGGGGTCTCTGAATGTTCTTTGGGTCCGCTCGTGGTCACTCCACAGGGGTCTCTGAATGTTCTTTGGGTCACCTCGTGGTCACTCCGCAGGGGCCACTGAATGTTCTTTGGGTCANTGGTCACTCCACAGAGGCCACTGAATGTTCTTTGGGTCACCTCGTGGTCACTCCAAGGGGTCTCTGAATGTTCTTTGGGTCACCTCATGGTCACTACACAGGGGTCACTGAATGTTCTTTGGGTCACCTCGTGGTCACTCCAAGGGGTCACTGAATGTTCTTGGGGTGCATCCCCCACAAGCAGGGTCCCTCCAGCACATGCCACACCTGCTCCTTCTCAAAGCCACACCCTGTGACATCCTCCAGAGCCGAGGGAAGGCCACCAAGAGCTCGTTCCCACCAAGCTCCTGTGGTGAAAGCCCCACCTGCTGCCCCCGGTGCAGGGCAGAGCTGCAGGGAAGTGTTGTTGCTTCTTTAAAAATAACCAGCTGAGAACAACTCCCAGGCTCTGCAGCAGCTCGCAGATAAAAGGCAGCTCAGCGTGGGCCCAGTCCCGTGGGTCAGGCAGATTTTCCAGGCTCTTTGCTTTCTAGCCATGAGGGTTATTTATACACACAGCACTCAACGGCTGGGCAAAGATTTTTTTGGGGTAGGTCAGGCAATATCAGCTCCTGCTCCAGCCATCCCTGACAGGGACTGAGGGCAAACCATCACCAAACCATCACCAAATCATCACCCAGGGAAGGAGGCAGAAGGCAGGAGGAAGAGCCATAAATGAGTGTACAGGGGAAAACCCACCCCTGCAGCATCCTGTGTCCTCAGTTCGATGCCTGGCTGTGAGAAATGGGAATAAAAGAGAGGAGACAGAGGGGAAGGGATGTGATGGAGCTTTGTGTAATTCTGGCTGCTGCTGGGAGTCACTTCTCCAAGCCACCTCTCCCTCAGGCACCATCTGTGTGTTCAGAGCAGTGATCTATACATATTTATTTAAAATGTCCTTTTGAAATAAATAAGTGCTGTCACCAATGATAATGAGACCTGGTGTAACATCTCCCTGCTACGTCAGGGGTGAGGAGTGACCACAATTACCCACCCTGAGCACAAATCTACAAAGCTCTGTGCTGGATTGTGCTGACAGGTCATTTTCTGCTCTAATTTTCTTCTTTTGGATGTTCATTTGTTCAGTTTTTTAAACTAAATGTAACCAAGGTTTGCATCTTTGTGCAGATGATAAGCCTGTTATTAAAACAAGGCCCACTGTGTTGAGACAAATGTGACAAAATTGGAATAAATTAAAAATACCATATTTTTTGCCTTATTGTTTGTTATTGGATTTAGGGTTTTGAAATGATGGAATTTCCCATCTGAGAAGCAAAAATGTTTGAACACCACAAGTGAGAGCAAAACATGAAGCAGCAGTTTGAGTTCTTATCTTTTTCCTCTTGGATTAACTTCACTAAACCTTTTTCCCTGATTTTTGGATGTGAGATGCAGGATTATTCTCACTTTTGGTGGCTGTGGGTGCTGTCCACTTTGAAGGGGATTTGTGATGGAAAGCGTGGCAAAGGCACGGCTAAAAAGGAATATTGGGACTTGGAAAATATTCTTTCCCCTTTTGCATTGACTGAAAATCCACTGAACTATGTTATTATTCTTTTTTGCCAGTAATTTGGTGCCAGTTATGGGGAAAAAGGGGTCTGGGGGCTTCCAGCTTGGTCAGTGAGTGACAGAGTGACAAGGGAGGCACGCTGAGGGTTTATCTCCTTCAGGGATTGACACCCCCTCCCTCAATGTGTCCTCTTTTCCTCCACCCCCCTTCTGCTTCCAGAGCTGCTGCCCCATGAGCACACAGGTGTGGGGAGATCCATGGGTTTGGAAGAGGATTCGGGCTCATTTTCAACCAGTTTGGTTCAAGCCAGAGCTAAAAATTTGACATTTCTAGTGGCATGTGCCTGGTTAAGGAGCACTGTGGAGAATCCCAGAATGGTTTGGGTTGGAAGGGACCTTAAAGACCCTCCAGTTCCACCCCCTGCCAGGGGTGGGGACACCCTCCACTGGACCAGGCTCCTTGGGCCAGAGGTCCAAGTGTGTGTCCCACTGGGACATCTCCATTTGCATTTCCTGGTGGGAAAGAAGCTTCCATGGGAGCCCCTTCTTCATGCCTGGAGTCTCCAGAGCAACCTTCAGCAACCCCAGGACCAGGTTGTGTCCCCAAGGACCCGAATTATGTCCCCAAGGACCCCAAGCTGTGTCACTGCCTTGGTGACACGGCTGGGCCACATCTCTTGTGTGCTTTGGGACAGGCCAGCACCTCCCAGCAAGGATGGAAGCACCATCCTGGGACAGAATTTGGGTTGATGGGTGGAGGGGCCACACCTGGGGGCAAAACCAGCCCATTTCCTCAAGAAACACAAACCCAACCAACAATTTCACAGGTGATGGGTTAAAGACAAGCCTGGCTGTCCCAGGGAGCTGTTCAGGATCTGGGAAGGAGCAGGTGGGAATGGCCCCTGCTCCACACAGCCCTGCCAGCCCAGACTCCCTTTCAATCCCACCAAACTCCCTGACTTAACACCAAAACCATCCCAGTTGTGCAAACTTCTTCCCTCCTTGACACAGAGCTTTGGGTGCTCTCCAAGATTTGGGGATAATCAGGGCTCACATCCTAGGAACTCAGCCAGAACCTTAACCCTTAAAAAAAAAAACAAAACACAATTTACAAGCAGCAGCAAAAGCTGTGCCAGGGTCTGTTGCTAAAATCTGCTTCATCACAAAATGCTGTGTGGATTTTCAGGGCAGTGATGACGACAGCTCCAATGCAAAGGTGTCATTTGAAGGACACAGAAAGACAAAATCTTTACTTATTCATCACCAGGTTGATTTTTTTTTTTCCTGCTCCCAAGCTCTGCTTGCTGGATGAACCCAAGAAAGTTTTGATCTGGAAAAGAATTATGTGGTTGGTCCCTGGCTCTTTGCGAGGGTGAAACAGAGAAAATCTGGTCTTACACATTTTTCCAGAGCCCGTGGGGATTTTTGGTTGAATAATGTAAGACTGTTTGAAAGCGAGGTGAGGGATGTTTTCCTTCATGCACTCTGAAAATGTAAACTCTGGCTCTGAGCTGCCATGACATTTGGACCACAGTTATGCCTCAGCTAGCACAAAGATAGGTCAGAAAATGGAATTTCTGTGAAGTTTGCGTTGGTTTGTGCCTGGGGCCAAAAGCCAACGCTGTTAGCAGAATAAATAACATTTCTGCTGAAAAACAGGGGAAAGTTTCCTTCAGATATCGCTGGCTGATGACTGCGGAAAGGTAAAAGCAACCCACTTTGAAAATGACCTAAAATCTTATCTGATATGCTTAAATAACAATAAGATTTAAACTCTAAATTACAAAAGCCCAGAGGAAATGTTTAAACCCGGGCTGGAGAGCAGAAGCGATTTATTCCAGCCCTTCCCAGCTGAAAATTTCGCCGCATTCCTGAGATAAATTTCAATGTGGAGAAAAAAAAAAAAAACCCACATTAATTTTTCTGAGGGGAACCTTTCTGCTGATGTGTCCGAGGTGATGAGGTGACACAGGGGGTGTACTGAGAGGTGGCAAGAAGGGTCTCAGGTGGAGCCCCAGGATGTGGCTCGGCCAAGCCCTTCATAGCATTTTTCTCTCTTCTATTCCTGCTGCAAAGAAAACATCTGCCTCGATAGCCAGAGGTCAGATCGAGCCATTATTCCCTCCTCTATTTGCTTCCCTTTCCTGAAGTGGCTGGAGGAGCAATGGGAATGAAAGGCCATCTCCAACCCCACCCTCAGGGTCACCCCTGGAGCTGGAGCTGCCCGTGTTCCTCCTGAAATCCCATCCCTGAGCTCTCATAACAGGAAGCAATAAAATTTCCACTCGGTGTTGCCAGCCCTGTGAAGCCAAGCCAGGCTTGACTTGCTCTAGACCTTCCTGGACTTGTACTAAAGAGAGAAAAAAAAAATTTAAAAAAATTAAAACAATTCAATTAAAATCAGAGGAAATCCATCCCTGGGCTCATCTCCTCGTCCCGCTGTTGTCCATGTGGACATTCCTCCATCCACAGTTCAGCCCACAGCAGTGCTTTAATGCAGGTGGGGGCAGAGGAAAAGGGTCAGGGTGTGTGGGAAAGGTTGGGGAATGCTGGAAAAAAAAAAGGGAAATGGACACATTTTTGGCTGCTCCAGAAAGGTGTGAGTTTGGTGGGTTTTTTTTCCCCTAACACCTGTGGATGGGCAGGGATGGAGTGTTAGGAAGGAGCTTGGAAGAACCCCAGGAAAAAGGGGTCAAGAGAGGTTGGAAGCTCAGCCAGGGCTCCTGAGCCGCGTTCAAGAGCTGCTGGGTGAGGTCCCTGAGTGGTGCCAAGTGGATGAAAGGAACATTTTCCCCTCTTTCAGCTGCACGAAAATCACATTCCCGGTGTCAGTGTGGGAGGAGGGAAGGGCATGGCACCTTCAGGACAGCTCCAGCATAAAGACAGCAACCCCCAAAGTGCAGGGGGAGCCGTTCTGTCCTGGGGACCCACACAAACAAAGCACAAGAAAGTCATGGAGCTGCTGGAGCAACTCCAGAGCAGGACATGGGGATGTTCCAAGGGCTGGAGCCAGGCTGGGAGAGCTGGGAATGTTCCTCTGGAGAGGAGAAGGCTCCAGGGAGAGCTCAGAGCTCCTTAAAGGGGCTCCAGGAGAGCTGGAGAGGGACTGGGGACAAGGGATGGAGGGACAGGACACAGGGAATGGCTTTGAGCTGCCAGAGGGCAGGGATGGATGGGAGATTGGGAATTGGGAATTCCTGGCTGGGATGGAATTCCCAGAGAAGCTGCGGCTGCCCCTGGATCCCTGGCAGTGTCCAAGGTCAGGCTGGATGGGGCTTGGAGCACCCTGGGATTGTGGAAGGTGCCCATGGCAGGATTTGGAACAGGGTGGGCTTTAAGGTCCCTTCCAACCCAAACTATTCCACGATTCTGGGGTTCTTTGAAAGCAGGACATGCTCAACACCTCCCCCAGCTTTCCTCACCAATCTCCTCTTGCAAACACCTGCAACACTCACAGGTCTGGGGTGGCTTTTGTGTGTGGAAAAAGCTTTGCAATGTCACAGTCAGGCTGCTGACCCTGAGAGTTTGATTCTTTTTTGTTTGTTTGTTTTTTCCCCAGAAGTTCCCGTGGAAAAGATGATGGTGTCACTTCTGTCATCACACACCTCATCCATGTCAGACACGGGGACAGCCACCACAGCAGATGGCACGACCTGCTCACACCCAGCCAGGACAGCCATGAGAAATGGGCCAAAGTTATTTAATGTTTTTATCTTCTCTCAGATAACAAGTGACAGGACAAGAATAAATGGCTTCAAGTTGTACCAGGGAAGGTTTAGATTGGATATTAGGGAAAAATTCTGCACAGAGAGAGAGAGTTTTAAAACACTGGAACAGACTGCCCAGGGCAGTGGTGGAGTCACCATCATTGGAAGTGTTCCAAAACTCTGTGGATGTGGCACCTGGGGACAGGGCTTAGGGGTGGTTATGATGGTGCTGGTTTGACTGGTGATGATGTTAAACAATCCTATGATTCTAATTTTTTTTATAAATGCAAAAATATCTGTAATTTGCCAACCAAAGCTGATGTTAAAGAAACCTCTCCATTCTAACAGGGCCAGGAGCTCGCAGTGAGCAAGTGCTTCATAAATTTGTCCAAGAACAGGACCCACAGGACCCAGCCCAGGTTTTTGCCTCAGGTCCGTGCTCTGCCTGGTGTTCAGGATGTTCCCTTTGAGGACTGCCCTGTCCTACACCATCCCTGGGGCAGAGCTCCTGTCTTGCTGCTCCAAACAACCTTAACAACTCCAAGGTGGTTCAAAACCATCTGGGGGTCACTTGGAGCAGCTGCTGTGCTTGAGAGCAGCACCAAGGTCCTGCTGTGCTGTGTCACCTTCTCAGGGTGCTGGGTGACACTCTGCAGTCTGCTCTGCCAGGAATGGGGTCACACAATCCCAGCAGGGTTTGGGATGGGAGGGATCCTAAAGCCCAGCTTGTTCCAACCCTCCTGCCACGGCAGGGACAACTTCCACTGTCCCAGGCTGCTCCAAGCTCCATCCAACCTGGCCTTGGATGCTTCCAGGGATCCAGGGGCAGCCACAGCTTCTCTGGGCACCCTGTGCCAGGGCCTCACCACCCTCACAGGGAAGAATTTATTCCTAATATCTCATCCAAAGCTGCTCTCTATCAATTTAAAGCCATTCCCCCTCGTCCTGTCCCTCCACCTCTTTTCCAAAATCCCCCTCCAGCTCTCTTGGAGCTCCTTTAGCCACAAGGAAGGGCTCCAAAGTCACCTTGAAGCCTTCTCTCCTCCAGGCTGAACAATCCCAGTTCTCCCAGCCTTTTCCCACAGGAGAGGTTCTCTCACCCCTCTGGGGACCCTCCTCTGGTCTCTCAAACCCATCACCCACCACAAGGGCTCTGCTTGCAGGAGCTGAGGTGAAGCTCAGGCAGCAGGACTTGTGAGAAAAGACAAAATCTCACCCAAACCACAATATCTGAAATACCAAACCTCTCTGCAGATTCCAACGCTCATTCCTGGGATATCCATTTTATCTATTTCCCAATCTTTTGGCTTTGGAGAAGCCTCTGACTTGCCAGGTCAGACAGAGCTGTAACAGTGAGGCTGCTCCACGATCCAAGTGTTGTGTAAACGGGGAAAAGGGCTGGGAGCAGCTGTCAAACCCTTCTGCCCAGCATATAAACCCATCCCTGTGCCCTCCCCAAATAAATCTGCTGCACATTTGCCACCCCAAATCATTGAAATGTCCTCCTGAGCTCAGCTCTGGACACCTGGACACCAGGTTTTCTTTATGGTAACGAAATTTTATGGTAAAGAAATCCAACACCAACTTTAAAATTGCACTGAAAACAACAAGAAGTTTCCCAGAGAGGCTGTGCCCTCCCCATCCATCCCTGGAGCTATTCCAGACCAGGCTGGATGGAGCTTGGAGCAAGCTGGGATGGTGGAAGGTGTCCCTGGCAAGGGGTTGGAATGAGATGATCTTTAAGGTCTCTTCCAACCCAAACCATTCTGGGATTCTCTGGAGACAAGAAGGAAAATGGCAAAGCAATAGCCCAAGATGCTCAGATGTGACTTTGTGGCCCATTTTCCCTGTTACTAATTAGACCTAAACAGAGTTAAAAGGGAACACAGAGACTCGAGCATGAAAAATAAGGCAGCAGATGGGTTGGATGTGCTCTTGCCAAGTGTTCTTAGATATCAGACAAAACAGAAAATAGGGAAAAAAAGAGGAAACGTTATTTCCACAAGTGCTGTCCTACCCTTCTGGCTGAGTTCCCAGCATGACTGGGGCAGGTTCCCACTCTGCTCACCGAGACATCTCATTACTCCAATATCACCAGCGAATAATTAATAACCCTTCAGGTAATTGCACAGAGGCTCAATTACACAGCCAGGTTTAGATGCAGAGAGGAGAATGAGAGAGAAATGCCCAGAGGAGAGCCCAGAGCAGCACGGTACCTTCCCGGGGCTCCGGGGTGGAGCATCGGCCGGAGCTGCCGGTCCTGATCCTGTGAGGGTCTGATCCAGAGGAGAGCAGGGACAGGAACAGGGACAGGGACGTCCCTGGATGTGTTTACATAGGTGGCCCCCACCCGCTGACGCTGCAGAGGTCAGAGCTCCTGCCTCACATCTGGACAGCTCCAGGTGCTCCGTGCCAAGAAGGGACAGCCCGTGTCTGTCTGTCCCCAGAGCTCCATCCCCGTGCAGGGGTGTTGGTCCCTCTCTCCCCTCAGGGGTGGGACAGTGGCACGGGGAAGGTGGCCCCAGGCTGGCATCCAGGTGGGAATGGAGCCAGTGCCAGCTGGCCCTGGGCCATGCTGCTGCTCAGAGCAGAGGCTGGCCCTGGGATCTGCAGTGCTGGAGCCCTTTGGGGATCCAGTGGGGCTCCAGGAGCACCTTCACCACCACAGTGGGGCTGAGCCCACACCTGCCTGCCAGCCAAACCCCACACCACAGCACCAAACCCTGCATTACAGCACCAAACCCTGCACCTCAGCACCAAACCCTGCACCACAGCACCAAACCCTGCACCACAGCACCAAACCCTGCACCTCAGCACCAAACCCTGCACCACAGCACCAAACCCCGCACCACAGCACCAAACCCTGCACCAGGAGCGCCAAACCCTGCACCAGCAACATCAAACCCTACACCAGCACCACAAAAACCTACACAACACCCCCAAACCTACACTGGCACCACTAAACCTATACCAGCACCACCAACCCTGCACCAGCACCACAAAAATCTACCCTACACCACACCACCAAACCTATAGCAGTGTCCCCAAACTCTACACCAGCAGCATCAAACCCTACACCAGCATCACAAAAATCTACCCTGCACCACCAAACTTACACTAGCGCCCCCAAACCCTGCACCAGCAGCACCAAATCCTACAACAGCACCACAAAAATCTATACCACACTACCAGACCTACACTGCCACCGCAAAAATCTACCCTGCACCACCAAACCCACACCACCAAACCTATAGCAGCATCCCCAAACCCTACAGCAGCAGCATCAAACCCTACTCCAGCACCACAAAAATCTACACCACACCACCAAACCTACACTGGCACCACAAAAATCTACACCACACCACCAAACCTATAGCAGCATCCCCTAACCCTACACCAACACCACCAAACCTACACTGGCATCATTAAACCTACACCAGCACCACAAAAATCTACCCTACACCACCAAACCTACACCACACCACCACACCTATGGCAACATGCCAAAACCCTACACCAGCACCACCAAATCTGTACCAGCACCCCCAAACTCTACACCAGCACCACCAAATCTATACCAGCACCCCCAAACTCTACAACAGCACCACCAAACCTACACCAGCAGCATGAAAAACTACCCAACACCACCAAACCCTACACCAACACCACCAAACCTACACCAACACCACCAAACCCTACACCAACACCACCAAACCCTCCACCAACACCACCAAACCTACACCAACACCACCAAACCCTACACCAACACCACCAAACCCTACACCAACACCAACAATCCGTGCCTCACCTTCACCAAACCCTGGAGCATTCCCCAAACTCGTGGTGTGCCCAGGTTGGGACCACGATCCCAAGGGTTTGCTGTGATCCCATCATTCTCCAGGCCAAGGCAGATGATCCCAACCTTGCTCCCTGCCCTGTCCTACCCAAAGATGGACAAAGCTGGTTCCTGCTGCCCAGTTGCCTTCACCCCACACCCTGCCAGGGTAAAAGGAGCCAGGAGATGTGGCTGCAGCCAGGTGTCCTCAGGGGAGCATTATGGGATGGCATCTTCCTCCCTCCCTAGGCAGGATGAGTGTCATGGCCCCACTGCAGGAGCACAAAATCCCTTCCAGCCTCAATCCTTAACGAACACATGGGGCTGTGCAGGCCATGGAATCACAGAATCCCAGGATTGTTGTGGTTGGAAGGGACCTCTGGAGATCCCTCAGTTCAAGGCAGGGTCACCTGGAGCAGGTGACACAGGAACTCATCCAGGTGGGTTTGGGATGTCTCCAGAGAGAGGGAGACTCCACTCCCTCCCTGGGCAGCTGTTCCAGAACTCTGCCACCCTCCATGGGAAGTTTTTCCTGGTGTTGAGGTGGAACTTGTTGTGTTTTTGTTTATGGCCATTGCTCCTCATCCTGTCCTGGGCACCCCTGGGGATGTCACCAGTCCTGGTGGGGACAGCACCACTCGCTGCCCTTCAGGCAGCCACAGCAGCCTGGGCTCCCCACGAGCACACGCTCTGCTTCCCAACAGGTTGCTCTGGGGAACGGGCAGCAATAAAAAGCTGGAGAGAAGAAAGGATAATGTGGAACCCAGCTGCGAAAACAAAGATTAAATCCCTGCGAGCCCGCGACCTCCCTTGGCCGGCGCGCGGGGAAGAATCGCGCCAACATCAATTCCTCTCCCCACCTCCATCCAACTGGGGATTTTTCATGAATGAGCACGTTGAGGCAGAAGGGGAAGGCAGGAAGATGGAGCAGGAGGAGGAGGAGATGGAGAGTCTTTCCATGCCTGTTGCACAGGGGAGGGGAAACTGCAGCTCGTGGCTGCGGGCCTGAGCCAGCAACGCTCCCGTGCTCGGGGCTGATCCACAACACAACAGGCAAGAGCACAGTGAGATGAAGGTTCTGTCTTTGTTTTCAGGCTGGTCCTGAGTGCAGAGATCTTCCCAAGGGAGCAGCAGGCCCGTGGGTGCAGGTTTTGCTAGAGAAATAACCAGCTCAGGTGAGCCCTGCCCTGCTCACCCCAAACCCTCCACCAGCCCTGGGAAGAGAGGAGCTCCTGCTGCCAGGGCAGGTACCCCATGTGAATTTGTCTGAATTTGTCAGGGATGCCTGAAGCTCCACTGTGAGGCTGGGGATGGGGCACAGAGGATGTTGCAGTCACGGTTTAATTCACAATAATACCAAAATCCCTCCATGACATGCAGAGAGCCCCTTCCCAGGCTCCCAGCCTGGTGCTCACATTTCTTCCACACTTTCTGCCAGCCCAGGGCCAGCTCAGCCTCCTCTGCTAAGTTTAAAGAGGCAAACAACACAGAAAATGCTGTGGAAAGAGGTTATTTAAGGGAAAAAACCCCAAACCTGATTCCCCTTCACTTGGTGATAAATGGACCTTAAAAATGCCAAGCCAGAGTCTCTGAGCTCCAGGCAGCTTTTGGGACATCTCTCAGTTTGTTGCTGCTCAGCTGAGCTCCATCCTCTTTGCTGTGGTGGTCACCCAGCCCACCATATTTCAATATTCCAGGAAACCCCCTGAGAATTTTCTGGAGTGAAAAGCTGCAGTCACTGACCCTGGCCATTACCACAAGCTGAGGAAAGAAGATGGAGCAGTGGGAGGCTCTTCTTGAAAATTCACTCTTTCCATCTCTGCTTCTCTCCCTCCCTTCCTCTCCAAGTCATCCTCCCTTCAGCCTCCAGACAGAAACAATTAAGAAACCAGCTGTGTTTCTGAGAAACTTGAAGAAACAAGTTAATCAAACCCCCAAATCATGTCCTGCTGGAGCCTGGAGCCAGAGGAGCAATCCCACACCTGACTGATGGCACCTGACTCACTGGGCTGTGATAAATGCAGAGCCTCTGAGCTTCCTCGTGTCATTTCAAAGCAGATCTGCATCCATGGTCATCTCTTTTTTTCCTGGCTGCTTTTTGGGCCCCCACTGACCTCAAAGCCTTGGAGCCTCCTCTTGAATCCTCTGGAGCTCATGCCAGCTGCTTGGCCGGTTCTGTGCCGCCTCGAGGGTGACTCCAGGCAGAAATGAGCAGGAGATCCCTATTGCATCGCCTTTATTCCCTATTCCAGCCCTGTGTCACACAGGGGATTAGCCCTGGTGGTGGAGTGCTTGCTCAGCATGTGCAATGGAATGGGATTGGTGCCTGGCTTCTCCTTTTGGGAGCCAGATGATCTTTAACGTCCCTTCCAACCCACGCCATAGGATTCTGTGATTTCTCCCTCTCCCAAAGAGAACGAGGGAAATATTGGTTTTGTCTTCTCTTGAGCTGTGAGAGCCCTGCAAAAACTGGGATTGTCAGCAGCAGACACAGCCCTGGGATGGAGGGTGGCTGAGATATGACGAGGGAAGGGACTTGCCTGGTGGGGGACAATGTCCAGACCGAGCCCAGGATGTCCCACAGGAAGTTTTTCCCATGGCATTGTCACCCTGCCCTGTGTGAGACCTGATCCCAACCAGCTGGATCATCACCTCCTGGCAGAATTCCATACCACCACCCCAGACCCCTCTTTGTGTCCATCCCCCGCTGTTTTCCCTTGTGCTGCTGGCCCCAAAAGCGAGCAGGCCTTCTCCTGGCACACCTGGCACCACATCCCAGCACCCTCAGCAGAGCAGGTCCAGCCCTTGTCCTGCTGCTGCTCCCACTCAGAGCTCCTCACCCCACCCTTTCCCAAAATCCCGCTGACCGAGTGGGATTCCTCCTTTGGCCGAAGCCCTTCTCTTCTGCTCTCCATCCCATTGCCAAGAATTTCCAAAACCTGGCGGGAAATAAGAGAAGCAGCAAAGCCTGCCCTGCCTTGGAGCTCGTTTCCTGCCAGCCATCCTCTGTCAGGCACCGAGAGCAAAATATTTCGGGCCTCTGCAGGCACTAAATCACCCTGCTGGACTTGTGCTGGGGGCAGCTGGGCTACACCTAGTTCCACCTATTGAAATGAGGGCAGCAGCCTCCATCCCACAGGAACTGACCCCTCTGCTGCTGCTGACGTCCATTTCCAGAGGTGTTTGTGGAGCCAGGGGTGGAGGGCTGCAAGCTCAAGGCACTGGAGATGGGGTGTGGGGTGTTCAACCCAAAGGAGAAAGCCCAAAGCTTTGTGGAGGGGTGGCCTTGCTGAGTTAGACCTGCCAGAGTGATCGTTAAGGGTTGTTAAGGTTGGAAATGAGCTCTAGGATCATCAAGTCCACTCATTAACCCAGCACTGCTGTGTTCACCCCAAACCATGTCCCCAGGTGCCACATCAAGGTGTGTTTGAACACTTCCAGGGATGGTGACTCCACCACTGCCCTGGGCTGACCCTTCCAATGCCTGACCAGCCTTTAAGAGGAGAAATTTTCCCCAATATTCAATCTACAAAAAAAACACCTTCTTGGTACAATTTGAAGCTGTTCCCTCTCATCCTGTCCCTGTTCCCAGACCCCGACCCCCTGGCTGTCCCCTCCTGTCAGGGAGTTTTGCAGAGCCACAAAGTCCCCCCTGAGCCTCCTTTTCTCCAGGCTGAGCCCCTTTCCCAGCTCCCTCAGCCTCTCCTGGACCTCCAGACCCTCAATGTCCTTCTTGTCATGAGGAGCCCAAACATGGACACAGAATTCAAGGTGTCCCAGCAGTGCCAGCACAGGGGACAGTCCCTGCTCTGGATCAAGCCAGGGGTCAGCAGGCTGGTCAGAATGCTCTGCACATCAGCACCTGTTCCAGCCATAGCCAGAACCAGAGAACATCCAGATTGGAAGGGATCTACAAGGACCATCAGGTCCAACACTCTCCAATCACTGCTGAAAAACATCAGACATTCAAAAATGTCTGATGTGGTCACTGTGCTCCACAGGACTGAAAAATGGGGTCACCATGGAGGTCACCATGGAGGTCACCATGGAGGTCACCCTGGGGGTCACCCTGGAGGTCACCCTGGGCTCCTCCTGCAGCTCTCAGCAGAGTCTGCCCAGCACAGAGGTCCCCACACACCCCCAGCCCATCACCAGCCCCATCCTGGCCAGCCCCAAGAACTCATTGCTGCCCCACCAGCTCTCCCTGCCCAGATTTCTGTCCAGCTCCCTCCTTTGGAATTTTGGGTGCTTTCATTTTGCAGTTTGGGAGATCACCAATTTTAGGACAGACTCTGCCTGTCCATACAATGTCCCCGTTAAGCTGGGGACAAGAAAGGGGATTTGGGAACATTCAGCCTCTCTGCCGTGCAGTGGAAGGGGCTGGGTGAAATCTGCTTCCCTGGGCAGGTCTGTTTTTGAAAAGCAATTACCGGCAGGGAAGACCAAATCCTGCATTCCTCAGCGAAGGAATCTGGATGATGTCACCTCCTGCCCGGTGGTGGCAGGAGCATTCCTGCCCCAGTCGCTCCCTCCGTTTCCTCCAAATATTTGTTTTGGCTGGGCTTTTTTTGGGAGCTTCCCATTACAAGGAATAACAGCAGGATGGGCTCTCCTACTGTAAGGTTTGTCCCTGAGCAGCACGTTCGCAGGGCCATGGGTTAATAGAGGCTCTCATGTGTCAGCCAAAATTTTACTGCCAGTAGCAGAACTGGGGGATTTGTTGGTTTTGTGTCGGTTTGTTTTTTTTTTTTTCTTCTCTTTTAGAATCTGTGTGGTTCAGTGCAGGCTGAGAGATATCAGAAATCTCTTAAAACAGAAGGTTCTCTGCTTCACTTAAACACTTTGAACCAAATTCCTTAAATGTTCTTGTCCATGTGACCAGACCAGAGGCACGTAGATGTGTTTGTGAGGCTGTGCCTTTCTTTCCCTCCCTTCTTATTAGGATCCATCCAGCAGGACACATCTGCTGAGGTGCTTAATGCCAGCCAGGACCTTTCCTAAACAGCTGGCCTGGAATAAAGTGCCCTTTTGCCTGGCAAAAAGGGGACTCCCAGGAGATGTTTCTGGGAGAAGGGTTGCAGGGGTATGGAGCAACCGTGGGGGTGATGTGGAGGCAGCACCGTGTGCCATGGTCTGCCCAAGAGGATAAAATCTCTGGCATCCTCCAAGACTGGTTTTAGGGCACTTGGGTGGGATTTCATTGTCTAAATTTGGGTGGTCAACCCTCCTTGGAGCTGAGCACAGGGTGCACAGAGGAGCTGGGGCTGCCCCTGGATCCCTGGAAGTGTCCAAGGCCAGGCTGGACGAGGCTTGGAGCAACCTGGGACGGTGGAAGGTGTCCCTGCCCATGGCAGAGGGTTGGAACATCAAAGGCCCTTCCAACCCAAACCATTCTGGGGTTCTGTGACCTGCCTGACATCCAAGGACTGGTCTGGGACTCATCTCAGTTTCCAGCTCTTCTCTCCACTCCTCCAGATCTCACCAGCTGCTCTCAGGAGCCAGGAGACCTGAAGCACACCCTGCCCAAGATGTGGGATCCCCCTGCAACCCTTTCCTGAAATTCTACAATTTAAACTGCCCTTAAGGATTCTCCATCCCACACCAAGATCTTTCCTGAAATTCTACATTTTAAACTGCCTTTAAGGATTGTCCATCTCACACCAAGGTGCTGCTCACACCCCATGGATCACCCACTTCTCCTCAGCACCTGTGATACTGGAGAAGGGCAGGTGGACACGACTGGAGGGGTCAGGAGCTGATTTTAAAGTAGGTTTCTTCTGGCAGATGGATAAATTCCTTCCCTGTGCTCCAAGGTGACCCATTGCTGGCACCTGAACAGGTTTTCTACTCTCTGAGTAATTCTGCAGGACTAATGGGAGAGGGATAATGCAGTGGAAGATGAAGAGCAGGAGGTTGTTTCTCGTGAGGGGCTCGTGAGGTTCAATCACTCCAAACCCCACAGACGATGATGGAACTCAACAAGACACTGATTTCACCAAAACCTGAGCTTTGGGACACTGAGATCCTACAAAGACATGGGGAGAGGAGCGATGGGATGGAAAGGAGCTGCATTTCCAACACCAGCACAAGGTGTTGCCCCACATCTGAGTGTGGTCTGCATTATAAAAAATCCCCACATTTAAGCAAGTGGGTTTTTTGTTGTTGGCAGTGGTGGGGTTTTTGGGTTTGGTTTTTTTGTTTTTGTTTGGGGTTTTGGGGGGTTTGAGTTTTTTCATTTTGTTTTGTGGGGGGTTTTTTGTTGGTTTTTTTTTTTTTTTTTCCCCAAGCTGAAACCTCTTGAATCTGCTGATCATCCTGTTCTGTCAGGCTGTGAGCAGGGACAGGAGCCCGAGGCACCACGATCTGCTCCTCTCATTCCAGATGTGACCTCCACTGGCAAAACGGCTCAACCTGGACGGATCCCACCCCGCTGATGGATGGAATCCTCTCTGCTCCCCCAGGGGGACCGCAGGCAGCAGCAGCCCCCCACTCGGAGCCAAGCAGGAGCCAGGCATTTTGCAGCCCCAGCCCTAAATCAACCCCCTCTCCAATTAGCACGGGGCTTTTCATCAGCGCTCTGTTGTTTTTCAGCTCGGGCGATAAAAGGCTGCAGCGAACATTTCAAACCGAACATAAACTCCAGCCTGCCAACATAAACACCATAAAAACACTCCCTATAAATCAGAGCTCGCCCTCGCTAGAACCGCTCAAATTCTCTGGAATGGCTAAAAAAAAAATTAAAAAAAAATAAAATAAAAGTGCCGCGGGCTGCCAGGAGGCTCCGCAGCCACGAGATGCGGGAGGCAGGGAGACAAGCAGGGTGAAAGCTTGCGAGAAAGCAGCTGCCCAGAGCTGAGCTTCCTCCTCATCCTCCCACCTCGGCAGCTCAGGGAGGGCTCCGCTGATGGAGGAATAAATCAAGGAGCTCCACGCCCACACGTGTCCTGGCCAGCGCACGAAACCTCGCATGTTTGCCCTTATAAACAGAATTTCTCGCTCCTCTGGGCTGGCCGCATCCCTCTGGTTCTGTTTTCCAGGGTATCCCTCTGTGCTGTAACAAGCAGGAGTGAGGTTATCCCACACAGGGAGCCCCCTCAGCTCACGCTGACCTTGAGGACGGGGCACAGGAGATCAAACCCTAAATTTGCCACCAGAGTTTTCCCTGATTTTCAGAGAATAGCCTTGGCCAAACCCTACGGCAGCCCCGGGAGCCGAGCAGGGGCAGGTCTGGAGCAGCCCCCAGGCAGGGAGAAGCCCTAGGTCATCCTTCCCGCAGGTTGGGGCCAGGGAGAGGGCACAGAAATCCTCCCTTCTCCCAAAATCCCGGCGGCACGCTGTCCATCCCCCGGGCCCAGGGATTCCCGGCAGAGATTTGTTTCCCGGCTGGAGCTCCTCACCTCTCCACTCTCACCGGGATGCCGGGCAGGTCTCCGTGCCCCGGGCAGGGATGTCTCATGCTCCACCAGGCCGGCTCTCCCCAGCCTCCATCCTCTGCAAACCCCCGGCTCCATCCAAGCAGGCGCTGCAGCTACGGCTGATCTCACCCGTGTCCCTGCGGCCCCGCAGCGTGGAAAACGCTTTGTCCGGGGATTCTGCGAGCCCGAGAGCGACCACCTCCCACCAAGCCAAGCCAAGCGTGCAACAAAGCCCCGAGAGAGGCAGCTTTCCTCTGGATGCCCTCGGAGCAGAGGCTCCTCCCGAGCGCCGCATCGCTGCTCCGGCAGCTGGAGCATCCCGGGGGCTGTCAGCCCTCCCCGGAGCCCCGGCAGAGCTGATGGGTTGTGGCATCTGGGGTGACCCTAAACACCCACCCAGAGCAGCCTGGGGTGTCTCTGTCACACCCCGTGGGCTCTGAGGTCAGCACAGGCTCCTGGCCCTGGTGGTCTCTCCTTTCCTGGGGGATGCAACCACAACTCCCAGGAGATCCCACGCTATCAACCGATGCTGTGTCTACAGCAGGGATTGCTTGGCGACGCCCGTGGCATCATCTTTTCCCTTTCTCTCTCTCCTCCCCTCCTCTTCTCCAGCACCGCTTTTTTATGATCAGCTTGATCTGTTTTGACTGGAAACCGCAGAGCCAG
Source organism: Pycnonotus jocosus (assembly GCA_013400435.1). Classification (NCBI taxonomy): domain Eukaryota; kingdom Metazoa; phylum Chordata; class Aves; order Passeriformes; family Pycnonotidae; genus Pycnonotus; species Pycnonotus jocosus. The sequence continues at coordinate 38,115 of VWYP01023880.1, forward strand.
CGCTGGCTCCCGTCTCGCCCGGAGCCACGAGGTGCTGCCAGCGCACCGATCGCAGGCAGAGAGCGAGCAAAGCGCTGCAGAAAACCCCCGGGGCACCTGGCAGGGCTGGCACAGGCCACCGGGTCACACAGACAGCGTCTGCTGTCGCATCACGGCTCCGCGGAGCGGCTCCTCCCCGGGGCTCCGAGCGGAGACACGGGCAGGGCGAGCCGCCTGCCCGGGAAAGGAAACGAGGACATTCATTCCTCAGCGAACCTGGTTAACTATTTCTGTCTGGCAGCGCAGAGGAAGGGGCTGGGCAGAGCTCTGAGCAAAGCTATTGTCACCGGCAGGAACAAAAAAAAAAAAGGAAAAAAAAATTAAAAAACCACACACATACACACACACAAAAGGATGATGAAAACGTGCCTGGAGGAATTTGGCTCGGGTTCATGTTTGAAATGACTTCAGGTTTCCGAAGCAGAGGCTTCCGGATGCACAGCGGGTGTTCTGTGGGGCTGGAAGGGGCAGGGAGCAGTGTTTGGGGTCGTGGGGTGGATTAACTCTGCCTTGGTCCAGAGGGTGACACAGAGAAGGGGTGGCAGCACCCAAAGATGCTCAGGGCTGGGAGGGAAGTGATGCCTCACCCCAGTGGGGGTCGAGCATCATTTCTGGGCTGTTTTCCCGTGATTTTGCCCATTTCCATCCCACTGGCTCCCTCCCTGTGTTTGAAAGGTGCTTCACACCAAGCAGACTTGCACAGCTCCGGGGCAGTTTAGGAGGGTGTTAAAAAGGGGCAGAAATAACAAAGCCAAGCAGAAACGCAGCCTCGGGAGGCACCGAGCTCCCTCAATCCAAACTCTGCCAAAACGGACCTGATCTGAGGGGAAACAGGGTGTAAACCCCTCAGAAAATCGGGTCTTGTGACCTCAGCACCGTCCTGGCCCCCGTGGAGGAGCTGGTGCCACCCTGTCACCCCCTGGGGCTGGCAGGTCCCAGCTGGTGGTGGCATCTCCCAGGGATGATGAGTGGGGACAGGCTGTGGAGTGTCATTAATGATCAGGGTGATGGGACTGAGTGTGGGGTGAGGGAGCAGTGCTGCTCTGCTGGGGTCCTCACAGACACCCCAAAAACACACCATAGAAGGACAAGGTGCAGCCAGGAGAATTTCAGCTGGAGAGGAAAAAAAAAATCTCCCTGAGAAACACTGGTGTGGAGAGCTGGTGGCATCTGCACCTCCTGAAGGACCTTCAGCCTCTGCTGTCCTGTGATTGCACAACTCACGCTCAGATCCCCACCCTGCTCAGCATTTCCCACACCTCCACACCCAGTGGGAGCCAGGAAGAGCTGGCATCCTCCCCAGGGGATGGAGAAGGAGCAAAAAGTCAAACTGCAGAAGAAGAGCAATTCTGACCTTAAAAAGTCACTTCATTCCTTGGGATAAACTGAGGTGTCCCTCAGCTCAGGACACCTCAGGGTGGGACATGGGATCCTCACCTTCTGAGGATGCAGCCAGAGAAGGAGTGGAATAACCCACAGCACCAAAAAAATGGGAGTGGCAGGGAGATAAATAGCTCCAGCAAAGTTTATTCTCATGTGCCTTAATTAATTTATAGGATGGGGCTCCTCCTTTCCTATCCATTTTCCCTGTATTCTGCTGCTACAACCCCAACAGTGAAGTGCAGAAATCCCACAAAACCTCCTTTCTTTTCCCTTCTGCTGGCAGCGAGGAGCAGAAACCACGTGGATTTTCAGGGCTGGTCACCACAATCTCCAAGGGACAGAGCGGGTCAAAGGGAGCTGTGCAGCCTTAAAAGCGACCCTTGGGATGAACAGTGGGTGGAAGAACTCCAACCAGGCCATAAATTACAGGAGAGGAGAGCTCTCTCCAGCGCTGGGATCATTCAGGAATATGGTGCATATCATCTCAGATTGTTGGGGAAGGAGGGGTTTCCTTATGGCACACACACACACATAAAAAACCCAAAAAACCCCAAACCATAACAAAAAACAAACGAAAAAACCCCAAAAAACAAACAAACAAACAAAACCCCAAAACAAAAACCCCAAAACCCTCCTGGTGTTTTAGTCTTGGACAAAACCCAAGGATTGTCTCGGAAATGGCTCTCCCAGCTTGCAGGAGGAGCACGAGGTGCAGATTCCCCATCTGCCTCGTGGCCCTTTCCCCTCGTTCCCATTGTCTGGAGCTGGGCTATGTTGGGATTTCCTCCCTCTGGTTTTCTAAGGAAGCTTTGGACACAGGGCAGGTTGCCCTCCTGTGGCATTCCAAGGAAATTTGGGTGGAAGGAGAAGGTGCCTGTGGCCCCCCAGGCTGTAAGGAACTGTTTCCCTTTGCTCTCCTCCCACCAGGAGAGGACACAGCTCTCTGCCATCAAGCACAGTTTCAATAAATTCATTAAGCCGAGCTCCTGTGCTTGGGATAGACGGGAAGGGCTTTTTGGGATGGGAGGAGATGGACAGAGAGGAATGTCCTCCCAGGCCACCTCATCCACAAGGAGGGTCAGGAGCTCCTTCCAGCCCCCCCCCTCCAGGAAATCCTTTGGACAAACACTGGTTGCAAATGAATCTGCAGAGATCTGGAGGTGGAAGGGACATAACTCAGGGTGACCCATCAGGCACGGGGAAGATTTTTAGGATTTTAAAGGATGGGGCAATTAACAGCTGTGGAAATGCAACAGCATCTCCACATGACGTTCATCTCAGGACCCCGAGGTGGGGATGAGGGATCCAGGTTGGAGATCCCACCCCAGAGGAGCATCCTGGGTGTTTGGCAGCCAAAGGAGAGTTTTCTCTCAGGGAAGGTTGGCCAAGAAGATGAGGTCACCAAGGAGCAGGTTCAGCTCCCCCAGGCTCCCCCTGCCTCAGTTTCCCCAGCTGCACAGGAGGGGACACAGCCTCTGCAAGGTGTTTGGGATGAGAAGATGAAAAGTGTGCTCACAGCCTTGGACCTTATTTTAAAAACAAGCCAAACCAAGCCAAAAACAGGCCAGGAGAAGCTTCTCTTCTTACAGAGAAGATAAACTTCTTGTGGATTAGAGACACCAGCTGCAAATCCACATCTGCTGCTGGGATGAGCCCCAGTGGGTGCTGCTCTCCAGCTGTGCCTGGCCTCAAAGCCCAGCTCATGATGCAGGAGCAGGGGGATCTATGCTGATGATCCCCAAAATTTTTAGAAACCTCAGGAATGTAACACAGGATCAGCAGGAAAATCAGAATCTAGGGTTCCTCCCCCCAGCTTGGGTGGTCTGAGGTAAGAGGAGGTTTGGGATAGGGACTGGCCAGGAGGTCCCAGAGCACAGAGGGGTTTCACAGAATCCCAGAATGGTTTGGGGTTGGAAAAGACCTTCAGGATCACCTCATCCCACCCCTGCCATGGGCAGGGACACCTTCCACTATCCCAGGTTGCTCCAAACCCCAATGTCCAACCTGGCCTTGGACACTGCCAGGGATCCAGGGGCAGCCACAGCTTCTCTGGGCACCCTGTGCCAGGCCCTCCCCACCCTCACAGGGAAGAACTCCTTCCTTTTCCCGTGAAGAAAAAGCCAAACCACGGCTGGTTTAATCCCGAGCTCCCTGGACGTGGATTTGCGGTGCCCTGGGATGATTCACGCCAGCCAAGTGTGCACAAACTGATGCCAAATAGGGATGTTGAGCCTCTCACCCCGTCAGGAAAGGCACCACGCGAACATTCCGGTCTCAGCAAAAGCATTTCCCACCCAAATAATCGGGAAAGGGCAGAAAAAAAAAGAAGAGCAGGGAAGAGCAGGGTGGGAGAGCAGAGGGGAGAGGGGATCTGCGAAGCGCCGGGAGCCAGCCAGGCTAAAAACAAAACCACCGGCAAAACATCAACGCGGGGAGGAAGGAGAACAGAAAACAAAATAAAAAACCGCGAAAGTAACCTACGGAGAAGCGCTGGGCTCAGTCCTTCCCCCAAACTGTCCCATCCTGGCCAGCTGTGGATCCCTGGATGTGCCGCCGCTCCCAGCGCTGCTCTCCTCCCTCCCACCCCGCCAAAGCTGCGCTCTGACTCTGACGTGGAGACGGGAAAACTCTGAATTTGCAACCCCAGCGTTCCCCGGGACACCAAAGGATTCCTTTGGCTTCCCCTTGATTTTTTTTTTTTTAAATTTTCCTTCTCAGCGCGCGTAAAAATCGCCGTGAAAAAAAAAAAAAAGGAGAGTGAGATGAGTAACTCCAGAGCCGAGAGTGGCGCTTATGGGAAAAATAGAATTCAAATTATTCAAATAGTCGATGGGTTTAGGGCTAAAAATAGCAAAAAGAGCTCCTTGGAGCAGGAGAGGGAGGCGGGAAGCAGAGGTGCTGCAGCAGGATAAGAAATGTTTCCTTCTTGTCCGGGATTTCTTTTCCTTTCTGCTCCAAACCTGATGGAAAATTGGCTACAAGCTCTCCCTGTCCTTACAGTTACAGTGAAACACTGCAGCACCACCAAAAAACTTCATTTCCCCCCGCAATTTTTTATGCTCAAAGCAGTGCCTGTTGCCAAAATCTTGCATTTTAATGTTTTATATTAAAAAAAAAGAGGCTCCTATCCCAGCCCCTCTTCATCCCTGTTCTCCTTTCCCAACCCCGTTTTGCAGGGCAGGGGGAACAGCTGGAAGCATCTCCCTGCTCTGTGGAGAACAGCTGGAAGGGAAAACAGCTGGAAGGGGGACAGAGGGACATTTTCCTCCTCTCCCAGCCCCTCCTGCTCTCTGCCAGAGGGATTTTGTGCACATCTCTGCTGCAGGGGGAGGGGATGTTGCCCCTGACTCAAACCCACAAACAGGGATTCAATAATTGCCCCACGCAGAGGCCACAACCTTTGGCACGTCCTCATCCGTTCCTCCCCATTGCCAGCTCGCATGATTGTACGGCTGACCTCACAAAAATTGATGTTTTCCTTAAAGGCCCCGTGTTGTGAGGCGAGATTTGGCTTCCAGGAGTCCAAACCAGGGAGGTTTTACTTACTGCAATTAAAGCAAATCCCCAAACTGAACAAATTTGGCGTGAAGAAGGCCCTAAACCTTTAAAATCTGGTGGCTTTTCATCTGAAACATGCATGACCCTCAGCATGTCTCAAGCAGCTCCCACCGTGTGAAACTCCTCAAAATAACTTGTGTTTCCTGCTTTGAAGGAAGTTTTTAAGTGCTGTCCTTGCTCCTCAGAGCAGCTGGGATGGGGCAGCCAAGTTTTCATCCTCTAATTTAATTTCTCGAGTTTGTTTCTGCTCTCCAGCTGCTTCAGGGGAGGAACGAGCTGGGAACAGCCTGGCTGAGTGTACAGGGGTTATGTGTGTTCCCAGAAGGAGTTTTTCAGAGGAAATCAGCTCCTAGGATGCTCCAGGGATGGAGGAGGAGGGAGAAGGGAGGCATCATCACAGCACTTGCTCCTGCAGCTGCTGCCGCCCTTGATGCAGTCACGAGCCCAAAGTTCAGCCCAAATCCAAGGATTTCAAGGAATTTTGGGCAAGGAAAATAGCCTCACCCAGAAAATGTGTAGGGAAATCCTTTTTGTAATCACACAGCTTGAAAACAACCTTAAATATGCTCCTAAAAAAAAAAATCTCAGCCCTGCTCTGTATCAGACTCGGGGCAAACTCTCATTCAACCTTGCACAAACCAGTTCCGAGCAAAATCCTGGATCCAAATTTCAGGGGACTGCCCAGACCCCAGGTGGAGTCAGATTTCCGTATTTTATGCAACTATTTAAAGCAAAACATTTTGCAGGCTTAGGAAGAAATAATAATAATTTTCACAGCTCTCAGAGCTGCCTTTATAGACATAATACATAAAATATAATAAACACACAATACATTACAAGAATCAATGAAACCTCATGGAGTGAGAAACATCTTTTTTGCTCCCAAATCCACAATCCCTCCCTGCCAGTGCCCCTCCCACCCAAAAGAGAGCCCCATCCTGTTACCTTTCACAGCCAGGAAAATAAAAAGGTGCCCGTGGAGCTGCGGATCTTCACCGCATAACCGGAGCCCAGGGTGGGGAGAAGCCCTGCAGCAGCCCCAGCACAGCCCTGCAAACAAAGCCAAGGAGGAGCTGATTATTCCCGGGCATCTCTCTGCCAGGCACAATAGGGCAGCGTGGCACTGTCCCCGCTCAATGGCACCATTGTCCCCCTCCCGAGCCACGGCTCCTGCGGGTGGTGGCGCAGGGAGAAGCTTCTGCTCCTCTGAGAGCTCCTAAAAGGTTTCATCCCATCACTGGAGAGGAGCAGGATTTGTTTTGGATCAGTTTTGCCTTGGCAGCAGCATTGGGTTAAGGTTCCTCCAGGAGAGGAAGGAAATGGGATTTTGGGTGAAATAAATCAGGGGTACAAAAGGGATGGGAGGATTGGATTGAGAGTTCACAGCTCACTGATAAAACAGAGGGATGCTCCCAGAGGGATTTTTTGGGGGGAACCTCGCAGGAGTTTGCAGCTGGATGCCGCTTCCAGGGGAAGAGCACACTTAGGAGCTGGAGAAATCTTAAAATCCCAGGATGGTCTGGCTTGGAAGTGACCTTAAAGCTCACCCAGCTGCACCCCCTGCCATGGACAGGGACAGCTTCCACCATTCCAGAGTGCTCCAAGCTCCATCCAGCCTGGCCTTGGACACTTCAGGGATCCAGGAGCAGCCACAGCTTCTCTGGGAAATGCAGGGAGGATGGGGTGCATGAGGGGAGGCTCAGCAGGGAAGCTTCACTGATAAATACAACTCTTGAATGGGAAAATGGTGAGAAAACAGAGCCAAAACATTCTCAGAGCACGAAAGGCCCAGAGAGGCAGCGCATCTGTGGCAGCCACAGCGCTGAGAATGCACAAGGGAAGATCCTGCCTGCCTTTGGAAACACCAGGAGCTGCTGCAAGAACACCAGTGAAATGTCTTCCCTGTAGGACCAGAGGGGATCAGGATGGATTTCAGGGAAAACAAAACAAAACAAAACAAAACAAACCCCAGTAAAGATCCCAGAGATGCCACCACAGCATCTGTGGGGTGAAGCTTCAGTGGGGTGACCCCAAAGAGCAGCAGCATCTGTGCTTGGGAAGGCAGATGGGGTGAATAAAACATTATGGATTTAAAACAAAAAGATGCAAAAAGGCCAATTAAGCATAGAAATGCTGCTGTGATGGAGCCAGGCTGCTCCTGGGCAGGGCCAGGGAGTGCAGGCAGCCCTTGGAGAAGGGAGCAGAGGGATGTTCCCAGCTCGAGGCTGGGATGGGCTGCAGCAGGAGGGAGCAGAGCCCAGATGGATGGAACGTGTGAGATCCTCTCCCCGCTCAGGGGACAGCCTGGCAGACACTGTCACCCCACACCAGGGAGGGAGATTGTCCCTCTGCTGGGGGCTGTGGCACCAGTTTCCCCTCTTCACCCGAACTGGGGTGCTGTTTTCTCCCTCCAATCCACATCCCCATTTCCAGGAGGCATCACAGGATTTTCAAACCAAGGGATGCAGCTCACGTGTCCTGCACTTTCAACTAGGAAAAATAATAAATCTCCTCTATTTTCTCATCCTATACCCAGCATATCCAGGTCAGCACATTGGTGGTGACTGGAGCATTGCTCTTGGCTTTTTGAGTTTTTTCCATCACCTCCATGCTGACTCCACATCAGGGAGCCAGGCTATTCCTAAAGTTCAGTGCCCACCACACAGACACTTTGTTTTCCATCAAGACTTGATACAAACAGGAGCAGCAACTCTTTTCAGGCAATATCTGCAAATTAATGCTGGGCTGATGGCTTGGGCACCTTCTCTTGTGCCCATTGGACTCAATCTCAGGGGTTTTATTCCCACATGGTTTCAATAAAATAAACCCCTCTATGTGAAATGGAGAAATATATATCTATATTTGCCCAGCTCCACCTGAATACTGGAATTTTGCCTTTTCTGCCTCCCTTCTTTTTATCCCCTCCTTGCATCTCCAGAGATGGGGAAAACAAAATGCAGAAAAAAACTCCTGTCCTCCCTCCTTTTTGTGGCGGGACAGAGAGGAATCAGGCACCAGGAGGGGGACACAAGCATCCCCGAGCCCACAAGCATCCGGTTGTTCCGGCGGCCGCACCAGTCGCCACGGCACAATGGGAATTGCAGATGGCTTCTGGTTATTTACAGGGCTGGAGTCATGTCCGGGACAAGCGGAGTCACAGCTGCTGCTGTTGGGAAAAGTGGAGGCTGTAGTGGATGGCTGGGTTTTGGAGGCTGGGAGCAGGGGGAGGATGCCGGGCCGTGCGTGCCATCCCGGCCGCGGTTATGGATCGGCGTCCCGCGCTCTCCAGGGATGACACAGTTGCACGTCCAGTCGATGTGGCTGACCCAAATACAGCTCCCAGCAAGGCAGGCACAGCCCAAGCCCTGAGCCAGCTGCCAGGGCCACTCTCAGCCTCGTGGAGCTGATGGGGATGGCAGAACTCCTACGAGCACCCCGGAGCATCCAGAGCGGCGGGGACGCTCGGCAGAAAATTCCATCCTCCCACTCGACTTCCTTTCCAGCAGCAGCACAGGCAGAGAAAAGCCCTGGAGGAACAATGCTTTTTGGCCAAGGGATGCTGGCACAGATCCATCCGAGCCCCAGCTGGATCAGTTATCCCAGGGAGGGATTTTGGCTGGTGTGGGATGGTGGAACCTACCTGTGGTCGGTGTCAGTGGTGCTGGTTGGAGTCTCAGCGTGAAGTGGCAGCAGCTGGAGCGTGGTGGTCACCTCCCTGTCCTGTGGGAGAGCACAAGGGACATCAGGATACCCCAGCACATGGATCACACCACCCAGCCCAGCTGCAACCCCCTGAAAAAAAGCCCAGGATCCACATGGCTGGGGAAATCCATCCCAAGCCCACCTCTCTCTACTCCCACAGATTCCAGTGCTCTTTATCCATTTTGGAGCAGCCAGAGGTTTTTGCACCCTGGCAGATTAGGGGAACACAGGCAGGCAGCTCCACTGTGGAGGGATGAGACCCCCAATTCCCTGCTCTCCTGTTTGCAGCCATGCAGGCTGCTGGAGGATTTTTCCATCATGGATAGAGCAGGAAAGCCGTCTTCACCAAAAAAAGGCAGGAATCAATGGCCTGCCTCATTGAACAGCTTCTCCAGAAGATCCCAGCAGTTTTTTTCCCCACAGGATAACTTCTGGCAGCACTCAGGACACCCATGACACACCCTCCCTGTGCCCCAACACGAGCACATCCCCTCACCCTTCCCTACCTGGGCTGCTCAATCCCAGCGCTGCCGTGGGGAACGTGCAGGGAGCGAGCCGGATGCTGAGGGACAGGCAGGAAAATCAGGATTATTCCTGCTCCTTCTTCCCCTCGTTGCTCATTTTCTACGCCTGCTGCCCAATTATTTCCCAGGCCGGCTCTGCCCTGTGGTGCCTTTCTGCAGTGGCATGGAAGGAAGCCTGAAAATCAGAGCTGCCTCCAACGGCATCGAGATGCCAGGGAAAACCACGGCAAGGACAAGCCTCTGGACCGTGGGCTCATCAGGATGGGTGGGGACAAAGGGGCTTTGGGCTAATCTTGGCTGCTTCAAGGTGTCCTGGAGTGTGGCTCCAGCTTTTCTTGGATGATTTGGGCTTTAGGGACTGCCTGCCCTCCTATCCTCCCCAACATCCTTCCCAGCTGGGTGCTGCCGGGTCAGAGCAGAGGTGACTTCTGAGTCCAAACCCCATGTTCACTCCTTGAAGGAGTATTTCTGTTGCCAAAGAGCTCGGAAAATTGAAAAATGGGGGGATAAAATAATCAGCTTCTGACCCAAAAGCAGCGTGTCAGCCTGGATTCAGCAAAAAACAATGCGATGAGTGCAAAGCAACAGCTTTGAAGCAAAAGTGCTACAGGGGGCTGCTTTTTTTTTTTTTAATCAGCTCCAAAATATCCTCAGCCAGGAGAGTTCCCAGGGCAGTTTTTTTCACAGATTTTACCATCCCCTGTACTCCTCTTCCTCCCTCAGCATCCTCCTCCTGCAGGGATGTAGGTGCTGCCACATTTCCCAAAGCATCTCAGCTGAAAAAAGCTGAAGTCTGTCCAAATTTATCTCAGTCTGCTGGAACAGTGAATATATAGTTATATAAAATCCCTATTTCTGACATTCCTGGAAGCAATCCGGGAGCAGGCTTGTTCCTTTACTTGGGTGTGCCCCAAGATGGGAACAGCACCTTCCTGCCTGGAAGACTGAGGTGTGAAAATGGTGCTCCAGGAGGAGCATCTTTAATCCCAGATGATCCCTGGGCTGGAAGGCTCAGGTATCCTCACTTTCCCAGTCTGATCCCTCAATCCCAGCCCCACATGAAGCAGATGTTTGCAGCTGTGGAGAACCCAGCATTTGACACCTGCCATGCTCAGCATGGTCCTTGCCTGCCCCAGGGATGTGGGAATGGGATACCCCAATGAGTACCAAACCCACGGATCCAGAAAGGGATTTATGGCTGCAAACACAATTAACAAAGCAGACATCCCATTTTTGAGGGTGCAGGAATTAAACTTCACCAAGTGCCTTCACCCACCCAGCTTTGGGATCCGATGCATGGCACGGCCCCTCCAAAACACCAAACCTGGAGAGGGGCACTGCTGCCAGCACCCAAAATGACTCCCTGGAGATGCTCCAGAGCCTGGGGACCAGCCTGGCTCCAGCAGCCACTCCTGCTCCCTGTGCTTCCCACTGCCATCCCCATGGCCACGCTGTCACCTTGCGTTAGCGCCGGCATTCCAGGCGTTCTCCGTCTGCTCCGTCACACACGGCAGCTCCAGCAGGGCACCCCACCAGGCTGGGACATTGGGGACTCCCCTCTCCCTCCCCTTCACCAGGGACAGGAGACACAAACGATCCACAGGATTTGTTTTTTCCCCGTTTTCCAAGAGGCTGGAGCATCCCCGGGGCACTCACCTGTCCCGCAGGGCTGAGCCGAGGCCGGGCCGGGGGCGCTGGCAGGAGGGATGGGCAGGGAGCAGCAGCCGGGCACTTCCATCGGGTGACAGCCCCGCAGGTGACACGCGGTGGCCGCAGAGCCCCGGGCTGAGGCGAGCGCCGTGTCCTGCACCTCCTGCTCTGCTGCTCCAGCGCGTTCCCGCTGCCGTTCCTGCCATCTAGAGGAGACCTTTTCCCATTGCAAACGCGTCCATCAAATTGTGACAAAATCCCACGATTCAGGAGGAAAAATAATCAGAGCCCGTCACTTGATGGCGCAGGAAGAGCCTGGACACAGGGGTTCACGCCAACAATCCACACAGGATTTTCCTGCTTGTTTAACCAATTCCAGAACCAAGCAGTGAGAAACCCACAACAACAGGAAGTGATATTTTCTAGGAAATCTAGGAAAGATGCATCAAACCAGTCCAAAAAAGGTAAATGATCAAAATAATCGTCAAATCCTGGCTGTGAGTGCCAGGTACTAAAAGGGTGGCCCAAAGGGGTTTCTGCTTGTTGTCTCCATAAGGTGGAGGATGAAGGTTTGGAGATGACCTGGACCAAGAGGTGCTGCAGAGCAGCTGGAAAAACTGGAGGGATGGGATGTGAAGAGGATGAAACTCAAAAATGGGAGTGTTTAGGTACAAATCTGCCCTGTTAAGGTGTGGTTTGGGTGAGAAAATATCCCAGCCTGGCAGTGCAGGGCCCAGCTGTTCGTGGGCTCTGTGGTTTGGGGGCAAAGCAGCTGGAGTCACCACTGGCAGGATGGGAGCTCAGACAGACTGGTCATTCCATGGAATGAAATCCCAAAAGCATTGGGGTTGGAAGGGATCCTAAACCCCATCTTGTTCCAATCCCTTGCCATGGGCAGGGACACCTTCCACTGTCCCAGGGTGATCCAAGCCCTGTCTAGCCTGGCCTTGGACACTTCCAGGGATCCAGGGGCAGCCACAGTTCTCTGGGAACTTGTGCCAGGGCCCCAGCACAGTCACAGCCAGGAATTCCTTCCCAATATCCCATCTAACTGACTCTCATTCCATCTGAACCCAATCCCCTCATCCTGTCCCTTCATCCCTTGTCCCCAGTCCCTCTCCAGCTCTCCTGGAGCCCCTTTAGGCCCTGGAAGAGGCTCTGAGCTCTCCCTGGAGCCTTCTCTTCTCCAGGGGAACATTCCCAGCTCTCCCAGCTTGTCCCCACAGTTTTCAGAGTGTGAGAAACCAACCCAAGGACACTCAGGATGTGTCCTGCTGGAAGGACCAAAGGACTTCAAAGTTTCATGAAAACATCACTGCTAAGGCTAAAGAAAACTTGGGAAATGAAGTGCAAAGCTCTCCAGGTCTCAGAACAGAGACATGTACAAGCAGCAGTTCCTGGATGCAGTGGATTCTCCCCAGGAAAAGGGATTTATTGCTGCCTTCAAGCACATCAGCCCAACAGCTTCTCTACAGCCACCCAGAAGGGCTCAGCCCTTTTGCAGCTTCCAAAGAATGCAGAGGTACAAACCTGGGGGAGCACATGCTGAGCATGCAGTGAACAGAAACACAAGCATGACCAGGTTTCCTTTTCTTTCCTTTTAATATAAACATCCTAGAGTAAGTTGGGGTAGGAGCAGCCTACAGGGAATGTCTTTTGGAATAGAACAGTATGACGTGCTTCGGGAATGATGTGCAAAATTGAAACGCCCAAGCAGGGTCAGCTCAGGACTTCCTGGATTCTTCGGTCTTCTTGATTTCCTGCAAGGAGATCAGGAAAGAGACTGAGAATCTGCCATTCTTGGGGAAATAACTCTTGGTTTCACAGCTTAGGAGATCAGGAGTGACCAACAGCTCAGATCAGTTCCATATCACAGGACCAAGGCCTGAATTCACCTTTAGAGTCAAGGCAAGGTTTGTCTTGGAAGCTCCAGGAATACAGGAATTCCCCTTCTCTGCTACCCAGGGATGAATGTATTTTTTGCCCCAGCTCAGGACTGTGTTGGATTCATTTCTCACTCTTAGGATCCATCTGATCCATCATCACTTGTACTCAATCTGTCCCTCAGCAGCTCAAAGCAGACCAAGTGTGGGATGAGGTGACATTTCTGTGGCTGCCTGAGAAGAGACCCTCACCTGCCTGGCCCAGGAATGAGGAGGAAAAAAAAATCCCCAGGGACTCACCTCCAGCAGCACCTCCTTCAATTCGGAATAGGCCTTTTCTAAATCATCATTAATGATGACCAGGTCAAACAGCCCAGGCTCTTTACCTGGGAAAGGAGATGAGGACAGAGTTAGAGGAGAATTTTTCTTCCCTGTGTCAGCTCTCATGCATTTTAATATTACTTTTTAGCATTATTATTATTATTTCAGCTTGGACACTTCCAGGGATCCAGGGGCTCTGCCAGCCACCCCTAAGGAACTGCAGAGGGAAATGCAGCAGTGATCCAACTCAGCTCACAGTAATCCCTGCCAGCACTGCTGGAGAGCACAGATCAGATGTTCCCATAAAACCCAGCTCCCACATCCCCTCTCCAAGGACTCACTGAGCTCCAGGTCCACACGAGCTGCAGTCAAACGCTTCTGTAAACTCTCCTCTGTCTCAGTCTTTCGGTCCCGCAGTCGTTTCTCCTAAACCCAAGGACAAAGACATGAAAGGATTGAGTGTTGTGGAAGCTGCAGGCACAAACCACCCCCGCCCTCAGGCCGGTGCTGTCTGTGACCATGGACATGTGAGAACACCCTGCAAAGGGTGAGGGGCCTCACTCACAGCCCAGTGCAAACCAGTGGCCAAACTGGGCTTGGGATCTCCTACCTAGAGTTCAGGGTCCCAGGTTTCTTCTACCTCCCTCTCATTTATTTATTTTTCCAGGTACTGCTGGAAATGAGATCTCTCTGCAGGGCTCTGGCATCTGGTGCTGCTGGCTTCCTCCTCCACAAACTCAACGAGAAACAGAGCCTGCCTGATGTACTGAGAGCAAGAGGGGAGAGTCAGGAGTTGTCCTCAAGTGTCCTCATCCCTCTCTGAACCATGACAGTGATTCCACTACTGCAAGAGTCCCACTGCAATCACTTAGGGTAAGACCAGAGTGGCATAGAATTTAAGGTGCTGCACAGAACCAGCCTCCCTGGGTTTAATTTTAACTGTGGAGGCAAATCTCAGCACAGCATGAAGCACAATTAATGCATTTAAAGACTGGCCATGCCACAGTGGAGTCTGTAACCAAGGTGTGGAAAACTTTTGAGGAAGGACTCAAAAAACAAAACACAGGAAGATTTATCCCTGAGAGCCAGAGGCTGGGGAGCTGGGCTGGGCAGAGATCACACACACAGAATCACCAGGTTGGAAGAGATCTCCAAGATCATTGAGTCCAATCCATGCTCTAATGTTGCACCTCTTTTGGGGGTGCAGCAAAAGTTTTTTGCGGTTTGGAAAGGACGAGGCAGACAGTCCGAGGTCAGCACGCAATAATCTCTTTATTCTAATTTTCTGACTCCATTTATATCCACTGTACAAAGGTGGCCAATTATTGGCCAAAGCAGAACATCCCATCACTTGGATTGGTGTTCATACCAATCACTCAAATATTCCATCAGAACTAAAGAATGTAAACATTTCTTATTTACATGAAAGAGCTTGGGAACTCAGCTCAGAGTTTCAAAACATCAGAAGGCTTTTTGCTTTAATATCAAGCACAAGTCTGAGACATGTAAAAATCAGAGCCACACTCTAACACCTCAACTAAACCATGGCACCCAGTGCCACATCCAGGCTTTCTTTAAACACATCCAGGGATGGCGACTCCACCACCTCCCTGGGCAGACCATTCCAGGACTTTATCACTCTTTCTGTAAAAACTTTTTCCTAATATCCAGCCTACATTTCCCTTGGTGCTGCTTAAGACTCTGTCCTCCTGTTCTTTCATCTGCTGCCTGGAGAAAGAGACCAACCCCACCTGAGCACAGCCGCCTTTCAGGGAGCTGTAGAATAAGGTAATTTCTGAGTCTCCTCTTCTCCAGGCTAAACAACCCCAGCTCCCTCAGCTGTTTCTTACAGTATCTCAAGCCCCTCACCATCCTTGTGAGATATGCTTGGCAATGTCCTCCCCAGCTAGTGCAGGGCCCTGAGGAGCACTGGGGTGGCTGAGGGAAGGGGGAGCCCGTGGCTGCAGAGCCGGGTGCTGATTACCTCTAACTGCTAACGGCAAAGCAAGGCGGGCGCTCACCAGGATCTCAATGGACGGAGGCTGCACCGAGATGTAGATGGGGTTCAGCTCGGTCTTCTTGATGTTCTTCACGCCCTGGATGTCGATGTCGAGGACACAGATCTGGTTCTGGGCCTGCACGGCCTGCACAGCTCCTTTACTGGGGACACAGCACACAGGGGAGGGGTCAGAGCACTCAGGGGGGGTTGGGGTGTGCCCCTCGCTCCTCCCAAACCGTGGCAGGAGAGCACAGAGCCTGCTCTGCTCTTGATAAAGAGTTTCTCCAAGTGTCACTGCTCTGGGTGGAGCTGCTGTGTCCTGCTAGAGAGGCTGGCAAAGCCATGCTGGAAGGTGTGGGAATGGATCATGGGTGACTATCCCACTCCACCATCTAGAGGGAAGTTCCCTGGTAATGGCAGGAGGTTGGAACTCGATGATCTTTTAGATCCCTTCTAACTCAAACCATCCTGGGATTCTGTGACAGACAACCTTCACCAAAGAGCAAAAGCACTGAGAACTCCCCTTCTCCAGAGATCCACTGACTCCACACAATCTCCTGAAGGACACCGGATGGACACGGATGCTCCATCTGGGTCACTTAATTCTCTACTTCGTTTTTCAAGTGGTGCCTTTTATAAGTTGTAAAGACAATTTCTCTTCCCCAACATGGAGAATTACCTCAAGCTTTTAAATAATTTATTATTATTCACTGAAGATACTTAGGGAGCAGAAAGGATTGGTGAGAACTTCAACTCTTCTGCTAAGCATGAGGGACTCTCCATTTTATCCCACATCTGAGGATGATCCTCCTCATGGGCTTGGAGAGATTCCCTATTTATTTTCTAGAATCCCAGAATAGTGTGGATTGGAAAGGATCTTCCAGACCATCTAACTGCAGCCCTTCTGGCACAGGCAGGGACACCTGACCTACCTTGTCCCGTACATATTCCCGGAGAACTCGGCGTGCTCGATAAATTCACCAGCATCGATTTCTTTCTGCATTTCCTCTCTGGTCACAAAGTGATAATCTGGAGAAGGGAAAACGGACAGAAATTGACATTTTGAAGGTAAAGTTCAGGGTCAAAATGACACCCATGGGTTTTGGGGGGAGAAGACACTTAAAATCTGCTTTAGACAATGCTGGCAGACTGCAGAGATTCACTTCATACTTCCACATCTGTTGTCTAAACATTGTGGAGTTTTCTGTGTGGCCAAAAATGCTGCTCTACCCCATTTTTCACATCCTATCCCATTCCTGGTGCAGTGGGAACTTCTGCTCCCTTTCCTACAGCTGTGGGACACATTACAGCAGCAGTAGTAAGGCCTTTCATTTGAAAGGATTTCTAGTGAAAGACCAGAATGGGATGAGAGAGAGGGAGATAAAAGGGAACATCAAAACCAAACTAACTAAAAAGGAATATTTCTCTATCTTCTGTTGAAATCCCTTCCTTTCACTTCAGAGGGAAAACTGCCATTGGAAATTAGGAGCAGACCTCATTTGATTGTTTCTTAAATATGCAAATACACGAGAAAACAGCTGGGCATAAGCTATTCATACAGCTAAAATCATCTCATTAAGCAGCTGCATTTCCAAAGCAGTGGCCATTGGAGAGATCTCCCCAGAACTGTCTGGAATTTTGGAAAATCAAGTTACCTAACACCCAAATTCAGAACACAGCTTTGAAAACCTTTATTTGGAGAGCCCAGTGAGACAGACCCAACTGAAACAAGCTCACCTTTGCCATTCACTTCTCCAGGTCTTGGCTGCCTTGTGGTATCTACAGGGAAAAAAAAAAGAAAAAAAGAAAAAAAATTAGCAGCCTTTTAAATTCTGTACATCACCCACGAGTGCTGCAGGATCAAAGAAATGCCAAGGTCTAAGTGGCACATGGATCTCTAGGAAAAAAAAAATCTCTACCAAGAGGCAATTTGGGAAAAATAAGGTTTAGTTTGGAGTGAAATGAGAGATTCAGTTGAGTCAGAAGCATAGGATGACACACACATATACAAAACAGATAATTTTAAGGTTTTTTCTCCCCCCATAGCATTAAATTTTTAAACATCCAGTATTTGTTCTTTCATGGTGGAGTGAATCCAGATCTCAAAGCACAGATTTTACTTGCAGTATGCAAAGTGTTGGGACATTCAAACACGTTTTGGTAATGGACCTAAAAACACCTTACAAAGAAAGCTCCATGGAAAATCATATGGCTTTTGAAGCAGAAATGTGGGGGGATTTTGTTACTTTCAGAGTCAAGAATCACTCAGGAGGTTCTGGCTTCGTCTCTGAGTTGTGTTTAGAGATGTGGGGAGTCACCAGACCTGGAAAGGTGCTGCTCCAGACCAATTCTAGACTTGCCACTCAATACCAGGAGTAAAAGGTGCCCTGAACTATTTAAACATCCTCAGGAGCCCACAGGCAGAGTGGGACACAGACAAACCATGAAAAACCATTATTTGGGGTATAAATAGAGGTAAGCTCTGAGCTGGCTCTCCTGAGCCCATCCCTGGATACTCACGGGAGACGCTGAAGCCGAAGACATTCTCATAATCTTTGAACAGTTTCTTTAACAAAGTGCTCTTCCCTGCCCCGGATGGGCCACTCAGAACCACTGGCCTTGGTCCCTGCATGACTGGGGAGAGACAGGAAAATGTGTCTGGTTAGAAACTCCCATGGAAACACAGCTCTGGAATCCCAGGAGTGCTCAGCCCCTCAAAAGAGCACCAATCTTTTACCCTTGGGTATAAACTCCTGCAGGAGAATCTGAAATGATGCAAAATCACAAGCCTAGAGGTGATAAAAAGTACTGGGAGTGCAGAAACACTTCTCAAGAGACTGAGGTTAAACTCATAGGATGTAACCCAAAGGAAGAGGAAACTGGGATTTAGCTGCCACTAAACTGGGATGAGTCAAGCCAGCTGTTTTCTATCACAGCTGGGTCTCACTGGGGCCAAAATCCTAAGGAAAACTCTCTCTAAAAGGAACAAAACCCTGTTTGTGCCTGGTGGCATTTGGAATCATGGGACAGAGGTACAGTGCCAGCCCCTTCCCCCTCACAGGGAGAAAGGAGCTTCAAGGAGAGTTTGCAGATCAGATTTTGCATCACCAACCCCCAAACCCTTGCAGCAGCATCTGAACTCAGGTGCAATCACTGCCATGAACGTGCTCAGGGGTTTATTCCTGTATTTCCTGAAGCACCAACTCCATCTGCAGGTGTTTCATGGCAAGAAAGAAAGAGATCCCAGAGATCAGTTCATGGTACAGATAAAGGAAAGGCAGCCTGAGACCACACAGAACTTGCTGCAGTTGTTTCTTCAGCCAAAAAGAAAGGAAAAAAAAAGAAAGTGTTTTCAGGTTCCTGTGTCTCTGGAGAGGAAGAAAGGTTAATTATCCACATGGGAAAAAGAAGAAATGCTGTGTGAAGGTACCACTGGGGACCCTCATCCATCAGCAGCTTCCAAACCAGAAGTGATGGCGAGAGTGGGACAAATCAAACAAGTTCTTCTTATTTAAAAACAGGTACTTTCAGAGCAAGCAGTAAAATCCCCAGAAAAGTATTTTTTTAGCCTCCTGGGCTGGGTGTGGCCTGGGGAGCCAGCAGCCAAGAGGCAGATGATGCCTTTCCGTTTTAAATGAGCTCATAGCAATGTCACCCTGACCTTACACATCACTTTTCAACCAGCCTTAAGCCAAATGCTGTCTCACCAGAGCGGCCCCGGGCTAATCCCGCCGGGCTCCCTCTCCCTGACCCCGCCTGCGTGAGAGCGACGCCTCCTGAGCCCTAAATCTCTCCTCCCTCGGGCAGCACGACAGAGAATTACACAACTTTTCCCTCTGCTCCCCGAGGATGTCACTTGTCTGACCGCGGTTCATCCCAGGCTGCGCGAAGGGCCGGGATATTAAAACACAAAGGCTGAGGAGGCGCCAACAGCGGCGACGAGGGCGGTGAAAACACCCACGGTCAATAATCATCCCTAAGGAAATTCCTTTATTAATATATATATATTTTTTAGTGCCCTTCGAGTGCTGCAGCCTCAGGGATGCAACAGATGAAATCTTGGGAGGATCAATCTCATCACCATATTGTCGGATTAGGCTCCATCACCCCAAAAACAAAAGGCTGAACAAACTCTAAGAAGTCCCTTGGGGACCTTCCTAGCATTCCCTTGGTCCTTAAACTTCCCTAATTTCAAAAAACACGGGTTTTGCCTAAATGTTCAACACCAGAATAAAGCACCAGGGAAATGCTGAATGCTATTCAGTGCTTGCAGCAAGGATTTATCTCTCCTGTTCTTCTCTCCCACGTAATTCCATCAGGTGAGCCCTTAAGCATTCCTTGGAAAAGTCTCCACTCGAATTCATCCCCTTCAGCCATCCCAATGTGCTTCACACCACCACTGCCCCCAAACAATGCCCCTCCATCACACACCAGCTTCCACAAGCACCCCAAAAACCCCACAGGCGACACTGGGACGCCAGCATGGATTCCCGGGTGTTCCAGATTCCCTTCTGGGATCCAGCTGTGCCAACGAGAACTGTGCAGGATGCACAAATCCCACTCAGAGGGAAAAGAGCTTTTCCCTCTTCTCCCTCAAAATTTCATCTGCCCCTTAGCAAACACCAGCAGAAATTTAAAGCTGCCCCAAATCATATCCAATCATTTCATTCAACCCCAGACAAACTGGGAAGGGGACAGAGGAATGGGTTGGGAGCAGGTTCCAACACATCCTTACCTTTTCCCTGTGCTCCTCCCAGCCAAGGAAAGCAGAGCAGCCCCTGGCAGCAGCACAGGCTCCTGGGGACAGAGCCGGGCTATTTGTGAGCTCCTAAAGCCTTAATTAATGAGTTTGAAGGTGGCCAATGAGAACAACCCTGCTGAGCTTTAATCTCCCCTCACGGTTCCTCCTCCGCTCCCTGCTCTCCTGGCTGGCAAAGCTGCATCCAACAGCCCCAAAAGGCTGAGGGGTGCCAGCCCCTGCTGCTCTGGGATTATGGAAAACAGCAAAGCTCTCCCTGTCCCTGCAGTCACCAAAGGCACAGGGATTTTGTCTGTGCAGAATCCTGGAATGGTTTGTGTTGAAAGGGACCTTCTAGACCATCTAATTCCAAAAAAAGACCATCTAATTCCATGTCCTGCCATGGCCAAGGACAAATCCCACCAGACCAGGCTGCTCCAAGCTCCAGCCAACCTGGAACACTTCCAGACCATCTAATTCCAGAAAAGACCATTTAATTCCATGTCCTGCCATGGACAAGGACGATTCCCACTAGACCAGGCTGCTCCAAGCTCCAGCCAACCTGGAACACTTCCAGACCATCTAATTCCAGAAAAAGACCATCTAACTCCATGTCCTGCCATGACCAAGGACAAATCCCACCAGACCAGGCTACTCCAAGCTCCAGCCAACCTGGAACACTTCCAGACCATCTAATTCCATGTCCTGCCATGACCAAGGACAAATCCCACCAGACCAGGCTGCTCCAAGCTCCAGCCAACCTGGAACACTCCCAGGCACTTTCCTTCTGCAGGAACATTCCTCTTCCTTTGGACCAAATCCACACAGCTTCACCTCAGGTCCACAACCACAAAGGCAACAGGAAAACTCCTGCTCACAGATCCAAACCACTTCCAGAGTGGGATCCTCTCCTTCACTTTACTCCCTTTTCTTTCCTCAAAATACTCATAACTAAGAGAAAAGACACCTAGGTTGTGATCACGTCTCTCACTTCTTTCAAAACAGCTAAAAATAAACCTGAAGGCTTGCAGGTGTTTCCTCCTGCCTCCCTTGTGAATCCCTTCTCTTGGAGGAGATCTGCAGAGGAAAACCGAGAGGGAACAAAAGCCATTTCCATTCCCAGATGATGGGGCTGGGCCCTCACAGAAGGATGGCAAACTGGGAATTTCAGAATTCCAGAAAGGTTTGTTTGGAAGTGACCTTAAAGCTCATCTTGTACCACCCCTACCATGGGGACACCTCCCACTATCCCAGGGTGCTCCAAGCCCTGTCCAACCTGGCCTTGGACATTTCCAAGGATGGAGCATCCACAGCTTCCCAGGGCAATCCCTGCCAGACAGCTCATCCCCACCACCCCACAACCCTCAAAACCCAAAACAAACCAACCCCCAAAACCCCAGATCTGGTGGATATGGGGCTTTTTTCTCTCTCCTGTTTGGTTCCAGGAATGCATCACATTTCCAAGCTGGCTGCAGCAGGAATGTCACAAAGATGTATTGACTTTAGGCAGGAGCTCATTTTTTTTCCCCCTTTTTGTCAGATTTTGGCATTTTCAGAGCAGCCAATCTGCAAATACCCAGCACAGAGGATTTCCTAAAAATGGGAAAAATGGGATCCAGCCTAATCCACCAAAACCACTGCAGAATTGATCAGCAAGAGAACAGCCCAATTAATTGACAATATTAATTATCTCCCACACCTGGGACTGAGGACAAACAGCCCCATAAACCCCTCTGGGCTGTAAAAAGACGAGGTGGTCACAGGAGGATGCAGGAGGTTGTCCCCAAGGCAAGGAATGGTTCCTGGTCTCCTTGTGCTGCTTAGTTTATCCTGGCTTTTACCTCGTAGGTGGCAACATAGCCAGGGAAGCAAAGGACAGACATCACCAGAGTTAAACAAATTAAAAGTGATTAGCAGAGAGGCTTTACAGGGAAGGCAAAGCCCCCTGATGAAGAAGGAAAGAAGATTAAAGCAGTTTCCCTGGAGCCTTGAGAAAGGTCTCCTGGATTAGGATTATAATCCCAGCCCCTATTTTTAGCAGGTTTCTTATAAAGGTGCCAGCCCCATCTTTCTAAGATTTGGGACAGGTTCCAAAAAGAGAGAGAGCTCTGCTCTGACAGATTGGAAGTTATCTGCAGCACAGGAGCAGGGAGGTTCCAACCTTCCAACTTTACCCATCCTGGGATTCTGTGAGGAGCAGAGCATCCCACAGCAGTACAGAGCTGGAACTCAGCCACCTTTTCCTTGGAATTAATTACCTAAAAAGCACTAATTAGCCTCCCTACTGGCTGCACTCTTGGCTTGCAGGGAGCAGTGATGCTGCAGACAGAGCACAAACCACTTGCTGAAGGTCACTGCAGCAATCAGGGAGGTCCAAGCCAGTTATTCCCAGACCATGCCCTCCTGTAAACCAGACCAGTTTAACCCACCAGTAGGATGAAACCAGTTTACCCACCTGGGAAAACCTCTACAGAGGTGAAGCTCACACAGGTGTGGTTTTGCCACCCACTTCCCCACAGGTGTTTGTTTTAGGATACCTGAGGGATGCTTATCCCTACACCCCTTTTACCTCACTGTACCCCACAGTGCCCACAAACCCCACCTGATCCCACAAGCACATCCCTATCTGGTTTATCTGACCAGGGACATCTTGGAGCCACCCTGCAGCAGCTCAGAGATTGGGACCTGGTGTGGATGTTGGGAAGGGCACACAGCCAGCCCAGGGACAGCCCTGTAGGGCTGTGACCTGTCCCACCCCCCTCAGCCATCCCACATGGATGACACAGGACATGCAGGACTCAGAGCACAAGGGAGGAGCTCAGCTTCCCCAGGGCTGGGTGTCAGCCCCCTCATCCAGGGGTTCCTGTGGGGGATCAGCACCCCCAGGTCGGTACCTCAGTGTCCCCCATGAGGCACTCAGCAGCCTGGGGCCAGCTGGGACCCCCAGCTCAGGGCTGCCATGAGGAGCTGAGGGGCCTCAGCCCAGCACCCTGGGACCAGCTGAGCATCCCGGGGCCTGCTGGACCCCCAGCTCAGGGCTGCCATGAGGAGCTGAGGGGCCTCAGCCCAGCACCCTGGGACCAGCTGAGCATCCCGGGGCCTGCTGGAGCCCCTCAGCCCAAGGCCCTTGTGAGGGGCCGAGCAGCCCAAGGCCAGCCAGGACTCCTCAATCCAGGGCCCCCAAGAGGGGCTGAGCACCCCGGGACCCCTCAGCAGAGGAACCCCGTGAGGAGCTCGGCACTCCAGGGCAGGCTGGGCGCCCTCAGCCAAGCGCCCTTGTGAGGGGCTCAGAATCCCGGAGCCGGTCAGGCCCCCTCATTCCAGGCCCCCCCCGTGAGGGGCTGAACACCCCGAGGCCACTCAGCCGAGGACTCCTGTGAGTGACCGAGCTCCCTGCGCTGGTTGGACCCCCTCTGTCCACGGCCCTTGTGGAGGGTCTCGGCATCCCGTGACCGGCTGTGCCCCTCAGCCCGCGGTCCTCGTGCGGGTGCGAGCCCCGGGCCCCATCCCCGCTCACCCGCCCGGGCGATGCCCGCCCCGNTGAACTATGATTGAGGGGGGGGCAGCACCGGTAGGGCCGTGATTGAGGGGGGAGTTAAGAGAGAACGGAGGGGATAACATGGGCTGAACCATGGCGGGGAGGAGGGAGGCGGTGTTGGGCCGAACCACGCTGGGGTGGCGGGCGCCATAGTGGGGTTGAACCATGGTTGGAAAGAGGTGGGAGGGCTGAACCAAGGTGGGTGTGGGGGGAAGGCATTATGGGACTGAACCGTGGCGGGGCGGTGATGGGCTGAACCATAACAGGGAGAGGAGGGAGCTGTTATGGGAGTGACCCATGGCTGAACCATTGCGGGAACGGGGGGAACCATTAGTGGGGCTGAACCATTGCGGGGGCGGGGGCAGCTATCATGGAGCCAAACCATGGCAGGAGCTGTGGTGGGGCTGCCCCGTGCTGCTGAGAGGATGTAGAAGCTTCACAGTGATGGAGACACGGTGGAGTCACCCCACAGCCACGCCAGCACCTTTCCTTGTCCTCAGGGTGTCCCCAGGCTGTGTCATCTGCTCCGTTTGCTGAACCCGTCTCTGCCAGCTGGGCTGAGATGGCGGCAAGCCGGGCACTGAGGTGAGCCTGTGAGCCAGCAGGACAGCGCTGGGAGCGGCTGGTGGAGTTCCTGTCACCCCCACGGTGACATTGCCCCTCTCCCTCCCTTCTCCTACCAGTGCCCTGCGTCTCCAGGCCATGCCCCGGCCGCCGCTCGTGGCCTGTATCCGCAGCAACTCCAACCGTGCCGCCATCTCCCACCTGCACCGGAAACTCTACGGCCGCCTCTACCCCGTGCTGCTGGTCAACACCGACGGCTCCACCGTCCGCCTGCGCTACAGCGAGCCCAAGAGGATCCTCATGGTACGGGGACAACAAGGGGCCTGCGAGCCTCATGCACTGTCCCAGGGGTCTCATGCCTTGTCCCAAGGAGCTCATGGCTGTCCCTAGGGGGCCTCTCACTGTGTCCCAGGGGTCTCATCCCCGTGTCCCCCGTGTCCCCAGATGCCCCTGGACAGCAGCACGCTGCCCGAAGCCGAGCGCAAGGCTCGTCTGCGCCGCCACTTCCCCAGCAAGCGTAAGGCCAAGGAGGAGGAGACCTTCGAGGGCATCGACCTGGACACCTACAAGAAGTTCTGGAAGAAGTGAAGCGTTGAAACCAGAAATGTATAAATCTATAAATAAATATATATGTTAAAAGTAAAGCCGTGTGTCGGCGGTGCGGCTCTGCGGGGTTCCCCCCGCGCTGGGCGGCGCGGTGGTACCGCCCGTCTTGCCCCCCCCTCCGGCGGTGCCCGCGGTGGTAGCGGCGGGGCGGGCGCGCGCTCGGCGGCCGGA
>VWYP01023880.1:62826-94710 GCA_013400435.1 Pycnonotus jocosus
CGCTCGGCGGCCGGAGGTGCGTGCGGGGAGCGGGGCGGGTTTGGGATTTGGGGATTTCGGGATTTGGGGGCTCCGGGTGTGACCCCGCGGGTCGGGCCCGCCCGGGCCTCGCACTCCCCAACCCGGAGGGGCCCGCGGTGCAGGGAACCGCCCCGAGCTGCTTTCACACGGCTCGGGGACGGGCAAACTCCCACTTCAGGCCCTGCAGCGTCCAGGTCCTGCAGCTTCCCCCAGCCCTGATCCCCTTCCCAGACCCTGAAACTCTCCCTCGGGTAATGTCCCACCCTGGGCCGTGCAGCCCTATCTCGGGCTGTACAACTTCTCCAGGCCGTGTAATGCCCTCCCCACCTACCCAGCCTGCCCCCAGGCCATGACCCCCCCTTTCCGTTCTCATCCAATCCAGGCTGTGAACCCCCTCCTAGACCCTGAAACACCCCAGGCCATGAACCCTCTGCCTTCAAACCCAGAACTCCCATTCGGGCATTAAACCCCTCCATCAGCCCTGCAACCTCCCCCCAGACCCAGAACCTTCTCACTTCTAAACTCCTGAACTCTCCCTCCACATGCTGTGAATCCCCCTCACTCTGCAACCCCTTTGCAGACCCTGAAACGCCCAGACACTGACTGCCCCACTGCTGGCCCTAAACCCTGCTTGAGGGTCTGAGCTCCCCAAGCTCATAAACCCCCCTTGAGGCTGCCCTAAGCCCCCTTCCTCACCCAGCAACCTCCCCCCAGGCTGGGACCCTCCCCAAGCCGTGCACCCCCTTCCACCTCTGGGTTATAAACACCCCTTTCCAGCCTGTAACACCCCCACAAAGGCTTTTGGCTACTCCACTGACCCCTAATTTGCTTCCCTGCACCTTCAGAAGTTGCACGGAGGATTTGAAGTGGGTAAACCCAGGGCTGATTCCTTTGCAGGTCACCAGAATCCCCCCGAATCTGCTGCGGGGCGCGGCGCCATGTTCGGCTCCTCCCGGGGCGGGGTCCGGGGGGGCCAGGACCAGTTCAGCTGGGAGGATGTCAAGACGGACAAACAGCGTGAGAATTACCTGGGTAAGGGCTGCTCCTGCTCAAATCCCCTGTCCCACCCTCCCTGTCCCCTCTGCTGCAGTTTTGGGGTGCGATAATGTCGAGGGGGGGTCGCTGTTCCCCACAGGGAACTCCCTGATGGCACCAGTGGGGCGGTGGCAGAAGGGCAAGGACCTGACCTGGTATGCCAAGGGCAAGAAGGACACGGCCCCCTCGTTATCCCGGGAGGAAGAGCTGGCTGCCGTCCGCCTGGCCGAGCAGGAGGCCATGATGGCAGCACTGTGAGTCCACACCCCACAAAAACCCCAAAAAACAGGAGGTGTCTGTGTCTCCCACACATATCACCCATTCTTGTGTTTGTAGGGGCTACAAGAACTTGAAGAGGCAGCCCACGGGCCTCAGCAAAGAGGTAACAGGGGCACCACATGTCCCCCCAGTGTCCCCATGGTTCTGATTTTGGGGACACACGCAGGACACTGTCCCCCCTCCCCACAGGACCTGGCTGAGGTGTGCAAGAGGGACGGCGCCGAGCGGGACGAGAAGGACGTGGATCGGGTGGTGGGTTTGGGCAGCTCCAGGTAAGGACAAGGAAGGATTCCACATCAATTTCTGAATAATTTGTTTGATTTTAGTGTTTTTATGCTTTTTTGTGTGTTTTTTCTGCAGTGGCAGCGCTGGCAGGGTGATGCTCTCCAAGGAGGACAAAGAGGCAGCCAAGATGGGGCTCTCGGTCTTCACGGTACGGTGCCAGTCACGTTGTCCTTGGAAGGTTCAAAAATGGATGGGAAAAGGCAAAAAGCAGTGCCCCACACTTGGAATATTTTATTTAAAAACACATCTGGGTATTGTAGCACAGAGACCTGCAGGAATTTCCTGTGTCCTGCTGGCGCAGAGTTCATTTGTGGGGCATTAATTTGGAAGCAGCTCTTAAGGGTATTTTAATTTTTCCCCAAATGTAATTTAAATTTTTTGTCCAAGTTTAATTTTTAATGGGAGAAACCCCCTTTCTTTTGTAATTACAGTATGGGCTATGGATTCACTCTGTGTTTTTCCCCCCCTCTCCAACTCTAGCACCAGAAAGTCTCCAGCAGCCCAGAGATACCTGGCTCCAAGAAGAAGCAGGAAAAGGAGGAGAAGGTGGAGGAGAAACGGTGAGGATTTTTCCCACTTTGGTAGGAAACCACCAGAAATGCCCTGGCTTTTGTGGGAAATATTTTATAAAATGCTTCCATGGATGGCTCTGTTTGGCACTGGGCTTGTTTTGCATCTCTCTGAATCATCCCCAAAAGCTTCTGTGGGCTTCTCTTTGGCAAAGGAGGAATGTGGTGGGATGTGCCTGGAAAAAGGGATGGGAATGAGGTTTTGGAGCCAGAGGGATGCACAGTGCAGGGATTCTCATTGCTTCATCTTTTCCCTGCAGACCTGAGAGCAGCAAAAAATCCAAAAAGGAGAAAAAGAAGGAGAAAAAGAACAAGAAAAAGAAGAAACATAAGAAAGAGAAGAAGAAGGACAAGGACAAGCATTCCAAGAAGGATGCAGCCCCATCATCCTCTGATTCTTCTCCGGATCGGGATAAGAGGTAGCTGGGTTGGGATGGGGCATCACCATCGGTGGAAAATGGGAGGAAGGACTCAGGAGAGCCACGTGGTCATGGCTGGCATCAGGATGCCACATTGGCATCTCCTGGCTTTCCAAAACCCCCTTTTCACCCCCGGAATCACCTTGTTGGCATCCCCACTATCCCTGCTCTCACTCTCCCGCTGTCCTCGCAGGCACCACCGCAGGAAAACGCAGCAGCACTCGGAGGCGTCGCGGCACGGCAGCCGGCGGCGGCACGACACGGAATCCTCGGGCAGCAGCGGCGATTCTGGCCGGAGCCCCGCCCGCCGCCGCAGCCGGAGCAGGGACAGCCGCGGCCGCCACCCGTCCCCGCGGAGGAAGGGCAGGAAGAGGAGCAGGAGCCGCTCCCCGCCCGCCCGCGGGGTCCGGCAGCGCCACGACACCGACTCGGAGGACTGAGAGGGAGCCTGGGGTTGTTTCAGGGAGATCTTCCAGAGATTTATATTTTTTAAGGTGATTAAATTAAAAAAAAACGTCGGAGCCCCGCGGGTGCTGGGGCGGAGTCTGGCAAAGGGGGCATTAAGGGTGTGGTGCCAGCAGCCCCTTCCCTGCTCGCCCAGGGGCAGCAGCAGCGGGTGTGGGGGGCAGCAGGGCCCGGGCACCCTTCTCCTCACTCCCTAAAATCCATCCAGGCAGGATTGAGCACGGAGGATGCTGTGAGTGGGGGCTGGTGCTGGGGCGGTTCTGGCTGTGGTGCTGGAAATGCTGTAGATACCTCGTGTTTATGTATAGAGACTTTGGAAGAGATTATTATTATTATTATTATTGCTATTATTATGGGGTTTTGTGTTCTTTCCCTGCCCTTGAGTGCTTGCCAGTGCAGTAGCTGAAGAGTTCCTTTAAAAATTCCTTAAGTTCATCAGCTGGATGGACTGGGAGCTTAAAGATCATCTAGTTCCAATGGACAGAGACCTTTCCCTGGGCTAGGTTGCTCCAAGCCCTGTCCAACCTGGCCTTGGACACTTGAATAATTCCTCAGCTTATGGGGAGAACGTGGATAGGACCAGGTATCTTCCACAGACTTTTGCCCTGGCCACATGCACCACTCTAGGGAGCAGCAAACTCCATCCCCTCCCGGATTTAAACCCTCAGCATGTGATTATTTATGTTCTTGGCATACTGAAAGGGGGGAATTTTACACCAATAAATAGAAATATTGATCCCAATGGAAAGGGGGTGTCCCGAGCAGCTCCGCCGGCTGCGGTGTGGCCGTGCCAAGCACAAGGGCCTCATTTGTGTAATTAATGATGCAACTAACTGAAGACAGGGAGGGTTTGTGTGTCCTGGTGGACAAAAGCCCAATGGGCCCGTGCTCAGGAGCTGACAAAGCCCTTCTGTCCCAAGGTGCTCGGCCCCAGCAGCGGGAGATGCTGCAGAGTTGTCACAGCCTTCAGTGATCCCCACCCCAGCAGGATTTTGGGGGTGACTCCTCTTGGCACGAGGGCTGCTCCTCATGGGCTGAGCAGCTGCAGCTCCAGATCCATCCAGGGAGCCCCAGGGCATAGCTGGGGGGCCCTGAGCCCGTGTACTCCCCAGCCCCTGCTGGTGCTCACCAGGCTGAGCTCAGGGTCACCTCCACGGGATTTTGGGATCCAAACTCTGTCCGGAGCCTGCTGGGGAATATCCCAGAGCAGGACTGTGCCTAATGGGAACTGGGCAGCAAAGGGAGCCATGGGAGAGTGCAAACAGCACAGCAAGCAGAGAAAAAATACCACAAATCCCAGTGTCCTGCTCCCTCCATGGGTTCCCCCTTCCCATCTTCAGCTCCCAAGCTTTGGGGTGGATGCTGTGGTGGGGCTGGGCTCTGCCAGGATGATCTGCACCCTCAGCTCCTCAGCAAAGGCAGAGGGTGTTGATCTGCACCCGGCAGAGGGGCTGGGGCACTGCTGGCCCAGCTCAGTTCAGCTCTCCAGGCCTTTCTCCTGCTCTCCCCCCTTCCCATTTTACTTTCAAAACAAAGATCTGAGGAAATTAGTTTGAGAAACATGGGAAGCCAGAACTGAGGGGGGTAAAGGAGCCCAGCCCCATCCCTATCCCAGGGCTGCTCCCCCCAAAATCTCCCTGTCCCAGCTGCTGTGAAGTTCCTGGGGGACTGGGCAGGATCCTCACTCCTGGGCTTGAGTCACCTCCTGCCCAGCTGCTGGGTGGCCAAAATTCCAGGCTGAGAGCCTGGAACAGACCAAAGCCTGTGCTGCCCAGAGCAGAGGGCAGAGCACAGCTCCCACAGCTCCCATCACCACATTCCCTGTTTTCCACAGCAAATCCTGTATGGAGAGGAGCAGCATCCTAACCCAGCTGGCCCTTCAATTCCCACTCAAACAGGAATAAAGAGCTGTCCTGCCTATGAGGGATGCAAATATCCTGATTCAGAGCATGAAATTCCAAAGTGGATTTCTGACTCACAGGTTTGTGATCCCAGTATCCACCCAGAGTCCCAGGTTTCCCCACAGGGAATTTGCTCTCCAACCTGCAGGACAGACCTTTCATCCTACAGCTTTCCAGCCTGTGTAATGGGGAATCTGCTGCAGCTCCAGCCAGGAAAACAGCCAGAAGCGTGAGCACTGGGGAGGAGAAGCTGCAGCTGACAGGGAAGGCAGGAGGATCATCCAGAAGAGGAGCTCTGTCCCAGATCCAGAGGGGACTGCAGACAGGAAAAATGCAAAACAAAGCACTTAGGAAGGCAGAATTCCTAGTTTTGCCCCATAAAACTGCTAATTCACAGATCCTGTAATTAACTGGGAACAGCAGGAGGAAGAACCTGCTGGGAGAAGCAATGGGGCTCCTCAAGAAGCCCAAGCTGTGTTGCTGCCCCAAAGGCAACAAAATGACTCCAGCAGAATCTACAAGCATCACCCACCATTTCACCTGCAAGGGTTCCAACCAGGAATCACACATTGCTTGGAAAATACAGGAGATCTCCTCAAACTCCCGTGCAAATCGTGATGTGACAAAATGCTGTCTTGGATTTGGATCCCCTGCACAGAGATGATACAAACCAACACGATACCAGTGCAAGTTTCATGAAACTTTTTATTCAACAAGTATTTAATTATGATTCTGCCAAGATGATCGAATGAACAGCAAGGCATAAAAAACATGAAATAGTTAAGAGATTTTATTCTAATAGCTTTAATTACAGTGCTTGTCTGTCGAAATGAAAACTGAAAACAAGTATACAAAACAGTTGATTACTAGTTGTGTATTGAAAGCAATAAAGGTTTCCACAACACTAAATAAACCAGTTCTGATAGTTCCTCGAGTTAAAGTTTAACAGCTCCAGCTTCTTCAGTGTTTATCAAAATACAAAAGAAAAGTAAAGAGGTCTTTTTTTTATTTTTCTGATGGCAAATCTGAACCTTGCAGTATGAGGGATGCCAAGGGTTTTCACACATATACAGATATGGGATTGTTCCAAAATGGGATTGAATACTTGTAGAGTGGAATGACTCTCCAAACTCTCATGCTTTTTGTTTGTTTGTTTTTTTTCCTTAGACACTATACATAGATGTTTGGTGTTTTTCATGGCAATTCTTACGTTAAGTACAGTACTTTCTGCCTATAGAGCTTAGGACTAGGACAGGCTGTGCTTCCTGTGGAAAGGTTTTGCCTTCTGGAGTGGTTTACGCACAAGAAAAGTACAAAACACTTTTTGACAAATATGACAGGCTAAAAATGTCGACTTCTGGAAATGATTCAAGTTCAATGGAAACGAGCAATCTCACCTGAACCAAAAGTCAGATGTTTAGCATGAGTCTGCAAAGCTCATCTAAACCAGGCCCGGCAAATCTTTCAACGGTTGTGAACAAAGATGAGCACAGACTACGAGCCACAGAAAGAGCCAGAGATCTACTACTTATGATCTGTTCATTAAGCAGATGAAGCTAATTGGGTGTCAGTCATTGCTTCACCCTTTCAAAAGAATCAAGAGTCACCACGTTTGAGCTGGAGCAGCAGAAGCGATGTCAAACGTTTGTGTGTTTTAAGTGTTTTTACTTTTCCTTGTCTATTTAAAAAAATACAGAATTCAGGTTAAAAACCAACCACCAAAATGGATCTCACAGATCTCACAACCCAACCAAGATCGAATCCAGCTCTACTGCACAAGGACCACTGGCAACCCTTACGTTATTAACCCACTTAAATTCCCTTCCAGGTACTAAACAGTGACTTGATTCTTTACAATAAAAAAGCTGAGTAATATTGCATAGGAGTACCAGAAACTGCCTCATTGGAAACAAAAACTATTTACATTAAATAAGAAACCTAACTGTTTTCAGGCTTGTATTTGCCACATTTACAGCAAGATGCAATATATACTGTGACAAAAAGAAATGAAAACAGCTTCCGGCACTCAATACCACAAAGTAGCACAGTTTGCCACATTAGAGTAAAGCGAAGGGCGAATAGGAGGAAATAAGAGGGAGGGGTGGAAAAAGAGGGAAGAGGAAGGTTTATGGTTTCATTTCTGGTTTCGGAGCTGATTGGACAACCAGTCCAGTCCTTCATAGAGACCGTCTCCACTAGTGGCACAGGTTGCCTGGATGTACCAGTTCCTGTGACGAAGAGAATGCAGTCCAAGTTTGTCTGTGATTTCTGCTGCATTCATGGCGTTTGGCAGGTCCTGAGGGAAGCAACAACAGTCATTCCCCAACTCTTTTCATCATCAGCTTTAAAAGCATTACAAGAAAGTTAAGAGCTCTCAGAACTTCTCTTTCAGAAAAGCCCAGTGGATTACTTTGATATTCAAGCTATTTCCCCAACACTGACAAAAGCCTCAAAGGTTGAACAACCCATTCTAAATTGACATTATGGAATATTTCATAGGGCAGCAAGACAGCTGATGCCTGGATCCAGTCACTCTCCCAGGGCTGATACTGCTCCCAATTCCAAGGCTGTTTCCACTCAGGAGTATCCCTTCTGTGACTGCAGTTATGATTTAAGATCAACTTTTATCACCCAGTATTAAGAGCTTCTTTAGAGCCCATCTTTCCTAATCCTAGACATGACTCATGATATCTTCCCCCTTCCCAGCTGAGGCTGTGCAGGATGTTATTCCCTCTTTACATTTCCTGGTCACATTTCAGGCCCTTGACATTTGGGGTTAAGCTGCCAAGACCTGTACAAGCAACAGAAGTCAGAATTCTCAGCTAACTTTGAGGCCTGGGAGAGCCCAGCTCACAGGTCAACACAAGCACATTAAAACCCCAGTGCTTTCACCAGCACCAGCAGAGCCCTAAATGAGGAATTCAGGGAGGTTCTGATATTCCAGCATTCCTCTCTGGAGGAATTTTGGGCAGGTGCTGTAATTGAGCCATGTCAACCTTAAAAATCAAACTGGTTTTCACTAAAATTGAAAATCTCTTAAGCCAAGACTGTTTAGAAGGATGCACCTTTCAGATGAGAATGGTTTTCTCCCTTCAACATACCTGAATGGCTATTTACTCTGAGTTTATTTACATTACACTGAAAATATGAAAATCAAGGTCAAGATCTGGCACTCACAAGGGTGTTGGAAGTTTTCAAGGGTTCTGAGAGACAGACAGACACCTTAATTGGGCATACCTGTTTGTTAGCAAACACTAATAAAACAGCATCTCTGAGCTCATCTTCTGCCAACATTCTCATAAGCTCTTCTCTGGCCTCGTTCACACGTTCTCTGTCATTGCTGTCAACCACAAAAATCAGACCTAGAAATAAACAAACAAGAACAAACATAAACTTGAAGTCTCACGTCTGAAAGTCTGCTCTTGCTGAAAGCTGGTGAAAACTGGTGTTGGTTTGCATTTGGTTTTGGGTTCTCTTTCTTCATAACCACCTGGCATTTTCCAGGGAGCAGCAGCTCCTGAAATGCTGTGATGGGACTCAAAGACACACACATGAAAAAGGCCCAGCAGTGACAGAAGTGACAAACTCTCAGTTCACGGGGCTGCAGAGCTTTCAGTGAAGACTCTGCTTTGAAGTGAGGGCAGAGCTATGATGCTGACAGAAGGAAAACAAACTCCTGAAGTCGCTCTGAGTCAGAAGGACAAGGAAGACTGGTTTCTGGAATTCTTCCCATCCCTCTTTGAACCTGCAGTGGCTTAAGAGAAGAGCCAGAGCAGCACACAAACACACCCTTTTATAAAAATAAATATTTCCACTCCCCTCCAAGAAACTTGCAAAATTAACTTAGTGAAGACAGTCAAAAAAGCTCTCTTAGATCCTGGCAAGCTGGGAATCAGGTGTGTGGAGAACACACTCACCTTGTGTGTTCTGGAAGTAGTGGCGCCAGAGTGGTCTGATCTTGTCCTGACCGCCCACGTCCCACACTGTGAAGCTGATGTTCTTGTATTCTACTGTTTCCACATTGAAACCTAAAAAGGAGATTGTGGCACAAATCTCAGTTAAACATAACTGGCCTGTTGTATTTAGCAAGTCACACTCACACTGTCATCATTAAAAAAAGTTCAGTTAAAATTGGAATTACTTTAAAGCAGCAGAATTCTGTGCTGAAGCTCTTGAAGCAAACAGGGGTTGTCCTGCTCCCATCATCACCCTAATGAACAAATCTAATTGCCACCTGAAAAGCTACAAAAACAAACTATGTTGCCCCCAAAAAACCCCCAAAACCAACAAAATAAACCACCCCAACCACCCCTGGGTTTTAAGAACCGCAAATCTCAATATTTTCCAATAAAAATAAAATATATATAAAAAAAGGATCCCTCTGCTACTCAGTCTGATTGACAAGATGCCACAACAGCCTGGGAGACAAATTGCCTTTCTATGGCCCACAAAAGCTCATTGCACAAATGACTGATGAGAGGGAGTGGAGTGAGAAAAGTCACAATCTCCTCCCGTGGCAGAACATTTGGCTGTGCCACCTTCACACCACGGCTTCAGCAAGTGTTTGTTCTGACAGACAAGTCACTTCAATCAGCTGAGACCCAAATCTCAAAGCCAGCACTTAGAGAAAAACAAAACACTTACCTATAGTAGGAATAGTAGTTACTATTTCACCAAGTTTAAGTTTGTACAAAATAGTTGTCTTTCCTGCAGCGTCCAGGCCAACCATTAGAATACGCATTTCTTTTTTGCCAAAAAGGCCTTTGAAGAGGTTAGCAAAAATATTTCCCATGGTTGAGATATGTTCTCACTGGCCAGTGAAGTCTGGAGGAAAAAAAGATCAGAGCATCACTCATGAGTTATCAACAGTTGTGTTCTGGCCATGACATAAAAACCACAAAAGAAAACTGAAGTAGGAGATAACGTGAATCATTTATAGACACCCATGAACATTTTCCCCCTATTGAAGCAACACAAAGATGAACAGATGTACCAAAACTCGGTGCTCATGAAATAACTTAGCTTTAAGTGCTTGAAATGCTTCAAATATTCTTTCAGAGATTTTAGCATTAATTGCTGTTCTCAAATTTTTGCCTGTAAAATTCATGCAGCTGACCACTTCGGGTACTTTGCTCTCCATTGTTACAAGGTAATTTATCTGCAGAAGTTTTACCATTAAACAAACTTTTCCCAATTGACCTGCAGATCACAAGTTTTTGCTTAGCACAGCAATAGCTGGTCCTTCTTTTGGGAAGGAAACTCTGAATCCAGCTTGGATTTTCTACTCAGAACAGTTTCCTTCCTCTCCATCCCCGAGGAAATGGTCTGTGAACAGCACATAAACACAGAGCAGTTACTCTCATTAACAGCGGAGGGAGACCTTCTGTAGGAAACAAACCCACATTTAATCAAACTTAACTACGGAGAATGAACGGCCACATTAAAAGAGCAGGTTCAGAGATGAGCACTTCCTTCACAGCCAGCACTCCTGCCTGGGTGATTAAAGTGATTAACGCAATGTCAGCAGGAGCTTCCTGTTTAGGAACTGCAGAAGCCGCTTTTGCACTCCAGCCTCAGACACGTCCCTGTGCCCTTGGGACCTGACCCATCCCATCCCAATTCTCCCCCTTTCCAAACTTACTCCTGCAGAGTTTACAGCGGGATTGAAATCCCCGTGGGAACTATTGCTGTGCTCACACACGGCATGAGAAATCAGCCTGGAAGCTTCACAGACACGTTACAGAGTGACAGGGACAATTCACACCCTCCCTGCTGCTGCCTCTAGAAGCTCTCAGATGTCACTTTAAGAAGAGATAGAGCCCCACTGAAAATTCGAGTTTCAGACGAGACGCACAAACAGCCAATAGATTCAAAGCATGAGTTTCCTGTAAACCAAATCAGATTTAAAGAGTAACACGAAGTTTGAATCATCTCTGGAAATATTCTGCGTTTCACGATGAAGCTGTACTTGAAGCAAAACCCTCCCTAGAAAGAGACTTTACACAGTATCTATTTAAGAACATTAAAGCAAGATTTGGATTGAAGAGCACACCACACCAGAAAAGCCTTCTCCCACTCTGTTTAGTGGTGTCCTCGTCATGTCTGAAGCCTGACTTCCCCACTCTGCACTGGCAAAGGGGCTGAGCAGTTCTGTCCTCTTCAGGAAGCTTTGCTGGATGCAGTTTTTTAACCCAAAAGTTAAACTCTGTAACATGAACCAAGTCACGTGTATGAGCACACACAGCTCACAGGGAAGTTCAGAGTCCACTCCAGCCTTCTAAAGGAGGTGGATCCCCACACACCAACTCGCTGAAGCAACTCCAGTCAAAGATTCATTTATTTCATACGGCTGAAGCTTTAAAACTCAGCTCCCCTACAAGCCAGACCGGGCAGTCTGGGGATTAAAACCAAAGGGGAGGTTTAAAAGTTCCATTATTCCACCATTTCCTTTTGTGTTTCTGCAGCACGACCGTGGATATTCCCCCTCCCACTGGAATATATGAAGGCTGTATAAACAGGAAGGTTAATTAGGAAGCAGAGAAAACAGTTTTGCTGCAGTCCCCGTTTCTCCACAGCAGGAAATCTCCCATCCCAGCCCACAGCACGGCTCTCACCGGCCTGGAGGGCAGGGAGGCTGTAAAGCTTTCCTTTGTCTGGCTGCTCATGCCACCTCTATCTCCTGCTTCATCTGGAAACCAGCAGTCAGGGCTGAACTGTGACCTTTTACCAGAGCTCACAGAAAGGGACTTGCAAGAACTTTTGCAGCGAGAGACCCTTAGAAGCTTTCACAAAGAATGCCTTTCTTTGGTTTGCACACGTTTAAAAGCGCAACAGGTTATCAAATGCTTGGACTGATCACAGTCATGAGGTAAAAGAGCAAAATCCTATCATTCACATCCACTGACATCTTTCCACACACCAGAGAAGTCGCAGGCTGCTGAACAAGTTGCTTGTACTTGGCACTAACAGCAGTGAATCCCGTTAGATCCTTGTTTTCCTGGCAGCTATTTCCAGGTCAAGCCTGCCCTTCACCATTGAAGCTGCTTTTATAGCAGCACCCATCCTCTCTATTTTTACTTTTCATGAAGAATAAGAGGTTAAGATCCATTTAAGCACATTTCCCTCTTGTTCTCTTCCACATCCCTCCTATCCAAATCGATTCTGTAACTTTATTTGGTGCTTCAGGGTAGGTGGCATTGCAAAAAGTCACATTTATTTTTATAGGCAGCACAGTATAGTTTACAGCCCACTCCTCCAAGAAAAGTGTGTTTACAAGTTGACTTAAAAGTAGCTGAATCCTTGCTGTTTGAAAGAAAACAAAACAAAAACCAAAACCCAGGAGAAATCCATCTGCAGAACTCCCACAAACTGTTTTGGTTCCCATCAGGGTTTTGTGGGATGGGGCTGGGGCTGGGTCCCTTGTCTTCCCCATGGGTGGGACCATCCCCTGACCAGCAGTTCCTCACATTCATCTGTTCCCACAGGGAAGGAGCTCACACTCCATGGTTTGTCCTCCACACTCCCCTCCCTGCACTGCCACAGGAGCTGCCTGGATGGGCCCGAGCTGCTGCCCAGCCTTGGCTGCCTCTGTTAATACAGCTCAGCTGAGGGATCACGGGACTGCTCCCTCTGCACTCCACGACTGAGCTTTAATTCCCAGCACAGCACTTCCACCACGAGAACGTTCACAGTTTGAAAAGTCTTCAATTTCCTCGTATATTAAGTTAAGCAAAAACCCCTGTTACTTTTCAGGCACCATCACCCCATACAATGTATATCTGACTCACCAATATCTGACCTGTGTTCCTTATTGAAGTTTAACTTTTTCCTTCTCTCCACCCAAATGTTGTCAGTAATTACTACACCGATCTTTTAGGAGCACAAGCTGGATAAAATTCCTGAAAACATAAAAGACTACGGCTTGTAGTGCTGGAGCACATCTTCAAAAGAAGGATCCATCAGGCTAGGTGGGAAGATTTGAGTATGAAAGGGAACGATTTGAATGAACAGCACAGACTATTTTTGCTCGGTGTGTATTTTCCCTCAGCACAACTCCAGCTTCTGGAAACGGCAGCTCAGCACCCCTGAGCAGACCCAGATCAGCCCAGCACTGAAGTGTCTGTGTGTCCCTGCCCATGGAAGCCCTACAGCACTTTGACACACTGCACTCCACCTGAGCAGCGCCAAGAACCCGTCAGGCAGGTTGGGCTGAGATGCAATGTGCCATTGGTAAACAGCAGCGCTGACGTTCAATGGGGAACTCGCAGTTTCGTTTCATGAAACAAAAGCGTTTTCAGCCGCCTGTTTTCTAGTAAGTGATACATTCAGATAAGCCATTAGGAGAACAGGCAGCCTTTTGCAAAGAGGCTCGCAGTGAGGAGTTAAAAATGAATGAGTGTCTGCAATAGCAGCAGCCCGGTGGTTGTTAAAGTGATCCGGCCCATGAGGAAGAAGCAGAATCTGCTTTTATTAATTGTAGGTGGTTAGAATAAGAGCTCTGAGGAGTATCTCAAGGCCAAAGAGCATTAAACACTTAATCATCCTGCAGCGTTTTATATTCGAACGTGTATTAATGCATTTGAACGTCATTTCATTCAGGCTGCTGATCATGAGGAGTCCAATCTGCCGCTTGACCTCCAGACTCCCTGGGTGAGCTTGGATAAGAACCCCACGGATGAATGACCACAAGGGTGTGCAGGCCATCAAAGGCCATAATACACTTTGAAATTCCCACAGAACCTCAGTTTTACACCCCTGGAAAAGTTCTTTTTGACCACATAGGGATTAAACTTCCCTGAGACAGGAATTGTGTTTCATTTAGGTTTACACCGTGCCTTTAAACACGCCAGAGACAAAAATGAGAGGCCAAGGCAGAGGGTGCCATATGCACTATTTAGTCAAAATATACTGCAGTATGGAAATACATTTATTTCACTTCTATGGAGCAGCACTTACATAAGGCTCCTACAGTGAAAAAATAAGGCTCCAAACTTTGCAAGTGTCATTTTGGCAATCTGAAAATCCCAGCAACCATGAATCTGGCAGGGGGCTGGAACCAGAGGAGCTTTAAGGTCCCTTCCAACCCAAACCACTCGAGGATTTTATGGTTCTGTGATAAGATCAGTCAAGGAAAGTTCAAGCCTCTGTCCCTCCCCTGCACAGCAGCCTGGGATTGAGGTACAGAGGGCGTTTGTTGTCTCCCTGGGATGTTCCTATCCTGTTTTAAAAGCCCGTTTCAAGGGGAGATAAACACGGCGCCACCGCCAGTGACACACTGAGCTCCACAGCCACAACCAGACCCAATCCTAAAGCACAGGTAAAACCCCCAACAGCTGCAGGTTTACCTAAAAGCTGCCTCCTGGGAGCTTCCTGCACCTTGCTCCATGTGCCTGGGCACCTTGGCAAGTAAAACTGGCCTGTTTACAAAAGCAATGGATTCACTACTGAAATTCCATCTCCATTTAAAGCAAAATCTACTTGACATTGGCCTAAGCTTTAACTCCATGTCTGAAGCAATTAGAAAACCCCCAAATCCATAATTCATAACCTGGTATTAACATACTGGTTCTGTCAGCCACAGGGGAACAAAAATGAATCAATTTGTTATTTACCAGAAATATTGATTTGAAATTCAGCCAGTTATCACTAGTTGGCCTGGACCATTCTTTCTCATTTATAGCACTCTAGAATGTTTTAAATTAAATTATCAAGATAAGCAAATATTCACACAAGAGATCACCAAACCAATGTGCAAGTAAGAGGTGAGAAAGCATTTTTTAAAAAACCCATGCAACTCCAGCAGCTGTTACTGGTTTAACATGCAAGAACAACTGGCAAATAATCTGAAGTGCAAATCTAACCCGACAGCTTGTTCTTAACAATATAAAGTGTGATTTAAAGGAGAATGTGAGAAGAGATCCAACAAGAATAGCACACTGCTAAAATTCAGGATTAATCTACAGCCCCAGTGCTTCACACCCCCACTCAGCAGGGAACAGCACTGATGTGTTCTCTTGAACTTGAAATAATTTCTTTACAGATTAAAGTGTTCTGTTACAGCAAATTTTGGAAACACCTCTTTATATATAGCCAGGGTGGCCCAATACACGATTCCAGCACAGTTACATTCAACTATTTTTAGAAACTGTTTACTGGCCTTCCACATCTGCTAACCTGAGAGATGACAATTTATCAACTCAAATCCTTTAACTTTGGGCCTTTCACACTGAAATTCAGCTCAGGTAATTTTGATTTGAGTTCCTTCAGAGCACATCACTATCAGCAGGCATGGATTACATGTAAAATGTAAGAGCCCTTTGTTCACCAGGTGATTCATTATCCTGCACACACAGCACTGTAAAAAAGGCCATGGCAACAACATCTTCCCAGAGCTCTTCATTAATATTAAGTCCTAAGTCCTTTATAATTTTAACCATTAGAACCAGGAGTGTTAATTGGGTGGAGATCAACACTGACCACTGCAACCAGCTCACACTGAGAGTGCTTCTGCCAAGCTTGGGATGGAAAAGGTGTCCTGAAGGAGCATAACCTGGTTCTTTCAGGGAAAAGGCAGCAGCACTGAAATCAAAGTTAAAGATCCATAACTCTGCTGGCATCTAAATAGGAACTGTTGGATTTGGCCACCAAAGGCTTGCAGGGCTCAGCTAACAAGGGTCCAGAAGCCCCGTGCATGTCCAAGGCACATGGAGGACAAGGCAGGCACAGGTGAGATGCCAGGTGCCTGTAAACCTTCTCCTTGTCCAGCACCTTTGTTTAACCCAAGGAGGTTGAACACCTTACCCACACAGGACATTTCCCACATGCTGGAACGTTCTCTTGAGAGCACTGGGCTTGGAATGGCAGAAAACAGAAAATAGTTTCACTTACAAGATCAAAACAAGGACAAAAGAGGGAAAATTTCCTTTGGGGTCATGGCTATTTCTCAGACACGAGAACATCTCCGTCCTAAAATAACAGCCAGAATAAAAAGCGTCAGTATCAAAGACAGTGGGATGCTTGATTTGATACTCAAATCCCTAATCAGAATTATTCCCTTATTCTCACCTTCAAGCAGGGAAAGCAAAAGGGAAATGCTGCTGTTTCACAATGAAACTTCCAACTGTTTTAAAGATTTATACGCTACCATAAAAAAACCCCAAACCAACCCTGAGGAGAAAAAAGGTATCTGCTCTGAAAAATATCTTATTTAAAGCAGATAAATAATAAGATATTTATCTCATTTTATCTTATTTAAATAAAATATCTTATTTAAAGCACAGGCTGACGGGTGAAAAGCACAGAGGGAGCTGCATCCATGCCCTCCATGCTCAGGAAATACTGTGGTGCCAATAATGCAGTTGTGAACCCCAAGAATGGCCTGTGGCTCTCTGCTCACCAGTTCAGCACTGGGTACACTGGTGTGAGAACTGGTGGGCACAAAGGATTTCTTTTCAGATAAGCAGTGCACAGTTGGGGTGGGTTTTTTTAGTTTTGAGGGTGAATTGTTCCCAAGTGCAAAATCTTCAATTTTAAGCCAAATATCCTGTTATTCATTCCCAGGAACTGGGCACTAAGTCAACATTTACACTCCTAGTAGAAATGGCAAGAACTCACTCGAGAGCTCCATCCAGCAATGAAATTGGCTTTTGGTTTGGGGGAAATGTCAAGGCAGAGCCTCTGAGTTGTGAGGTACCAGAGCAGTGGGTGAACAAGAGCTGTGTCAGACACCAGAGTTTGATCAGAACTCAAACATCAGCAGAAGCTCCACCGCAGCCCCTCCGACG
Organism: Pycnonotus jocosus; assembly: GCA_013400435.1. Lineage (NCBI taxonomy): Eukaryota > Metazoa > Chordata > Aves > Passeriformes > Pycnonotidae > Pycnonotus > Pycnonotus jocosus. Next base: position 79,584 of record VWYP01023880.1, read on the forward strand.
TTTGCGTGTGTTAAAAATAAGGAATAAAATCGGATACTCGCAAGCAGAAAGGAAAAAAAAATGCTGAATTACACAGAAAAAAAACAGCTGCTGTAGTAGGAAGCTGATTCTGAACTTCTTTACTCATCAGTTAAAGAAAGGGAATGGCTGAGGATGGTGGCAGCTCTAACACAAGCTCTGTAGCATTCCAGGAGCAGAACTTCCAAGAGATTTCTAAAAAAAAAAAGAATCAGAACTATTCCTTTTCAGATAAAGTTAGCTCACGTTCACCAAATGTACCCACTGTAAAGCAAGCTGGATGCTCGGGAAGGCTGTTGAAATCCCTGAGAATTCTTGCTTGAAAGCCCATTTTTAAAAAGAAGAGGTTGTTCTAGAAATAAAAGCCTCTGGGATGCGTAAAGGTGGTTCTTTAAACTTCACCACTGCCATTTCAGCTGGAACCCTGGGTTCTGAGCTTTTCCTCCTTCCACCAATCCATGTCATCAATGGCTTAGCTGGTAATTATCTGCATAAATGCTCCTGCTGGAAGCAGCTGGAGCACGGCACACTTTGGTGAATTCCCAGGAGCAGGATCCAGCCCCTACTCCCACACACGCTTGGTTTGCCTTGAAAAGCTGTGCCTGGTGCTCCCCCCACTCGGCCAGCATGACTAACACTCACAGGGAACTCGGTGCACAGCTCCTGCCAGGCCCTTCCACATTCCAACTATTTCACAACCTCGGAAACGTTCAGAGAAACCAATCTGAGATCCTCAGACCATTTACACCCAGGGGTTTGACTTTTAACAGGATTTACATCACAAACACGAGGCTGTTCTGAGGGGAGGGCTCAAGCTCTGCTTGAGCCATTTTAATTCCTGATGCTCCACCACAGGAAGCACCAACAAACTTGGCAAAGCTGTGGAGTTTGAGTGGTGGAGGTTCAATCGAGGTGAGTTTCCTCACCCTTTCACCCAATGCAATTATTCCAACAGGGAAAGCAGCCCAACAAGGCTCTCCAGCACTGCAGACATGTTTGCAGCAGAGAAAAATCAGTGGCATCAAACCAACCCCCAAACCCTTCCTTTCAGAGAATCCCTTTATCCATAAGGCTATATTTCTATTTTATTCCCTTATAAACCCCATGAATAAAAGCAAAATAGCAATCCTCCACTTCAGCCACACTTCCATTTTTTTCCCCCCTCTCCAGAAGCGCTCCAAATCAGCAGCAAAAAATAGCAATAAAGATATTGCTGGATGACCTTGGAAAAATCCACTTTGCCTCCGTTTCTCCGCCTGGAAAATAAGGTTAATGGAATCCCCTGCAAAGGGGTGCTGCGAGCCTCACAAGACAAAGCTCCGAGTATTCAATAAATACCTGGAATTTTATTTATTGACAAAGCTACAATTTCAACACCAGACCTCTGGTCACGACTCTAATCAACCTGTGGAATTTGCTTTGGCAGGAGCAGAGCGGCAAAGCCACAAGGTCAATGTCAAACACGACAACATTTGGGGCAGTTTTATGGCCCGGCAGAGTTTTGGTCTCGCTCTGCTGGGGCAGAGCCGGGCTATCACTTCATCACACCGAGGTTTATCAGCCCCAAAGTATCACGTTCACCTCTCACAGAGGCAGGATGGTGTATTTTCAGATAGAATATAATATCCTCCCACCGGGAGCCGCTTCGCCGAGGAAAGCTGATCTCCCCACACCACCAAACCCAAGCCGATGGATGGCAAACAAGAGTTGTTTGCTCCTGGATAAAGCTCAACTCCTCAGCCCAGCAAAAAAATACCAACTCAGCAGCCAAGGGCTTACAGACAGAAACAACCTCTGCCCCACGAGCTTCATGCTGGCCTCGTTTCCCCCACCAGACGAGGATTTTCGTGGGGGAGAGGAGAAGGAGGAAATGCCTCTCCTTTCCTCGGAGCCGGCCACGGGCGGGGCAGAGGCCGGAATGAGCGAGTTTGGGGAAGGGAGGACAAGCCCATCCCGTCTAATCCCATCGCTAGAGGGAGCGGAGCGGGGCCTTGTGCAGCTGCTGGCGAGCTGGAGCGATTCCCCTTTCCCACCCCTGCCTATCCCACCCCATCCCACCNGGAGGCCTCTGGTTCTGCGGGAGAAAAGGAATGAGTAGGGATAAGATGGAGTGAGAAGGAATTTAAAGGAATGAGAAGGAATGAACAGCCCGGCCCCGCTTCCTCAGCGCCCGCCGCCGCCTCCCCTTAACGCCAAGGCCGCGGGATGCGGGCGGGCACGCGGCGCGGCGGGCCGGGTGGGCAAAAAGCTTCGAAAGGAAGGAAGAAGAAGGTGTCGGCAAACCCACCGGCGTCGTCGGGAGCTGCGGGCCGTGGGTCTGGCTGCGCTCGGAGGGTCCCGCTCTCGGAGCCCGCTCGCCCCGGCCGCGATCCGCCCTAGAGCACAAGATGGCGGCGCGATGCGGCCACGTCAGTGCCCGCCCCGCGCGAGGCACCACGGGGAGGCGAGGAGGGAGCAGGGGGCGTGGCCTGAGCGCGGGGGGCGTGGCCAAGGCGGGCTGCCGCAGGGCCGGGCTGCGCGGGGGGCGTGGCGTAGAGACGCAGTGGGCGCGGCTACAGCGGGAGGGACGGCTCTGGGAGGACGGGGAGCGGCCTGGAGCGAGTGGGCGTGGCTATGGCGGGAGATGCGGTGTGGGGGAGTGGTCTTTGTTTTGGCTACGCCCACTCGGCAGCGCTTGAGCGGATTGGGAGCGCGGCGTGTGCGGGGCCGGGGTCCCCCGGGATTGCGGGAATGCAATGGGATGGAACGGGAATGGAGCTCGTGGGGACCGTGCCTGCCTTTCCTGCACAGCTCCGCTTTCACTGCACGCCGCCCTCCCCTGCATTGTGTCCTTCCCTTCCCTGTGTCATTCCCCTTCCCCTGGAGCGTTCCTTCACCTTCTCTACACCGTTCTTTCCCTCCCCTTGCACCATTCCTCCCTTTCCCTGCCTCATTCCCTCTTCCCTGCCCCCTTCCCCTTTCCCTGCAGCGTTTCTTCACCTTCTCTGCACCAATCCTTCCCTCCTCCCTGCACTGTTTCCCTCTTCCCTTCATAATGTCCCCTTTCCCTGCATCATTCTGCTTTTCCTGCACCGTTCCTTCATCTGTGCACCAATCCTTCCCCTTTTCCTCCACCATTCCCCCTTTTCCTCCACCATTCCCCCTTTTCCTGCACCATTCCCCCCTTTCCTGCACCATTCCCCATTCTCAAAGCAGCCAGCAATCCGATCTGAGCTCTCACTCCCTGGATGCTGCTCCAGCCTCTCTGTGCCTCAGTTTCCCCATGCAGGGAAAATTCCTTTGAATTTTTGTGCCTAAGCAATTACTTTTTCTTAATTTCAACTCATATTAATTCATTTTAGCTTACACAGGATAGAGAGAACAGGTCAGCGCAGCAGTATCTCCACGTGGAAAGAGAATAACTCACATGGTTCCAAAGCTCAAGAGGTCGGTGTAGAAACAACTGTGCACAATAAATTTGGGCTTATCTCCTTTCTCTTTTGGGTTAACTTTGAGATAAATCGAGGTCATGTGCTGTCACAGGCTAAATACTAAATACTAAATACTTCCTTTGTTAAAGACAGGACCAGAAGTTTTGAAACACAACAGGAAGCCACCAAAACTGCTTATTTCCAGATTTCCCCTTGATGCTCATAGGAAATGAATACCTCGAAGACCTCCATCCCTGTCAAATGGAGCTGAAATCACTCAGCAGTACTCAGAGACGGCAGACAGGCAGATGGGCATGAGCCCAAAAGCTTCTTTTCTCCTTTTCCTAAAAAAAAAATTGGGTCACACGCAAGAGAGATGGCAGCAACAGGGCTGAGAGGTGCCAGGAGGGAGCCTGGGCAGGAGGGAAGATCATCCCTGTGCTTCTTCCAGGGAGGCACCACCCCCATGCAGAGCAGGTATAAATTAGTATTATTATTTTGCTTAAGAAAGCGCCTAAATCGCATTAAATCCCCCCAGACGGTCACTCGGCAGCAGCAGCCCTGATGGGATAAAAAAGCGACGGCAAAGACACGCTGAGAAATCAAATTAATCCCGTTTTCCTGCACTGTGGAAGCTGAGCTGGCTGAAATGGGGGGGTTTCTGGAAGAGGAAAGCCGTTCCAGGGGACAGATTGTTGCCCACCTCGATGCCCAGGCACGGACAGCTCCCACTGGGATCACAGATGTCCCTGTCCCCCTCAGTGCAGCTCTGGCTTTGTGACCTGTTTGGGACACAGCAGCCTCCAGGACCTGGTTTAAGAGAGACCGAGCTGAACCAAAAATACCAAGTGAGATTTGAGGAGAATAAGGAGGTTTTGCATTTGCTCAGGGCTTCTGGGGAGTATCTGCCTCTGTCCTTGCTGGGTATTTTGGGTGAGCCCTGGGGCAGGAGCTGAGCTGGAAGGCTCCGTGTGTCCGTGATGGGAGGAAGCTGCTTCCACATCAACAGCAAAACCTCGGGAAGGAAATTCTCCCCATCCCCGAATCCCCTCCTGGCCACAGCTGAGCTGAGCAGCCCTGGTTTCACAGCCCTGTCTCCATGCCCAGGCGGTGAACCAGATCAGGGCTGCTCTGAGTTAAAAATAACCCTTCTTTCTTCTTTTTTTTTTTTTTTTTTTTTTTTTTTTTTTTTTTTTTTTTTTTTTTTTTTTTTTCTTTCTTTATTTTTAACCCAGAGCAACTCCTCTTTTTAGCTCGCTCAGAGGAGAAGCAGCTCAACCCCACCACCCCATCGGGGTGAAAATCCAGCTGCTGGAGGTGTGCAGGGCAAGTCAGGGGAGGTTATTTCGTTATCACGGTCCGTGACACATCAGCAGAGAGGTCTGATTTCATTATTCTCGTCCTGTGGAGCCCCGAGTGGCCTCTGAGCTCAAGGTCCATCCCTGATTCATTCCCGAGGCTGCTGTGATGCAGCTGGAGCCCTTTGCCCGCTGACTCACAGCATTCGTGGAAAGGAGAAAAAGAGGCCTCAGTTTCTGTTTCAGCTGAGGGAGCAGAAGTGCCCTTTGCTTTCTCCATCCTAAGAAAAACCCATGTGGGAGAAGCAAAAAAACCAGGAAGGGATCCCTCAGGGCAGCTCAGCTCATTTTCTGGGTGATCCCAGGGTTCCAAAAGACCCCTTAGATTTTCCTGGATGGCCTTTTTGGAGCTGGAGAATTTTCCTCCCCGCCGAGAGCCTCTGATGACAAATCTGCAGCTGAACTACACCCTGTTCTCGCTGCCCTTTCGGGGGAAAAAAAAAAAAAAAAGTGTTTGTGCAAGGCGATTTCTGAGGTTATAAAAATATCACCCGGAGCCTCAAGCCGTGCTTCTCCCTCTGCATCTGCCCCGAGGGAAAAATACCCCGGGCTGGATTTGCTCTTGCTTCAGGGTCCCCTAAAATAATCTTTTCTCCCAAGTGTGGGCAAGTTGTCTTTATTGGGAAGATTCTTGATGAGAATGTTTGGTGTAATGGGGTGGTGGAGACCCCTGAGCAGGTAGCAGCGATGTCCAACCATTAAATCCTTCCTGGTGGGGATGGAGAAGTAATTTTGGGGTGTTTTGGGGGTGGACACCCACCCTAAAAGGGTGGAAGGGGCTAAAGGACGCCAGGGCTCATCACTGCTCCTTTTTTTTTTCTGCTGCCCTGGAGCTCCTGGTTGCTGTCAGGTTGAGGATTTCTCACCTCTGAGTCTCTCACTTTGAGGTGAGAATTGCAATTACTCACAGGAGCTGAGAAATTACACCATCCTCCACCCCTCCAGCAATTTGCTATCTCGCCTACCAAAAATAGCGATGATTCCTGGGATTTGTGGTCCCGGGGTCACCTCTAGACGGGCTTGGGCTGTTGAAAAGATGACAGATCTAATGTTGCTGCTCATATTTCACCATCTTGGAAGATAAAGGAAGGTGGAAAAGAGGAGAAAAAGCAAGAAAAAAATCTACACGGCTGCCTGGAGAGGCAGAAAAATCAGAATATTTGCAGCCAGAGCTTTTATTTTGCTGTGCTTTCTCCTCTCAGAGCTGATTTAGGAGGCAGAAGGATCCACTCAGCTGGAGGACCTTTGAGAGCCCCTCAGCTGTGGCACCGAGGGCTGGAGAGCAGAGGGAGGGGATCAGCTCTGTGCTCCCAACATCAGCTCCCCAGGGATGTTGGGAGAACTGCCTCTGCTTCATTTTTTATCCTCCTTCACTGGGAAGCAGCTGCACTCCATGACTCAGTGGTGACCTGGCAGGGAGGAGATGTTTAACCTCAGCTCTGCTGATTGCTGTGGCCTCGGGTGGAAGCTGCAGCAGCAGTGAGGTGATGCCCTCTTTGGGCAGCCTTGGTGATGCCTTTTGGTACCCAGGGAAGGTGGCTTGGGTGGGAAAAGTTGATTATTTTTTTTTTTTTTTTTTTTGTGCTGTCATAGAATCACAGAATGGGTTGGGTTGGAAGGGACTTGAAATATTCCCCATTCCATCCCCTTCCATGGGCAGGGAAACCTCCCATCATCCCAGGGTGCTCCAAGCCCTGTCCAACCTGGCCTTGGACACTCCCAGGGATCCAGGGGCAGCCACAGCTTCTCTGGGAAGTCTCTTCCAGGTCCTCCCCACCCTCAGGTATCAATGGAGATGGAGAGGAGGGATTCACCCATCCTGCTCCAGACATCACCTCCAGCAGGCTCCACCACCAGGCTGACCATCCTCAGCTGATGGGATTCCCCCTGGGAGGACAGGCATGTGTCTCCTACATCATTCTGACCCCAAGCCCTTAATTTACTCAGTATTTATGTTAGAAAATGTACTCTGGATGGATGTTTTGCCTGAAAAAAAAAAAAAAAAAAACCCTGTGACCTGTTCAGCCTGTCCTGTAAGTCAAACATCTGTGGTCGAGGAGCACTCGCTGGCTGCACTTCCTCCCCAGAGCACTTCGGGTGCAGAGGGGTCTCCATCAGCCAGAACCACAGCTGGCAGCATTTGGGGTACCTGCAGCTGTGGAAACACAGCCCTGAGCACCCCTCTCCTTTTTGGACAGCCAGACCTCACCTCAAAGGGGGTGATGAGCTGAATTCACCAATGTGGGGAGATGCTGAGGCAAATTGCAGCAGGTCCTGGGTGCTCCAAGCTTCTGTTCAGGAGTTGATGGCTTGGGAAGGCTGAGCTGGAACAGAGAATGGACAGAGCTGGAGAATAATGGAGATATTTATTAAAAGGGCTTTAAGGACACACCTTGGGCAGGACAAGAGCCTGGACACGGCTACACCCAAGGTGGACCCAAAATGGACACAAAATGGTCAAAAAATGGACACAGAATGGTCAAAAAAATGGACCCAAAATGGATCCAAAGTGGACACAAAATGGTCACAAAGTGGACACAAAATGGGCCCAAAATGGTCACAAAATGGACACAAAATGGTCACAAAATGGACACAAAATGGTCACAAAATGGACACAAAATGAGCCCAAAATGGTCACAAAATGGACACAAAATGGTCACAAAATGGACGCCCAGTCCCGAGGTCTCCCACTTTGATCAGTTTTGGTCCATTTGCACCTTGGGGTTGAATTGTCCCATTGCAGCTCCAGGTTCTGCAGTCCCATCCTTCTTGTTTTCTCCCTTCAGCCACTGTTGGTTGTGCTTTGGGGCTGCAAACTTGTCCCAGTTGTCCTTGGTGTGCAGCAGGAAAAGGATTTGTTTTGTGTGGGTGCTGTGTGCAGAGCTGAGTGACCCTGACTGTGAGGCTCAGAGCTGCACCCCTGGCCAACACAGAACATGAAACACAGGGAAAGAAAACTTAAGACATCAGAGTGAGGAATAATGTCAGTGTTTGAGCCCAGGGTGGGGGAGTTGTTCAGCTCAGGGCTGATGGTTGGTGCCACGAATTGTTGGTGCCTCCCTCCACCTTCTCCAGTTTTGAGTTTTCGGTGTTTTAATGTTGGAGGTAACGTGGCAGAGCAGCTTCATCAGATGTCCTGATCCATGGGGCTCAGGTCCACATGAGGTTGGGGGATGGACAACCACCACTGTCCCCTGTCTGTGGGGATCCCCAAAGGACACCAGCCACGCCTCAAGGTCTTCATGGCAGGGCTGTGGGATTGCCCATCCAAGTATTTGACGGGATCAGGTCCTTAGGGATATCCTGAGATCCCCACTGCTCATGCACAGGGATGTCTGCTGGAATCCTGGAGCTGCTGGGGGGATTAGAAATGCCCTCAGTTGGGGATTCACCTGAACATCCCACAGCCTCTCCCGTTTGGTTGCTGTGGGCTGGAGGCAGCTGATTGCTCGATTTATGATCCTGTAGGGTGTGCTGAGTTTGTCTGCTCTCTGGGGTGGGCAGTGTAGCAATTCCAGAGTAAATTCTCTGGTCTGGTCCTACCCCCAGTCCATCAGACACTGCTGGAGCTGTTTTCCGGAGGAGACATTCACTCTGAGTGTAAAGACAAAATGTGGGAGCATTAAAACATCCCATTTGGAGAGCTCTCTGCAGCTTCACAGAGCTCCATCAGGGAAAGCTGTCTGACCATCACCAGGCCACCATGCTGCTGTGTGGGATTTCTTGTGGCGTGAATCCTCCTGCTCTTAATGACCGCTGACAGAAAACCTGGATTCTTAAAGCTCAGCTGAAATATTTCCCCTCCATCAGCAGAGTGCTCTGAAACCCCAAAGCAAATCTGCCACCTCAGAAACCTTTAATGTTGTGTCCTGTCACTCAGGGCACTTTCCCAGCCAGGATTCCTTGTTTAAAAAAAAAAAGAGAAAGGCTCCTCCTTTCCCTGTGAAGTCGCTTGGCTGTGGAGCTCTGGTAGAAAATATCACACCAGGGGAAGCGAAGTTACTGCCACGGAGTCTGCCTGTGTGGGAATGAGATCTCGCCTGCCCTCCATCATCAAAACCTCATTAAGCAGCACAGCCACTAATTGATAAGCCCAAACCTGACAAGGAGGAGAGGCTGGACCTGCCAATCAATGTCACAGCCGTGCCAGGCCCCGGGTGAACTCTGACCGCCGGCAAGAATGACGGCGATTGTTCCGGCCGGGAGGGGAGAGATGGAAACCAGCCTGATTAGAACATCAATGTCAGCTCACAGCCCCCCACCAGACACCTGCCTGATGGAGGGAGAGAAAAAAAACAAACCCCAGACTGTGGCGATTGGGGTCCAGCTTCTGTTTCCAGGCTGGAAAAACGTCACCTTGAAGGGCTTTTTTTGGCTGGCGTCGTTTTGCTGGGAGTCTGAGGATTCAGGAGGGAGGAATGGCAGCGTGGAAGGGTTGGTTTGCAAGGCAGAAGGAGCTGGACTGGGGAGGCTACTGGAGGAAGGGCCATGGAGAAGGGTTTGGGGGTAGGAGAAAGGTGTGGTGCAGACAGGAGGTCATAAAGTGGTGAATGTCTGACTCGCAGCAGGACAGGGTCATTGAATCTCATTTTGTGTCTCTGTGAGCAACCCCCTGACAAGTTCATTCCCTATGAATCTTAGAAAGATGGAGTAGTTTGGGTCAGGAGGGACCTTTAAAGAACATTTAGTCCAGCCCTGCAGTGAGCAGGGGCTCCTTCAACCAGATCAGGCTACTCAGAGCCCTGCCCAACACAATCCTGAATGTTTCCAGGGCTGGGACATCTCCATCCTCCTTTCACAGATCTCTGTGCCACGAGAAGAAAGAGAATGTCCAGGGGGGTGGGGGAGTCCCTGGGCTCACCCTCTCCTTCATTATGCAGAGCTCAGGTGAGATCTGAGGGGTCTCAGAGCTGCCCCCAGGAGCAGAGATCCCTCTCTCTGTTTTGAAGTTCCTGCACCTTCCCACGAACACGAAGCTGAGGACATTTTTCCCTTCTTTCCCTGGGCGTGGGGCTAAGGACCTGCCTGGGTGGCAGAGGCGTGGTGGGATCACTCAGCAGCCTCCAGCACCTGCTTGGAGCTCAGCAGATTTTGCTCCTGGGCTCCCACGGGTTGGATCAGGAGGTTTTTCTCCGACCAAAGGTGAATCTGCTAAAGTCAAAGGCAAATTCGGGTGTGAAATAGCCAAGGCTCACGGCTTGTACGGGGCAGGAGTTCCTGAGCACCCTCCCATTTACTGCAGGTGAGGGTGGAATCTGCCAGTGCTGAAAGTTCACAGAGATCCATCAGAATTCCCAGGAGGAAAAAGCCCTCAATGACCCTGGCACTGATATGGGAGGGAACTGCCATGAACTGGCCGTGACATTTATCAATAACTCCATGTGACACCTACAAACATCACAAATGAGGACCTTGAGAGGTCTCTGGAGTTCAGGAATCACCTGCCAGGACATCTCCTTGCCCAAAACCACAGGGCAGAGGGGAAGGACTCGATCTATCAGCAAGGACTGGCCGAGGGACAACCTTGTGGTCGAGATCCTGGGGTGGTTTTTTTTTTTCTCCCAGCTCAAGGAAACAGGGTAAAATCTAAAATCTGCCCCCTGGATTTCTGCCATCCCTTGGAAAAACACCCATTTTCTTTGCATTTTCAGGGCTTGTGCCACACTCATCTCTAAGGGAACAGCTGGGGTTTATCCTCGAGAAACAGCAATTAACATTTAAGCCTGTGCCCATGATACCAAGGCAATACAATGAATCAGGATTTTAATAATGACCTCACCCTGGTGGGAGCTGGGCACACAACAGAAAATGCTGCCACTGATTCCAGAGCTGCCAAAGCAGCTCCACCTTGCCCTGATCCACTGGCCAGGCTCTGAGGAGCACGTGCAGGTCAATAATTGAAATGGATGTGACAATAAAATTGTCTCTGCAGCCAAAATAGAGGATGGTTCCCTGTTTTATTCGGTGGGTGTTGGAGTATGAATCCCCCTGGGCCAAATCCACACAGACAGGCCCAGGAGTGCCCAGAAATGTGAGGATTGAATTAGAACCTTCGGAAAAAACTGAAATACGTAAATTCACGCAGACATGAGGTAGAAATGCGAGCTTGCTTTTAAATAAATAGAGGATTTTTAAGTGCCTTAAACAAATAAGAGCCTGTATTAGTTAGTAAGAGAAACCCTAAAGCCTGGTTTAAAGTTCACATAACATTGCTTTTTTGCAAAGTTAGTTAAATTCTAGTCTTAGCAGAAGTGATGTAGCCTTGCTAAAATTTCCTATATGGAACAGATAGAGCTATATGAGTAGAATTCGTGTAAGAAATTATGAATATTGCCATACATCAATCTTAATTTAGGACTGGTCCAGCAAGACTGTAAAAAAATTGTGTAGGTACCCTGATTGGCTGAAAAATAGAATAAAAATGCATTACTCTGAGGATGCCACACATGGAGACTCACAAAAAACCACCCACCTTGTTGCTACTGCTGTGACTGCTGTTGATAAAACACTCACAGGACACAGGTGAAAAGTGCTGTGGCTGCTGCTTCTGCTTGGGGCTCGAAAATTTTATGTTAGAAGGCTTCTGCAAACTGCTGCAGACACTGATAACTTTGCTTTCATGGGACTGGTTTAGCCATGCAACAGAGGGCGTTGCTTTTACAACCACCAGTCTTCAATGGAGAAGACTAAAATCTCGATGCCAAAATCTCGACGATGTGCAGGGATGGATGTGAGCTCACCACGGGGGTTAGGGGCTGGTGGAGTGGGATGGAGAGGCTGGAGGGGACCAAAAAGGAGACTCAGAGGTGGCCTCATCACTCTCTAAACTCCCTGAAAGGTGCCTGTGCTCAGCTGGGGTTGGGCTCTCTCTCCAGGCAGCGCTGACAGAACCAGAGGACACAGCCTCAAGCTGCACCAAGGGAAATTTAGGTTGGGTTTTAGGAAAAGGTTTTTTACAGAAAGGGTGATGAAGTACTGGAATGATCTGCCCAGGGAGGTGGTGGAGTCACCATCCCTGGGTGTGTCTAAAGCAAGCCTGGACGTGGCACTGGGTGCCATGGTTTAGTTGAGGTGTTGGGACTGGGTTGGGCTCAATGATCTTGAAGATCTCTTCCAACCCGGTGATTCTGTGATTCTGTGATTCTGTGATTCTGTGGTTCTGTGAATTCTGTGATTCTGAGATTCTGAGATTCTGTGATTCTGTGATTGAGTCTGTGATTCTGTGATTCTGTCAATCCTGTGATTCTGTGATTCTGTGATTCTGTGATTCTGTGATTCTGACTCTGTGATTCTGTCAATCCTGTGATTCTGTGATTCTGTGATTCTGCAGATTCTGTCAACTCTGTCATTCTGTGAATTCTGTAATCCACTGGCTGCCAGCATCCAGGACTTGAAGCCACGGATTTCTGGAGGTGTGAAATCTGTCAATTACAACCGGGTAAAGCAAACACAAGTTCCAGGTGGGTTCTGTGCATCCTGGGCATGGCATGAGCGTGGTGGGGCTGTGGCTTTGGGATGGGTCCCTGCATGGGGGTGAAGCTCAGCTGGGGACAGGTTTTCTCGTGGGGGTGTTTTCCTCCTGGTTTGGTGGCTTCAGCAGAGGGGAAGATGTGGGTTTGGGATGTGCTGCCTGAAATTCCTTTAGCTGTAAAATGCTCAATCCCAGCCTCTCGTTCCCTGAAAGGTCTTTCTCCTCAGGTGCAGGTTTTTGATGAAGGAAAGTCCCCTCTGGCCATCACAGGAGCAGCTGTTGATCCATGAACTCGAGTCTGAGTCACTATGGAAGCTCCTCCACCCCTCTGGTCCTGCTCCAGCTCACCCTGACTCCAGTTCAACACCTCTCAGGAGGAGTCTGGCTCCAAATCTTCATTTTCCAAGGAATAAACTGCAGCAGTGAGTTTCCTTGGCTTGAGATCCCTCCAGCAGCTGCTCCAAGATCAAAGAGCTTTTCAGAACATCTCCTAAACCAGGAACCATCATCTTGATTTTTCTGCTGGTAGCCCAAAAAAGATCCCAAATCCAGCTCTGAGCTCCCAGCAGGTGAAATCCTGGTTGCAAGGAACTGAAGGCTGTGCTGGGATGATTTTGGCTGCTTCCCTTATTTTAAGGAGATCACAAATTTTTTTAAAAGTCCTTGGTCCAGCCACAGCTGCTCTTTGCATTTGAGTGAGACAAGAGAAGGACTTGCTCTTCTCTGAGAAGCTTTTTGTGGTTTCATTTTTTTTTTTTTGGTTGCTTAGTTTTTTGGGCTTTCTTTCTTCCTTTCTTCCTTTCTTCTTTTCTTCCTTTTTTCCTTTCTTCCTTTCCCTCTCCAACTGAAGTAAAAGCAAAACTCTGGATAAAATGTAAACTTGGGGCCAAATAATAACGACTGGCAGCTCTTTGCAATCCCAGAGGGCACATTCTGGTCCCAGCTGGCTTGAGATCAAGTAGGAAACCACGAAAATTTGGGGAGAAAAAAAGGGGGGAAAAGTAAAACAAATAGGCAGTTAAAAAAAAAAAAAAAAAAAAAGCCAGGTTGGAATGTTTTGACCACTCTTCTCCAGGGAGAAACAGCATCAAATGTGGCTTTTTTCTGCTCTTTTTTACTTTCCATGAATTATAATCTCACAGGGGAGGATTTGTCCCATTGGAAAGTCTCTGTATTTCCTCCTGGAGGGGGAATGATGATATTTGAATGCATAAAAAAAACCAAACCGACAAAAACCAAAAAACCCCAAAACAACCAAAAAACAATGCTTTGGCTGTGCTGGCCCGTTCCTAACAGGGCTGACGCTGTAATCAGCTGTGTGGATCCCTGGTTTTTATCGGGATAAACGCTCCCTGCAGGTAAACTGAGGCACCGGCACCTGCCCAGCTGTGACAGCGGCAGGATTGGCTCGGGAAGGATTTTCCAGCCCCGTTTTTTGATTCCCAAGGAGGTCTCTTGCAGCAGATGGCAGCAGCGGGTTGGAGAAGCCACCGGAGCCAGGTCCCGGCATCCAAGCCCGGGATTCCAGCAGGGATTTCCGGAGAGAATCGCCCCATCCCTGATCCGACGAGCGCAGCAAAGCATCAATCCCCAGCTGCTCCCGTGTCCAACAGAGGGCTCGAGCAGCTCCTCCTCTCCCAAAATTCCCGGTGCTGGGGTTGGGTGTGGAGGCTGCTGAGCAGATTTTCCCCCAGACACCGAATTTTCATTGGAATGATGGCAGGAACCTCCGTGTGCTCGATATCGAGGCCAAATCCCCTCCTGCAGTGGGTTGGAGCTGGAGTGGACGGGAGCACAGACACAACCTGACCACTTTATCCTTATTTCTCTGCAGTGGAGATTCCTCTGGGAATCTCAGCCAGTTTCTTCATAATCTCTGCTTCCTCATGAACGTTCCTCCCCCTTTTTCTGATTCTTGTTTTAGCCAGCTTTCCGAAATCAAGGAGGGATCTGGTGTCATTGGTGTGTCCTCTCCATAGGATTCCTGGTCTACAGGCTCGTTCCTGCCCAGTTAAGGAAAAATGCTCTTCCCAAATAATGAATGAATTCCCTGTGGGAGCAGCCATCCAGCCCCTGCTTGGATCCACCAGACCATGCCTGGTGCAAACAGGGGAGGGTGACAGGGACAAGTGATGTGCCCAAGGCCACACACGGCAATGGCAGAGGTGCCTCTGGTCCCCAGTAGGGAGAAAATGAAGATTTTGCTCTCCATGAAGAGGTGGGAATGCTGGTGTGCTCCTGTTGGACACTCCCTGGGGACTGGGAAGAATTGTGTGAGAAATTACAAATATCGCCGCACGTCAATCTTAATTTAGGATTGCTCCAGCAAGACTGTAGAAAATTCCTGGAGGTACCTGATTGGCTGAAAATAAAATAAAAATGCACTGCTTTGAGAATGCTACACACAGCCAGGCCCACCTGGCAGGGATGTGGCTCAGGGCTCTGGGATGTGGCTCAGGGATGTGGCTCTGGGATGTGGCTCTGGGATGTGGCTCAGGGCTCAGGGATGTGGCTCTGGGATGTGGCTCTGGGATGTGGCTCTGGGATGTATTTCAGGGATGTGGCTCAGGGATGTGGATCAGAGATGTGGCTCTGGGATGTATTTTAGGGATGTTGCTCTGGGATGTGGCTCAGGGCTCAGGGCTCAGGGCTCAGGGCTCAGAGATGTGGCTCAGGGATGTGGCTCAGGGATGTGGCTCAGCCCTTCTCCAGGTTCGTTTCTGCCAGAATGAATTCAGATTTCTGGACAGCTGCTATTTGTGGGGTCAGAGAGCTGATGTGTGAGCACGCCCCGCTCCAGAGGACAAGAGGATGGGAGAAGGGGAGACTGTCCAGTCCCAATCCATGTGAGTAGAAACCAGATAACGGCT
>VWYP01023880.1:97006-117176 GCA_013400435.1 Pycnonotus jocosus
TTTCCTTTCCCTTGTTTTTAAAAAATCTTTTTCCCCTTTTTTTTTTTTTTTTTTTTTTTTAATGAGCATCCTTTCAGCACTGGAAGGCTCTGTTAAGGTCCCAAAGGTTCTATTCTGGCATCAACCCAGGTCCATGTGTGGTGCTTCCTAAATAAATAATATTTCTCTCCTACTCCAGCATTTTTAAAATTTCACTTTGCTGTCACAGACTTTTCATCAGAACAATTTGGAAGCAGCCAGTGTTATTTGCAAGCTAGGGGGAAAAAAAAAATCAATTTTATTTTGGGACCATGACTGTTTCAGATAATTATTTGGTGGGAGTGGGGGGAGTTGATTTTTTTTAAAATTTTAATTTTTTTATAGGAATGCTCCAGTAGCATCTTGTTTCTCCAGGGGTTTCAAACCAGAGCTGACCCAGCTGAGGCACAAATGGTCATATTTTTGAAAAAGGAGCCAACTTGCTCGATTTCACCCCCAAAACTTGAGAACTTCTTGATTCCAGGCTGGTCTGAGATAGCTGCAAGGTTTACAGAGAGGTTGCAAATCATCCTTCCTGCTCAAATTCCTTGGAGAAAGGCACAGTTGCCTTCCCAAAATGAGACAGTGTTTACTCTGAACACTGCTGATGGCTTTTTTTTGTTGGGGTTTTTTTTGGTTGTTTTGGTTTTTTTTTTTTGGTGTCATCATGAATTCTTCCCCTTGGCAGTGGCAACCTTTGCTGAATGATTTTCCTGATTTTCCCTGGACCTAAAGCTTCATTTGAGGGTCGAGGTGTCACATTTGAGATCTGAGAATAAAGTGTCCACCCAGACGGGAGTGGTCAGATTGGATCTGAGTCTCTGACTCCTTCCAAGGCATTTTTGGAGATCAGCTGGCAAAGCTTTTGGGATGTGTAAGGGAAAAGAGGCAAGTGGTCCTGGCAAAAACAAAAGACCAACGAACCAAACAACAACAACAAACCAAAAACAAAACCAAAAACGAACAAAAAAAACCCCAAATTCCCTCCCCCCCAAAAAAAAACCCAACAAAAACCAACCAAACACAAAACACAAAACATAAAACACAAAACACACGCACAAAAAAACAAATAAAACCAAACAAAAACCCAAAACAAAGGAGAAAAAAAGCCCCCAACACACCAAAAAAACCCCAAACCCAAACAAACAAACAAAAACAACCACAAAAAACCCCCCAAAACCCAAAAAACAAAACAAAAAAAACCCTAGGAAATCAAACAGAATAAAGTCACCAGGACTTTTTGCTCCTCCAAAAAAGTTTTCAGTGTCGCGTTTTCCGACATTTCCAGGGAGCGACATTTCCAGCACTAGATGGAGCAATGTCCTTAGACATGAAGGAGCAAAAACCACCCTGCTCGTGTTTCATCCTCTCCATCCTCTCCTTCCACCTCATCCCCGGAGGGATTTTTGGGCCAGGACAGCTCTTTTCCAGCATTTTGCCCATCCCTTGGTGGATGCCGGGTGTCCTGCGCTGGGGACCGGCCCGCGGTAACCCCATCCCGGGGGGGATTAGGGTCTGGCTCCTTCCCGGGAGGTGGGGCAGGGATCAGGAACGAGGATCACACTCCGGGGTCATTTCCTTGTTGCTTTAACACGGGAGTTTTCCCCCGGGCCGCACAAAGGCGGCGGGTCAGAGGTTGGGGATTAAAAGGTGAAGGAAGGGAACACGGAGCGGTCAGCCCGGGCTGGCCGGTGGCTGCTGCCCTCCTGCTTTGGGGATGAGCTGGGCTGCAGGGACGTGTTGGAGATTCTCCAGGGATGAGGAGCATCCTTGGAGCTCTCACCCGAGCCCACTGTGGTGGCACGGGGTTATTCTGACCTGCCGTGGGTGCAGAAAACACCTTTGCGTGTCCCTCCTTCCCCGACAGATTCCTCATCCCTCATCCTCGTGAAATATCTGTGTTTGGACAGATTTAGGCACCAAAATGCTTTTTTCCCAGTGGTTCAAAGGGACATTTATGCTGTGGTCTCTCAGGTCTGGTTGTGTCTGTAGGAAATACAGAAAAATTGTGTGGCAGACAGGCAGGAGCCTCCAGGATGGAGCTTGCCACAAGCTGGTGCCTCAGTTTACCTCATAATAGAAGGGTTTGGGTTGGAAGGGACCTTCAGGCTCTTCTCATTGCACCCCTGCCATGACAGGGACACTATTCCAGGGTGCTCCACAGCCAGTGGTGGTCCCTGTCCACCCCACAGCCCACGGGCACCAGAAATGAGCGACTTTCACAGCTCTCCACAGTCCCCAGGTCTCCTCCACGCACCTCCCACCAACAAATTGGTTTTCCCTCTTTTTGCCGGATGCCTGGCAGAGAAAATTTCAGGATGTTGTCATTATGTTCAGCACACATCTCAGAATGGTTTGGGCAGGAAGGAACTTTAAAGATCGTTAATTCCAACCCCTGCCATGGACAGGGACACCTTCCACTATCCAAGGTTGCTCCAAGCCTCATCCAACCTGGCCTTGGACACTGCCAGGGATCCAGAGGCAGCCACAGTTTCTCTGGACACCCTGTGCCAGGGTCTCTCAGGGCTGCTGTCCCTCACCTGGGTGGTGTCTCTGTGACACGATGTGCTGCTGTGAATTACAGGAGAGCCTTCACATCAGGCTCACTTTTGGATCCCTGCTCCTGGATTTCAAGCCTTTGCCCGTACCCAGCTCCCTGTTTGTGACATCCCATGGAATTCTGCAGCCCAGATGGACTGTTTGGACTCCAGAGGTGCCTGGGCTCCAGAAAATCTCCAATTCCCAGCTGAGGCAGCTCAGCCAAACTCCTGCTCTTTGTGTCTGGGCATTGATGTAGCTTTGAATTATCTTCACGGGGGTGACAGTGGGAGCACATCAAGGAGCAGGGAGGTCAGTGCAGGACCTCGTGTCCATGTCCCACATCACCCCCATGCCAGGACAAACCCACTCCAAGCCCCAAGGCCTCACACCTTCCACCCCCAGCCAAGGAGCACCAGACAGGCCTGAAAGGAGATGCTGCAGCTGCTGCTTTTTCAAGCTGGACCTGAAAATGTGGGTCTGGTTTCTCTGTCCTGACCCCCAGCACCAAAAAACTCCCTCTGGTGTCAGGGCACATATTGGGGTCACATCCCTTGCAGGTTTCTCCATCACTGCAGGATGCCTGGGACAGGAGGAACCATCCCATGGGCAGGGCTGGTGGGAATTTGGGTGCTCCACCGAGGATTTCCAAAGTCCCCTCCCAGTGCTGGGAAGGTGACTTAGCTCAGGAATGACCAAATTCTCGAATACCTGAGGCGTGAGTCACAGCTCAGGGGAGGAAATGTGCATAAACAAGCTGCAAGCCAGGAAACTCCAGGCTGGGATGGACAGAGGGGCTGGTCAGGGGGTTGGAATTTCGGGGCCAGAGCAGCGCAGCCCCAAAGCATCAGGTTTGGGCTGATAATCACAGCCCCTCGGGCTGTGCTGAGAGCTGAGCCCGGTGAGGATTTAGGCTGAACTGCTGAGGAACACCCAGGCTGCTGGAGCCAGCTCTGGTTTTGGGTGAAATCACAGCTTTTTCCTTGGATCTCTGCTGGGATTGGGGGGATCAAAGCAGAGTTCATCCCATGGGAGGTGGAGAAACTGAGGCAGAGAGCATATAAGTGTTGGCAGCCCGTGTTTCTGGTGTTTCTGAGTCCTTGTGTTACCCTGATTCCTCTTAGGATCAGAACATAAACAGCCCCAAATCTCAGCGATCAGGGCTGGATCCCAACGGGGCTTTTCACATCGGACCCTTCTGAATTCCCCCTCCACTTTGAGGTGTGGAGGCAAAGAAGTTTCTCCCAGGGAAGCTGAAGCATCACCAGAGGCCACTCCAGCCCATTTTCAGGCCTGGTCACTCGTCCAGAGGATGGATGTCAACCTGCCTCATTTTGTGCCTCAGTTTCTTCTGCGAAATGAGACCAATCAAACTGTCAACCACAGGGGTGATGGTTAAACTGACAGAAAAGCTTTTTAATTAGTTATTAGGAAGAAATTCCTGAATGTGAGGGTGATTAAGGACTGGCACAGGTTGCCTAGAAAAGCTGTGGCTGCCCCTGGATCCCTGGAAGTGTCCAAGGCCAGGTTGGATGAGGCTTGGAGCAACCTTGGATAATGGAAGGTGTCCCTGCCCATGGCAGGGGTTGGAATTAACGATCTTTAAAGTTCCTTCCTGCCCAAACCATTCTGAGATGTGTGCTGAACATAATGACAACATCCTGAAATTTTCTCTGCCAGGCATCCGGCAAAAAGAGGGAAAACCAATTTGTTGGTGGGAGGTGCGTGGAGGAGACCTGGGGACTGTGAAAGTCGCTCATTTCTGGTGCCCGTGGGCTGTGGGGTGGACAGGGACACCCCCGCGGTGTGGGGTGAGGCTGAGCTGCTTTCCCCCTCATTAATAGTGAGTTCTTTCCGTGTCTGCAAGCCCGGGGCCAGCGGGATCCCTTCATCCAGCTGCCCAGGTGGCTGATAAGGAGCCGAGGAGTGACGGACACGCACCGGCTTTGCCTTCCCGGCTGGGGCAGCGCTTATCTCTCCTCTCCTGGCATTTCCTATTTCTCCAGCACTTCACGCACAGCGGAGACATTGTCCCTGTCCCACGGGGGGGTGGGGACACACCCTCCCTCCTCAGGCTGGCCCTGCCTGTGCCTCTGCTCCATAAATCAAGTGGGTTCGTGCAGCTCCTCGGTCAAGTATGGGCATTGGTGCTGCGACTCGGAGTCATTCCAGCAACGTGCGCCCAGGAATGTGCCTTTATCTGATTTCCCTGCCTGATTTTCTCTGCCCCAGCCCTGCAAAGCAAGGCTCAGCCTCCCCTCGGGGCTCCCAGGCCGAGACATCCCAAGGGAGCATCAGTAAGGAGCCCGATGGTGGGATTCACTGGAATCTTCCCAGAGAAGGTGGATCCAGGAATGTTCTCCCATGGAGAGTGCAGCCCCTGTCTTTTGGACCCTAAAAAAATTCCCCAGCCTGGACAGGAGCCATCCCACATCATTCAGGGAAGGGGCTGAGATGATGACAGCCCTCCCAAGGGGAAAATCCAACCCTTCCCCTTCGTGTTTCAAAACAAGGATGCAAAAAATTACCCCGAGAGCTCGAACATAACCAGGTCACCTCACAAACAGATCCCCCTCGGGATTTTTGTGGATGGGGAGATTTCCATGCCGGATTTCTTTTGAAAAAAGCTTTTTTTTTTTTATTTTTTTTCTTTTTTTTTTTTTTTCTTCACGGGAGCAGGAGGGGGCCGGCGGCCGGGGGAAACACGCCTGGAATGTGACAAGCCTGTTCTCCTGCTTGTTTGTGTAAACGAGTTGGGTCTATTCCCTTCCTCTTCAAGTGCACGGTTTTTTTCAGCCTCCTTGCAAAAAGCAAATTTACTTTCGGAGCACGTGGATGCCAGCGCGGGGGTGAGGTGTGGTGGCTGGTGGAGATAATGATTAATAATATTAATTGTCGAGAATAATAAAGAGAGGGGTGGATGTTAAAGGGATGGGCGGTGAGCAAGGGCTCCATCCAACACCAGCCACCACCTTCACACCTGTATCACTTCTCACCTGTCTCAGTGAGAGCAGCTGGCCATCCCCAGCTGGGAATTTCTTCAGGAGGTGCTTTTCCATCACGAGAAGCTCAGCTGACCTGTTTTTGGACATCCAGGTCGCAACAAAGAGCTCCTCAGCTCCCCAGTCTCAGCTGCAGCCAAGAACTGCAGAGCAGAGCGCAGAGAAACTGAAAATTCACAGTGAAATTCACCTCGAGGGCTGGTGGGTGGCAACACCCCTGGTGGGTGAGGGAATTGCTCAGGTCCATGAGGACACTCAGCATGGCCTTGCTGCTGTCCCAGGAAGAGCATCTTTGATTTCTCCCACTGATGTAAGGCTTTGAGATGTCCCTGTGAGAGAGATCAGGGGACAAAACTCACTGGTTTTGTCTTGAGAAAGTTCCTGTCCACCCCCTCCACTGTCACCTTCAGTAATAAGTTAGAGCAGTTACTGGTTTATTTAATTTAATTTAATTTAATTTAATTATATATATATATTTTAAAAATTATATAATTTTATATTTATGCATATGTATATTTTAACTGTAAATATAATTATTACTATAAATATAATTATTTATTTTATTATCATTCCAGTGAAAATTTATTATTTTTATATTATTATTATTATTATTATCTATAATAATAAAATCTCTGATGGTGGTGATCTGTGCTCAGCTGCAACATCCCTGCAAATCCCAACTCTCCCAGGAGATGCCAGTGAGTGCCTGGGGACTGAGCCTCGTCCAAGTGATGTGCAACACCCCAAAACGTCCCCTCTCACTCACCACCCCGTTCACCAGGAGCAACAAGCAAATTTTGGGAGTTTTATCCTCTAAAACAGCCCCTGGAGCGGGGAATTGGGGTTTGCAGGGTGATGATGGGCATGGAAAGGATCTGTGAACCTCCCCTGCTCCTCATTCACCTCCAGTGTGTAACTGAAGGTTTCAGATAAAACCCATGGACATCCCCAGCGTCTCCCCTGCTCCCAGGGCAGCCAGCCAGCCACGTTTCTCCTCTTTCCCTGTCATTCCTGGCTGTCAAACCAGCTCCTTGCTGCTGGGCAGGCTGGCAAACAGCCTTGGCATCACCTTATCACATCCTCCCGAGCAGAGTTTAGCTGAAGCTGTGCAGATGAGGACAGACATGTGAAAAAAACTCCTCCAACTGCTCCAAACAGTGCGAGGAGGGGGAAACTGAGAATGCCAGAGGCAGCTTGGATGCAAGAGTTTGGGATAGAAACCTCATCCCTTGTGTCCAGACCCTTCTGGACCACCTGTGTGTATTTTCTAGGCCAGGTTAACCCTGAATTCCCCCTGGGTGTGGACTGAGCAGGGAGGTCACTTTCTCCTCCTCTCCCTCTGGATCCTGCAACTTTCCCTGGCTCCAAACTCTGCTTGCAGCAGCATCATCAGCTTCACTCCATGTGCACTGTTCAGCCTTTCCCACCCCTTGGACTGGTCTTGGGATAGGATCTGGAAAATCCCTCTCCAAAACCACTGTGCTGATGATGCCTTGGGAAGAGAGAGACTGAAACAGAGACTGGACAGAGCTGGAGAATAAAGGAGAGATTTATTGAAAGGCCTTTAAGGATCCACCTTGGGCAGGACAAGAGCCTGGCCAGGGCTACACCCAAGGTGGACACAAAATGGACACAAAATGGACACAAAATGGACACAAAATGGACACAAAATGGACGCCCGGTCCCGAGGTCTCCCACTTGGATCAGTTTTGGTCCATTTGCACCTTGGGGTTGAATTGTCCCATTGCAGCTCCAGGTTCTGCAGTCCCATCCTTCTTGTTTTCTCCCTTCAGCCACCGTTGGTTGTGCTTTGGGGCTGCAAACTTGTCCCAGTTGTCCTTGGTGTGCAGCAGGAAAAGGATTTGTTTTGTGTGGGTGCTGTGTGCAGAGCTGAGTGACCCTGACTGTGAGGCTCAGAGCTGCACCCCTGGGCACCACAGAACATGGAATACAGGGAAAGAAAACTTCAGGCATCACTGCTGGGATCTGGCAGCACCACAATCCCTCTGTGTACTGGCACTCCTGGGCTGGACCCAGCGCAGTTCCTGGGTACATCTGTGGTGCCTGGTGGCCATCAGGGCTGCAAGGCCAATGGGACAGTTTGTGTCCTCCTCTGCAAAGCCAATTGAAACCATCCCCACCTTTCCCCCATGAAAAAAGATAGCTCATGGCCTTTAGGGCTTCCTGTGGAAATTTGGTCACAGGGACACTGGGGGCTGGTTATTTGGGAATATCGCTGGTTTTGTGAGGAATGGTTTAATTCTGACACGTCCCCTTTCAGGTGCCCAAATCCCAAAAGTTTCCTGCAAGCTGATGTTCGAGTCTCATTTTGACTTGGGTTGGGCCTCATTTTGGTCCCTGTGGGAGTCCTGGGTGTGCTTGGCGTGGCCCTGGCCAGGGAAATCCTCACTGAAACTTCCTTGAGTGCAATTCCCAGGCTTGAATCCATCGGCCCTTGAGAAAGACCCGTCCTGTGGGTTCCTCTTGCTTTGCATCCTCAGCTCTCTCCCTCCCAAGGCAACCTGTCCCACCAAATCTGAGATGTCCCCTTGATGGACACAGGCACCTTCTCAGCGCCACCCATCCCACCAGATCTCCCTGCTGGAGATGTTCCCATCTTGGCCAGCAGTGCTCCAGCACGGCCCTCTGAGCCTTTGAGCAGCGTGGGCTTGGCTAATTCTGGGCTGGGCCCTCTTCTCACGCAACCTTTGGTTTCTTCACTGTAATTCCCCAGGTCTGAACGGGCTCCTGTCCACTCCAGGGCTCTCCATCTCCCAGGCAGCGCCGTGGAGCGTGTCAGGCATCGAGCTCTGTGTCGGGACACGTCCCCGGCGCGGAGCTCCGAGCGCCGCGTGAGGATCGGGAACATTTCTGTGGCACGCTGCCATCCTCCCCCGGATCGTTTTCCTCTCGAGTGACAAAGCTGGCTCTGAAACGCCTCTAATGCTCTGCAGCGCTGTGGCTTCTCTCTTATCTAATTACAGCCCTCCCTGAAGCGAAATGGGGCAATTCCTGGCGTTTCCAGCGTGCTTGTGTTCGTGTCACGTGGAGACGATCCGAGCAGATGGATAATCCCAAAGGCTGGTGATGCTTCAGTCTGCCTCTTTGCAGGCTGCTGCCTCCCCAGGTGAGGACTGGGAAGGAAATTGGAAGGTGGAGTGGGAGTTCTCAACAGGTCTGTGCTCAGGAGCTCGGGTCCTTGTGGAAAAACATCTTTCAGATTGAATTCTTCGAGATTGAAGTGCCTGGACAAAGCCCAGCACCTTCACTCTTTCCTCTGGGAGCTCAAACACCAGGAATGCCTAAGAAGATATTTCCTATGAACACCTCAATTTGGGGGTGTTAATTTGTCTGCTGGCTTTCCTCCCTGTCGTTAGGTGGGATGAATCCCACCTCAGCTGCAATTAAAAGTGGTGGGACCCAGCTCCAATTCCTCACTAGAGCATCTGTCCTTGTTTTCTTCTCACACAAACCCAGCCTGGCCACGTGGGTTCCACGTGGGGTGGGAAATATCACACCAGCCCTGCGGTCTGGGGTTATTTCCATTCATCTCCCACTCAGGATTTCAACCTCACTCCTGCAGCTGTCACCCAGCACAGTTATTTAGGCTTTAAACCAGCTGTTGATTTTAATTATTTTTTTTCCCCTCTTTCATTTTGCTTCCCCACCCCTTTTGGCCAATACACTCGGATGATTTTCTGGTGCAGATCTGCCGGATTAAGTCACGGATTCGATGCCTCTCGAGTGCCAAGAAAGAAATATTCTGCATTAAAATAAATAAAAGCTGTGCCAGCAGATCAAGGGCTTCTGAAAAAGCTGCTTTGACACTGGCAGGGCCACCCAGGCTCCTGTTCCTGTGTCCCCTCTTCCAGCACCTTGGGAAGATCTCGCAAAAGGATGGGAATGGGTTTTTATTCCCATCCATTTCGGGCCCCTGTGGGTTGTGTGGGGTCCAACAAGTTCCTTCCAGCTGGAACAGGGTGAGAAATCATTATAATGATGAGATTTCCCCCGTTCCTCAGCAAGGTGAGATCCAGGCCACCAAGAAAAGGACAAAGAGCAGCTCTGTGTGAGGATCACCGGTGGTTCAGCCCTTCAGAAGGTCAGGGATCCAAATTCAACCTTCTCCTTCCTTCTGCTTTGCCCTTATCACAAAATCCTCAAGGAAGGGAGTGATTTGATGGTGCAATTACTTAATTAGTCATTAGAGCAGATACGGAGTGCTCTTGCAATGGATATTTCTCCTTTGCTTTTAATCAGAATTTTTGGGGAAAATAATGACTCCTGGCAAGTTTGACAGGAAATGGGATGTGCCTAAGAGAGTTTTATTAATTTGTGAAATAAAAAAAAAGCTCCAAAAATTGTCCAAAACACCAACTCACACTCAACTGCTCTGAACAGCATTTTTGGTGGCCTAAATTGGATGATAATTTTGT
Organism: Pycnonotus jocosus; assembly: GCA_013400435.1. Taxonomy (NCBI): domain Eukaryota; kingdom Metazoa; phylum Chordata; class Aves; order Passeriformes; family Pycnonotidae; genus Pycnonotus; species Pycnonotus jocosus. The sequence goes on from VWYP01023880.1 coordinate 107,001, forward strand.
CCTGGTAAGCCCAAGTGGAACAAACTAGCAAAATAGTACAGAAATATTGAAAAGGCATTTTTCACTTCTGGATTTCTGTAAGTAAAGGTTTGGGTTAGCCCATGGCAGAAATGATTCATTTGTGACCTCTGCTAGAGGCTTCATGGGGGAAAATTGAGGACAAAAAGTAAAATGGGGATAGGAACTTCTTCCAAAGAAATTTTAAAATATGAGAGAAGAACGAGTGAAGTATCACCTGGGGAAAATTTGGTTGCCCTCTCTGATATATGGTCAAGGCAAGGGTAAGAAATTCAGGTTGTTCTAATAATTTCTGGTAAATTACTTCATTTGAATTCAATTCTGCAGTTGAAAAATAGACGCTGGTTTTAGGTGCATCACCAAAGCTGACTTTAGTGACCTCTCCCAAGGCAAGTCCAAATGAGAGCAGCCAGAGGGCCCCAAAGAGGGAGAAAAAAAAAAAAAAAAATCCATGGCTGTGCTCAGAAACTTGATTTGATCGTTCTGAGCCCCAGTTTCCCACTCACTAAAAATGCCAGGAGCAGTTTCAAAGCTCCTCAGCTATTCTGAACTGCAAAATAAACACCACTGGTTTAGAGAAAACCTCAGTGGGGTTTTCTCCCCACTAATTATTTTCAGGGGTTTTTTCCAGAATTTTCTTTTCCCTTGAGAATATGGTTTCAGTGTTATTCTTGGGGTTCCTGGTATTTCTCCTGCTGCTGCTCCAACTTCTGGGCTCCTGAAATTTGGGACAAGTCGTGACTTTCCTCTTGAGGAACCAGCAGCTTTTAACTGATGGAGAAGCACAACAGATCTTGGAGAAGTTATGGATTCAGAACTGACCAAAAGAAGATGGGCTGTGCCCAAATTCTAGGTGGCTAAAATGATTACACGTGTTTGGAATCCTCACTGACCCCAACCTCCTCATCCCTCCTGGAGCTCCACTGCTCGACACCTGACGGATATTTGAGTTTCCAGCCCCATGCTGCCGAGGTGATTAAAGCCACACAAGCTGATAATTAGTAAAAAAATCATCACACTGCCAAGAAGAGAGAAAAAAAACCAAGGGAAAAATGGTGTGACTGGAGGTCCCAGCTTGCGCCTGGCACATTTTCCCTTTGGCAGCTCCTCTTTGGGCTGGGGGAGAGGCCCTCAGAGAGCTGCTGAGTGCCCTGCATGGCCAGAGCTCTAATTAGCCACTTGTCTCTCCCTGCAGGCATCTGGATGTGCTTCCCCAGCGTCGTGCATCCCCTGGGAAGGGCACGGAGGGGAGGCTGGCAGCCTCCTGCACAATTTGCTCCAGCTTAGTCGGAGGGAGTGTGTCGCTCTTTGGGGTGCAGCATTTGTTTTTGGAGTTTGGAAAGGACGAGGCAGGACAGGTCCAGAGTCAGCATGCAAAAATCTCTTTATTCTAATTTTCTAACTCCATTTATATCCACTGTACAAAGGTGGCCAATTATTGGCCAAAGCAGAACATCCCATCACTTGGATTGGTGTTCATACCAATCACTCAAATATTCTATCAGAACAAAAGAATGTAAACATTTCTTATTTACATGAAAAGGCTTGGGAACTCAGCTCAGAGTTCCAAAACATCAGAAGGCTTTTTTGCTTTAATATCAAATGCAAGTCTGAGATATGCAAAAGCAGAGTCACAGGAGCGGAGCTGGCCTGCCTCATTCTCCTCCTCTCCCTCCTTCCCTCCCTTTGTTTTGCTTTGTGACGAGCTGCTGACTGCGTGAAGCGATGTGAATTGGTTTGATTTAATCAATCCCTTTTTAAGGAATATAGATCTGCTGTTGGTACATTTCCCCCCAGGTCTCCCTGGACAGATTGTTGACTCCGCGCTCCGGCGGGATTGGGAGAGAGAGTTGGAGCTGGGCTCCGGCTGCTGGCACGGCTGCCTCCCGCTCTCCCCAGGCCAGGAATTTAGGATATAATCCAGCTTTTCCCAGTGGTTTTCTTCACAGGGACAACCAGCTGTGCACCAGCGTGCTGGATGTGCTGCAAGCCTCCATCCCAACCCGCCAGGAGAGGATGGACAAGCCAACGTGGACATTCCCATGGGAGCTCTGTCCAACAGCCAGCACAGGTCCTTGATCACTCCTCTGAACGTTCCAGGCAAGGCACAGGTCAAGCACGAGGGATCTGGGTGTTCTCTACTCACAAAGCAAATTATTCCCCCGGGTCGAGCAACTGGCACCTGCCCAAGAGGGGAAAGAATTATCAGAGAAGTTTCCTGCAGAGATTCTGCCCGTCTGGTGCTGGGACCTTATCGGGGCTGGACGATGTTGAGGAAGGATGTTTGTCCAGTCAGACACTCTCTGTTGAAGAGCTTTCTCCTCCACCAACCAGAAAAAAAACCCCACTCATGTGGAGAGCTTCCTCCTTGGCCGTGGCAAATGCACTTGAGGCCGTGTACCTGAGCCCAGCCCTGAAAGCAGCCACTGTGCTAAAGTGTTTGCTCGGCCTCAGAAATGTGAAGAGAGGGAATTTCTCTTTAGGAAGCTCGAAGATGTCGGTTTTGAGTTCATTCTGTGCCCGATCCAAAGCTTCTTGAAGTCAGTGCAGAGTTTTCCTTCACCGGAGCAGGCTCTGAGCCCACAAACTCATAGCTGAGAAGCAAAATAGATATCTCCAAATGAAAAAACGAACTTGTCTCCAAAATCCACCTGTGAAATGCCAGGCACTGGAGATCCTCTCCCTGCTGGGCACCAGAGGGGTCACCCTTCTGAATCTCCATCTGCATCAATGTCCAGTTTGCTTTCTGAAACCTGCTGGAATCTCATTCTCTGTTCCCCTAGGCCGCCACACACCTCAGACAAAGCCTGATTTTTTTTTAAAAATAATATTTCTTTATGATCTTTTCCACAGGTACATAGGTGTTTTACCCCTTCTTATGAAGCCTTGGAAGGTTTTGTTTGAAGCAATTAAAGTGCCTTTCTTCCCCAGCTCTGCAGGGCCTGGAGCTGGTGCAGTGAAGGTCAGGATGAGGGAGGTCCTGGCACAGAGCGTGGTTGAGAGCACAGGGCTGGAGCTTGTCCTGGGCTCTGTCCAGCCCTGATGGAATTTGGTCTGACACTTCCCACTAGAAATTGGTCTTCAAACTTTGCTTTCAGCGTTTGGGATGAAATTTTCCAGGCCCACATCTGCCTGTTTGCTGCTGCTGAGAACAGAGATCTCAGTGCTTTGTTCCTCTCAGCAGCAGCTGCTGGCTTTGGTGCTGTGAACTCACACATTTCTGGAGCAAGAACTTCTACCCCAGTTTGCAGTGGAGTTAACTGAGGATTTTGTCCTCCTCCAGGGAGGAAAACTCTTGTTTGCACATGAACAGGAGAAACCAGTTAAAGGGCAACGTCCAAATCCTGCCCCATCCCATCCTCATGGATGACCCTCCAAGCACAGAGCCATTGCCACACACAGTCCTGGTGCTGGGGTGGTGCTGCTCAGAGTTTGAAGCTCTCCATTTCAGTGACTCTCCAGCATTTATCACCCATGGCTTGAGGAAGCCCCTGAGCTCAGCAGGGCTTGACAAATAAATCTTCGTGACAAGGGAACTCAGGCCCTGAAGAATATCACAGAGTCACAGAACAATTTCGGTTGGAAGAGACCTTAAAGCTCATCTCATTCCAGCCCTGCCATGGGCAGGGACACCTTCCACCATCCAAGGTTGCTCCAAGCCTCACCCAGCCTGGCCTTGGACACTTCCAGGGAAGTGGAATGATGGGGATGGGATTTCTCAAGCTCGGAATATCAGCTGCTAAAGGAAATGTCCTTCAGTTTTGCCATTTTTGGGTTGAAAGTGCTTTTTTTTTTGGCTGAACAGATCCAGCTGCCTGTGTGCAGATACCCCAGCACAAACTGAGATAGCCCTATTCCATCCACCCATGGAAAACCATCCAGGACCACACTGCTGCTGATTTTCTGAGCCCTCGAGCTCTTCCCTTTCCTCTTTAGGGCTGGCTGGGATGTAGCAGCCATTCCCTGGGCGTGCTGCTCCAGGGGCTGCTCATCCCCTTGGAGCTCCCTCGCCCCACGGTATCCAACCCCACATTCCTGCAGGGCAGCCTCACACCTTGGGCCCTCACAGGACAGCAGTGGAAAAGCAAATTTTCCTTCTAGGCACGTTTGAGAGAAGGCATCAGAGAAGAATTTCCAGTGGAAAAATACCAAAACTCTTGTACTTGAACTGAGAAACAAAATAGATTGCAACAGTGCTTTCCTCTGGGAGGAATTTTCCTACCTGGGGGCGCTGAGAGGGGGAAAAAGGACTTGAACAGACAAGAATGAGATTGAAAAAATGGTCAGGTCCTTTTTTTTTTTTTTTTTTGTGCACAGGCAATAGGGGAGGTTGGTGGCAGAGCATCTCTCCTGCATCTGCTGTGCACCAGGGATTGTTGCCTTGGGTGCCTCGTGGTGTTTTCCTGGTGAAGCTGGGTGGATGGATGAGGAAGGAAAGGCTTGGAATACATTGTGCTCTGCCATGGTGTACATTATATATCCATACACACATATATATTATATATTTCTATATATTATATATTTATAATATATAAATATAATATAATATTATATTGTATATATTATCTATATTTTTATATATTATATTTTTATGTATTATGTATTTATATGTATTCAGGGCCATGGAGGTGCTTCAAGGGCTGGAGCATCTCTGCTATGAGGAAAAGCTGGGAGAGCTGGGAATGTTCCCCTGGAGAGGAGAAGGCTCCAGGGAGAGCTCAGAGCCCCTGGCAGGGCCTGAAGGGGCTCCAGGAGAGCTGGAGAGGGACTGGGGACAAGGGATGGAGGGACAGGACACAGGGAATGGCTTTGAGCTGCCAGAGGGCAGGGCTGGATGAGAGATTGGGAAGGAATTCCTGCCTAGGAGGGTGGGCAGGCCCTGGTACAGGTTTCCCAGAGAAGCTGTGGCTGCTCCTGGATCCCTGGAAGTGTCCAAGGCCAGGCTGGACAGGGTTTGGAGCATCCTGGGACAGCGGGAGGTGTCCCTGCCATGGCAGGGGGTGGCACTGGATGAGTTTTGATGTCCCTTCCAGCCCAAACCGTTCTGGGATTCTGTGACCCTGCGAATTTGCTGCATGCCATTATTTAATGTGTGTTTAATTTCACGGAATCATGGGAGAGCTGAGGCTGGCAGGGATCTCTGGAGATCACTCTGCTCAAGCAGGGAAACCCAGAACAGGTGGTCCAGGGCCATGTCCTGCTGGATTTTGCCTTTCTCCAAGAATGAAGGCTCCACAGCCTCTCTAGGCAACCCTGTCCTCTGTTTGACCACCCTCACCCACAAAGCTGCTTCTTACATTTAAATGTGATTTCTTAATTATCTCTCTCAATTTACATTAATTATTTTATCTTGAAGGCTCACCAGGGTCTTTGAAACGAGCTCCCTTTCCAGTGCTGCTCCATGTCCATGGATCTTCCACCCTAAGGCCCAAATTCAGGTCCAAATTCAGGCTGCAGCTCCTTGGGGGTGATGTGCAGACCTGACCCTGCCCTGGGCATGGTCCCACCTGACCCACCTGAATTCATGAGGAGCAGAGAATAATCTGGGCCACCTTCCCCACACCTCTGAGCCCACCTGCCACTGCCCCAACCCCCCACCAGCCATCGCTGTGTCCGTGCTGGAACATTGAAATCACCCTGACTGCACTGAGGAGGGGATGGGGGCTCACCTGGTGGCTTCCCCAATGTCCCCTGAGCAGCAGGACCCAGCCCTGGGGCTGACAATGGGCTGCTTGTTGGGCCCAGGAGCTCGGCAGGACCCCGAGGTAAAGGGGAGACTCCCTTTTGCTGCTCCTTGCTTAATAACAGGCTTGAGGATATTAATTACCTTAATTAGGGCTGGCCAAACCTGTTCGGCTTGGAGCTGGGAGTCGGTGGGAGCAGCTCTCTCAGCTTTTTTTTGTGCTCTCAGGTCTCGTGATGTTCCCCAAAGAGCGAGACCTGTCCTTTTTCGAAGGTGATTAAAAGGTTTTTGAGAGGCTCCCGAGATCCTAAAACTTCCTGAGCCCCGGAGCCCTCCTTTCGTGTAGGGCTGAATAAACAGCAAGAAAAGTGGCTTTTCCTCCCCAAAACAGAGGCAGATCTTGGCAGTAATTCAGGGGAGCACTGGGCAACTTCCCAACTCTTGGAATGCTAGAAACTAAGATTTTAATATGTAGTAATAGGTAATGATTTTAGTATGTAGTAACATACTCTACGTTAAGATCTTCGTATATAGTGATACAGTAATGAGTGTCTAACCCATTATTAAGTCAAAAGTATAAATAATGCAGATATCACCTTAGTATTAGGTAATTATCACTTAAACAACCTTAAGAAAAGTTAAAAGCGCTCCATTTTACCTCGTTTTTGTAGCTTGCTAGTTTAAGCTCACAGCTCGTAGATCTGTAAAGATGGTAAATAAATAAAATATAACAAACATTCCACGTCCAAACTCGATCCCTCATTTTTAATGTATTATTCTTCCTAACCCTAGCAGAAAAAAAAAAGGCCAAAACCATGAGCGTAAGACAGCACCAATGCAAAAAAAACAAAAAAAAGAAATCATCGTTCTTAGGATCATAAATCCTTTGTGGAGATGCAGAGGGTGGGTTTGCAGGTGAAGAACTCGGACCTGCTGCGAGGCTGGAGGCGGCTCAGCCCCCTTGCTTGGCTGGCAGTGCAGATAAAGCCTCCAGCCTCCCTTTCCCACGTGGAAAACGTGCCTTGTGTCACCCTGTCACCACCCCTGGCACACAGGTGACGTTCATCTGGGCCCTGGGGTACCAGGGGTGAGGTCTGGGGGTGCATCTGCTGTGATTTCACCCCAAGCAGTGACCTGGTGCTGAATGCCACACTGATGCCTCGTGTTCCCAGAGCTGTGTGGCTTCTCCTGGGTTTTTTCCCTGCTGGCTGTCCCTCCCCAGAGCGGCTGGAGTTTGCTGCCATGATTCAGCCTGCTTCTCCCCCTTTGGCTGCAGCTCACCCCGGGCTGACCTCCAGAGGTGATTTATGCATTTGTGGGTCACGCTCTGCCCGTGGCTGAGGGAGGACACTGCTGTGGTCAGTCTGAAATTCACCTTGCAGGGGAGCAGGGCTGGCTGGGAGCACAGCCCAGGCAATGCTGGCAGCCTCTGATGGCAAGTCACGACAGACCTGCTGGTCCCTGACACCCTTGATAGCCCCAAAAAATGACAGAGCCCACGCCAGATACCTCCAGTGCTGTGTTGGAATAACAACCTTGTCTCTCTCTTTATCCTGTGCTGTCCCATCTGTGCTCATCAGCTCCAAATCTTCCATTTCCTGCTGAAAAAACGAGGACATGTCATGGGCCAAGCCCCTAAAGGTGTCACAGAGTAAACTTTGGTCAGATGAAGGCATCTCAGTGAGGTGATGGAACTCCCACCTCATCTGCCCCTGGGTTCAGGGAAGAACTTCCTGCAGAAGGACGTTTGGAGCTCCTGAGATGGAGTTTGGCCCTGGCTCAGCTCCCAGAGGTACCTGAATTTTCCTGATCATTTTTCAGTTCTTCTGAAGGCTCTTAAATGTGATTCTTCTCTGGTTGTGGCAGCTGGGACTCTTCGTGCCTCACTGTGCGTGTGATCAATGCAAAGGGAGACTTAACCTAAAGAAAAATGGACCACTGACCTCCAGTGACTCTTGTTCTCTTTTTCTTTTTTTCTTTTTCTTTTTCTTTTTCTCTTCTCCTTCTTCTTCTTCTTTTTCTTCTTCTTCTTCTTCTTCTTCTTCTTTTCTTTTTTTTCTTCTTTCTTCTTCTTCTTCTTCTTCTTCTTCTTCTTCTTCTTTTTTTTTCCTTCTTCTTCTTCTTCTTCTTCTTCTTCTTCTTCTTCTTCTTCTTTTCTTCTTTTCTTCTTTTTTCTCTTCTTCTTCTTCTTTTTTCTTTTATTTTTTCTCTTCTTCTTCTTCCTCTTCTTTTTTTCTCTTCTTCTTCTTCTTCTTCTTCTTCTTCTTCTTCTTCCTCTTCCTCCTCCTCCTTCTTCTTCTTCTTCTTCTTCTTCTTCTTCTTCTTCTTCTTCTTCTTCTTCTTCTTCTTCTTCTTCTTCCTTTTTTTATTTATTTTTTTTTAATCTCCATTTTTCTTCCTTCTTTTTTCTCACCAGGGCTGCTCTCCTTCACACTTTTGAAACCCCTGCAGGTCGATTTCTTGTCCATCCTTCTGCAAGAGACTGAAAATCTGTGTACAGTGGTGCAAAGATGGAACAGCCCACGGAGGTAGTGAACTAGAAAGAGGGATTTTCACATGAAATGCTGAGAGCTCAGGTACTGAGGGCCCTGTTCTGTAATGTTTAGGGTTGAGTTGACACCTTGCAGGATCTCCAGAGGCCATCCCAGCTGGAGATGCTCGGACACATCAGCTTTGCTGATGCCTTGGGAAAGCTGACCTGAAACAGAGACCGGACAGAGCTAAGAGAATAAAGTGGATATTTATTGAAAGGCCTCCAGGACACACCTTGGGCAGGACAAGAGACTGGACAGGGCTACACCCGAGGTGGACCCAAAATGGACACAAAATGGACACAAAATGGACCCAAAATGGACCCAGAATGGACACAAAATGGACACAAAATGGACACAAAATGGACACAAGGTCTCCCACTTTGATCAGTTTTGGTCCATTTGCACCTTGGGGTTGAATTGTCCCATTGCAGCTCCAGGTTCTGCAGTCCCATCCTTCTTGTTTTCTCCCTTCAGCCACCGTTGGTTGTGCTTTGGGGCTGCAAACTTGTCCCAGTTGTCCTTGGTGTGCAGCAGGAAAAGGATTTGTTTTGTCTCTCTGCTCTATGAAGAGAGCTTACTAGCACCTAATATGAGGCTCAGAACTGCACCTAAGCAGCACAGAAATATGAAAATTCTGAAAATACGGAAGCTAAAGCTGAAGTCATCATTTCCTCATCCATGAATGACCCTGATCCACTGCCCAGCTGCTCCCTCCCTCCAGCCCACCTGTCCCTCACCTTTCCCTTTGGCCTCTCCTGGATCCCAGCTCCAGGCACGGTCCCAGAGTGTCCAGCAGTGCCAAGGGCAGAGCCTGCAGTGGGATTTGGGGCTGTCCCTCCTGCTGGCCACCATCCAGACTGGCCCCAACTCCTCTGTCACGTTTTGTCCTCGACACTGAATTAAAGACTTTTCTACGCACACTCAGTTTCAGATTTTTCTCAACCCTCCTCTCATCTCCAACAAACTCCCTGAGCCTCTGAGTGGGGAGGAGGCTTCCCAGATCTCAAAAAAGCCCAGTGCAGCTTCTTCCCCCCTGCCCTGGTGCTCGAGCAGGATCTCCAGCCTCTTCCAGGAAATGTGCCCTGCGTTTCGCCTCACCTTAGGAGCAAAAAATTGTTGCTTAAGCAGGTTTCAGGCACCCCAGCCTGTGACCTCTCTGTAACTGCTTGAATGAATGTATTGACTTGTTCTGTGAATTATAAACTCATTTAACTCTTTAGTGACTCCCCACTGCTTGGTGAGGAGGGCTCAGATCCAGGGAATATCCAACATACCAAAGTCTCTTTGAGTTTATGGGAATGAGGAGCTTAATCCTCATTTCAGATTGAGTTCAAAATGCCCTTTCCAGGGGCAAACCCTTCCCTCTCTCTCAGAAAACGCTTCCCTGACTTTCAGTCTACGGGAAATAAACGTGCTGTGCCTTTAATCTTAACCCTACTAAGATTTTCTCCTTTAAAAAAAAAACCACACACAACCCAAAACCGACTGCACTCCAGCAAACACCTGTATTGCCACTGAAAGGCCTTTTGCTAATATATTTTTCCCCCACTGCTCTTCTTGATCCCACCTGTCTAGCTTTGGGCAAAATGAAATATTCACATAGCTGCCAGAAGTAGAGTTCTTTCGTGGCTTGAGCTACCGTGTGTAAAGATCTCCAAAGAAATGTCAGATCACTTTATTGAATCCTACTGAAAACTTGTTTGACAGTAACGTGCAGAAAGGATCAGGACCTCTCCGTAATTGCCAGTGGGTTGAAAAGAGCGTTTGTTTAGAAGGCTTAAAAAATGTGGGGCTTTTTTCTTTCTTTTTTTTTTTTTCCTGATTTTTTTTTTCTTTGTTTGTTTGGGGTTTCGTGTTCTGTTTGGTTTTGTGGCGGTTTTTTCGGAGGATTTTTTTTTGCTTTTTTTTTGGGCTTGTTTTGTTGATTTGGGGGGGTTTTTT
>VWYP01023880.1:117297-138853 GCA_013400435.1 Pycnonotus jocosus
TTGTTTTTTGTGGGGGTTTTTTCGGGGGTTTTTTTTTTGTTTTTTTTTGGGGTTTTTTTTTTTTTTTGGGGGGGTTTTTTTTTGGTTTTTTTTTTTTTTTGGTTTTTAAATTCAAGCTGCGATGAAATCTGAATGCATTAAATGCTGGTGCATTTGCATCGGTGCATGAACACACACTGCCTGCACACGAACACATGGATTGCAGCCACTTCCATCGCTGCCAGAGCCCAGCCAGCAGCAGCCACGGGCTCAGCAGATTAAAACACGCAATTTTTCAGGTGCTCTGAGCTTCACACGGGGGTAAAAAAGCACCTTTATGCAAAGGACTTTTGCCCTCACCAAGCCCTGAGTGCCAGCAGGTCAGGGCTGCCTCAGAGAGGAGAATTCCACCCTCTGCTCACTCTGTCTCACAGCCCTGTGCTCCCCTGAGTGGGAACAAACAGCTATTGTAGTGGGGGAAATAATTAGGAGCAGGTGAAAGCCAATTTTTATTGACCCTCTGACCACACTGATATTTAATTTGCAACGGGAGTCGTTGCCTCTCCAGGTCCTCACTGGTTGCTCCCAGATGTTCATTAGGGTTTGTCATTCCTGTGTCTGCTGTGTGAGATTCCTGCTCCTCTGAGTGAGACCCAGTGCTGAGCTCTGCCTTGGCTCTTTCTTCTTTAATTCTTCTTTAATTTTGAAAGGAACAACCTGGGATCGCTGATATGATTTGATTCTGGAACCCCCAATTCTATCTGAGCTTCCCATACAGCTTTAATCTGAGCTAGCCTGTGTCTGTAGGCTACCAGAGCTCAAACTCTGCTTTAGGGGGGTGTTCAAACCCCAACTCTGGGTTTCTTTTTCCCAAATGCTGTTCCTGTTAACCCCAGATGAAGCTGCAATCCTCAGAGATGGACTCTTCCTTTGAGGTCTGAGTTTTCTGTTCCTTTGGCTTCCCCAAGTCCTCAGGTGATGGCACATCTGGAGTTTTTCAAATTTAAACCCTGGCCCCCGACTTTCTGCTCTCCCAAATCTTCTGTATTCTCCTGCTGAATGGGACCCCGAACATCACAGGATTTTGGGACACCTGGAGCCACCCATGGCCAGAGAAACCTCCACCAGCTCAGAGAAATCTCAGCCCCCTTGGCCTGGGCTGAAGTGCAGCAGGTCCAGCGAGGATGGTGCTCACCACACCTGCCTTTAGATGGCCACAGGGTTGGTTTGGCACTCTGGGATGGTCTCCTGCCCTTTTTCTGCACATAAAAACAGACAGGAAGGCTTTGAGAGAAGGTTCAGCACAAAGAGAGGTGGGAGAAGCCACCACCTTCTCTGGATGCTCAAAGTCAGGAGGGTTGGACCATTCCCAAGGTCTTTGTCTCCGTGTGGGCTTGGTTCTGACAGTGAACACGGCAGCTGGGCTGTGTTTGAGCCCTCAGAATCGTGGAATATCCAGAATTTGAAGGAATCACAGGGATCATGGAGTCCAACCCCTGGTGTAGCCAGAGTGACTGACTGTGGTGTGCTCTGTACCAGTGGACATTTATCAGAGTAAATTGGACACTGTCAGCTGGACCTTTGGGACTCCAACAAACCTTCCTGAGCTGCAAAACAGAACAGCCCAAGGCAAAGGAGCTTGGCCAAGGTCACAGAAGGAGCCAGGCCCATGACAGGACAGAACTGAAGGAGAAGAGCTGGTGAGGAGAGATTTTTCCAGCCTGGAGACATCAGCAGCACAATGTGTGGTTGTTGATGGGGTTAGTATTTACTGTCCAGCTCCTCTAGACATCACATTTCCCAGCTGAGGGAAGGGCCCTGGCCTCCTTGCTTTTATCAAAAGGAGCTCTACGATTAGCAAACATCCTAAGCAAAGTCCCCCACATAAAACCAGCGTGGGATCATCCAGAGATTCACCCTGGGAGAGACTCCAGACAGCCCTGTGGGGGTGATTTTGCACATGTCCTGTGTTCAAAGAGCTCCTGGAGTCACCATTCTCCTGCAGGGATGGCTTAGGAAGCCAAATGTGCCCCTCACCTCCCACCCTGTGCTGGTTTGGCACTGGGATCCCTCATCTATTTAATTTTTTTTTTTTGTTTTTCACAGCTGCAGCTAAGGAAGGGGAGGTGAAGGATAGCTCAGCAAGCTTCTCCTGCTGGTGAGGAGCCTGGAGCTTGCAATGTCCCATAGTGTGAGAAATGGATTTGCAGAGGATGCTCAAAGCCTGACAGAAAGCTCACAGAGTCTTGTACATCTGAGATAACTCTGCAGACTCTGAGATGAGGTGTGCTGACTTGGAAAGGCCATGGGATGGAGAGAGAGAAATTGAACTGGAAACAAGTTGCAAACAATGGCCTTGCAAACAGAGCAGATATTTTTGAGAATTACAACAGTGCAAGATGAGTTGTAACAAGACCACATGGAGTAAAATAACAGGTGGTTGGTGTTAATTGAAATATTAGCAGCATTGTGTGGCAAAAGCTGACAGGCTGAAAAACATTTACAAGATGTTGCAACAAAGAAATAAGTTGGCTTCTGATGGAATGGCTTGGGTTTTACATCTCTTGTATCTCACTCTTCTGTGAGGTCAATAATGGAATAAAATCTTTTACAAACACCCCTCAGCTGCCCCATCTCTGCAGAGCTGGGTTTTCCCAACACTACAGCAAAAGAGATCTTTTCCTGTGGATTTGGAAGCACTGGATGAGAGGAAGCTCTATAAATTAGAAGCAGGTCCTCCAGCATGGCTGACCTGAGTGACAAGAAGAATTCCAGACCAGCTCTGCCCACATAGAGCTCACCTAAAACTGCCCAGCTGTAAAAGCTTTTCAGCACCAGCCTTGCAAGAGAGGCTTAAAAAGACTTTATTTGAGGAAATCCAGAGTCATTGGGGGAGCTGGGAGAACCTGATACCACCCAAAATCGGCTCCTTTGGGTGGTGCCTCCCTTCTTTAGCAGGAAGAGCTCCCTGCAGAGCCCTCCCCTTGCACAGTGCTGGTGTTTGTTGGATCTCACCTGCAGGAGCAGGGAATTCTGCCCCCAGGAGCGCAGCCCTGGGGCTGTGCCGGAGCACCCAGGATCCCACACCCTGCTCCTGCTCCTGCCAGGGGGGTGTCCTGCTGCACCCAGCCCTGCCACCACCTTCCTGCCCCACAGAAACCCCTGCAGAGCCTCTGCTGTCCACTCAGACCCTTGGGAACCCTCCCCTGGGCTCTTGCTCTCTCCTCAGAGCTGTCTATCCATGGATGAATATCCCTGTCTGTGAACGCGCGCGGATGGACGGACTCTGCACACCCCAGGCTGGAGACTCGCAGCCCACCAGCCCTGCAGGCCCAGGTTCAGCAAGCAGAAATCAGGAACTGAGTGGTGTTGGGATTTATTTCTGTGCCATTCTCATGGAGAGAGGGACAGACCTCTGATCAGAGGCAAGTCTGATCTGGGGTGGTCCAAATTGCCCTTTGGGATGATGTCGCCCTTGGTTTTTCTTGTTTTTACTTTGCCTTCATGTTTTCACTTTGCCTTCATGTTTTCATTTATGCCTTCTGATGTTTACAGAATATGCAGCTGAGTTCTCACACTTTTTATGTAAATAATGAGATGTTCACATATTTTCTCCTCTAGGAGGAGTTTCTTGAGTGGTGGTGATGCTCACCAATGAGATTGAAAAGGTGGTGACACCTTGGACCAATCTCTGGTCCTTCTGTAGAGTTTTATATATATTGGAGCCAGAATTTAAAGAAAAGAGAACATCCCTGCTGACCTGGGACCTCGTCCCTGCCTCTCTTTTCGTGTCCTGTTGTGACAGGATGAGGTTTCCTCAGAAGCTTCATCCTTCAGATAAAGCCTGGTGCAAAATCAGTCTGACCATGAGCATCCACAGAGCATCTGTTCTTTAACAAACCCGGGGGAGATGCAAGCTGGACCTACAGATTGCTCTGAAAAAGTGAGGGGAAAAAAAATCCAGCAGGATTTAAAAGTCTGGCCTGACTCTGGGGATCCAACACCGATGGAATTTCAAACCAGCACCTCCAGCAGGTCCCTGAACAGGGGTGTGCCCTGCACCAGGTGCTTTTGTCTCCTAAATATTTCCCTCACAGCCCTTCATCTCTGCCTGTGTCAGCTCCCCATGGATAAATCATTCCTGTCTCCCTCTTGGGATGGAAAATTGTTTTGGTGACGGGGTGAGGGCCTGTTCTGCACAGCACCAGCTCCCAGTGCCATGGGGGCTTCATCCCACGGCAGCAAACTCCGAGGCTTTGCAGCTTCAGCACTCACTAATCGCTGCTAAATAAGCAAAGGGGCAGGAGGGCCACTGAACTCATAACAGGCGTGTTTAAATCAAGGAGAGAAAAATCAGAGGCCAAAAATTAAGGTGCTTTGATCCTTGATTTTATGTCAACAGAGACGAAAGAAGAACACTGAGTCTTTTTACTTTTTTACCAGCTGCCGCTTGAAAGAAAATAATTGGATAATTAAAAGGCCTTTGCCTTATGTCAATTTTATTTAGGTGCCTTGATCCACTGATGGAATGTGTCGTTGATAGAAGGTTTAAGAGCTCATTAGAAGAATCCTGGAGATAAACCCAGGGCTCAGGCCCTTCAAAGGGCTGTCAGCTGCCAGGGGAGCACGGTGCTGGCCTGGAGTGTCCCAGGGGAATGGTGCCACGAGGGAGAGGCTGTGCTGGGCAGCAGCTGGAGGAAAAGAGGCTGTGCCTGTTGGATCTTACCCTTTTCTGGCCCAGAGATGGGGCAACTGAGAGGTTCTTTAAAGATTTTTTATTCCATTTTCAGCCTCATGTGAAGGGTGAGACAATAGAGATGTTACAGTTCACGCCATCACAACCAGAAGCCAAACTATTTCCTAATTACAATACATTATAGGCATTTCTTGGCCCATCAGCTTTTGCCACACAATGCTGTTGATGCCTTAAAGAAAATCATCTAAAATTACCCCTGGTGGGTCCTACTACAATGCATTTTTCATAGCTTTATTTCTCCAAAGTATCTGTTCTTACTTGCAAGCCCATCATTAGAAACTTATTTCCAGTTCCATTTCTCTCTCAACAATGTCCATCCTATCCCATGGCGTTTCTAAGTCAGCATTTCTTATCTCAAGGTTTGCACACAGATCCACATCATGTGAGCCTTCTGTCAGGCTTTGAGAATTCCCTACAAATCCATTTCCCACACGTGCCTTGAGCCCAGCCAGGCTGCAGGTGCTGAGGGGCACTCCCAGCCCTTCCTCACGGCTGGTTTGGGTCTGCAGGGACACATTTGGCTTGCTGTGAGGGTGTTGCACATCTCCTGGACAAATTGGTGAAGGGTTTGGTGTGGTGAGACCTTGAAGGTCCATCCCAATTCGGTGATGTTTGCAATCCCTTGCCAAGAGTGGTGTTTCCCTAAGGAAATCCACCTTCCCACCCTGCTGCTCACCTGCCTTGTCTGGCACTGAGCACTGGCTCCTGGAATGAGGACCTTGTCCCAAAATTTTATCACAAGGCTCGGTTGTCAACTATAAAACCCTCAAAGCCTAATGTCTCTTTCAAAACCCACGTTTAATGGTTTTTGTTTAATACCATGTTTAATACTCATATTTAATGTCTTGTGAGGGGTTTGGCCTCTCACATAAAAACTCTTCTCTGTGTAAATGCATCCCTTTAGACCCAAGGCTGAGGAGAACGTACAGCTCCTGGCTGGGAAAACGATTAAAACGTTTGGGACAAAGAACAATTGATCCTGAAGTATTTCTTCCCAGTGTGGATTTTGGGTGAACGTTTGCAAAGGCTCCTGAGCGGGAGCAGATGGTCCATGACCCTGTGAGCCTTTAGGAATAGACTTCCTGGGGCTGATGGGTGGATGGGTTTGAAAAAGGAACCTTGATCTTAAAAACCTGCATCCATTTGTTAACATTGGTTCTACAATTATAAATCCTTGGCAATTCCATTATTCCTGTTTATCCCTTTGTGTGACCCTGGGCTGGAAAAGGGAAACAAGTATGGGGGAGCCATAGAGGGACACACACAACATCAGAATTTTATATATATATATACATATATATATGTGTGTGTGTGTGTGTGTGTGTGTGTGTGTCTAAGATCTGTATATACAAACATCTTTAAATAGAAAAAAAAGAGCAAAGAAATATATACCAATAAAGAATATTATATATATATATATGTGTAGGAATATATATTTTCAAAATAGATGTATTTCTTTATATATATAAAGAAATATAGATCTATTTCTTTATCTGTATTTTTACAGTAATATATGAAAAGAAATAGATATAAAGAAATAGATATAAAGAAATAGATATAAAGAAATAGACATATATTTATATATATTTATAAAGAAATATATATATGAAGAAATATATATATGAAGAAATATATATATGAAGAAGTATATATATAAAGAAATAGCTATAAATAAATAATTATATCTATAGATGAGACAAATTTCAGTCAGTATACAAAGGGTTTATACCACGTTTGAACCCAATTAAATGGTGTGAAGTCAGCATGGGGGGAAGCAGAGGGTAAAAAAGATCCACAGTGACTCTGATTCTTGACTCCAGAGGGGCAGTGGCAGCTCGTGAAACTCCAAAAAATGCAAACCCAAGGAGCAGAATCCCACCCCTGGCAGGGCTGGTGGCTGGCACAATAAATATCTTTATTTAAAGCTTTTCTGGGCTCTAGGTGTGCGTTTCCCACACCGAGCGAGTGTTTTCTGTATAAGGGAAAAAGTTTCAGTTTACCCAAACATGTAAGGAAACCAAACTAGAAATTTCTGTGCCCTTTTCATCCGTATTGGTTCGGTGCCAGCACAGAGTCATTGATTGGGTTTTAGGAGTGTACTTTGAAGCCTGTTCCCAGTTTCATCGGGCAAGGCGCTCACCAGCCCACCTAAAACATTAAAATATTTAAGAAAAGGCACAAAGGAGCTCCAGCTATTTTTGGATTGTCTTAGCAGGGTGTCAGATGCTTCTCTGACACCTGTGCTCAGCCTTCTCTTTAGTTTCTGTAACGTTTATTTATTTTTTTATTTATTAAACCTTTTGCTTTTACAAAGCACACCCGAAGAGCAGTCTCGCTAATTATTTTAAGCCAATCTAAAAGCTCAGGATGCCCTCAGACATTGATACATTTTCAGGAGTCTTGTAACACTCTGGGCACGTGTTAAATTGTATTGCTGGGCAGATTTCATTAGATATTCCTCAAAAAGCACGGGAGCCTGAGGAAGGAGCAGCCTCTTTATCCTTTTGATAGATTTGGTCCCACAGCTGAATTCCTCCTGGATATTTATGTGTTAAGTGTGAATATAAGACAGTTCCTAAATCAGACAGTGATAAAATGAAACGCTCCTTAATCCAGTTACCGTTGCTGGGTTTGGGTTGGGGCTGGTTTAACTGATATAAGAGTCCAAAAATTCAGCTGAGCAATGGCAGGAGGTAAAATGGGAAGGGAAATGGGTTTGGCCTCATTCTCAACAGAGGCACCAAAGCTGCCAGTGCTGCTCTAAGAAGGTCCTGCTGTTTCATAGACAAAGAATCCCGGAATGGTTTGGGTTGGAAGGAACTTTGAAGTCCATTCAATCCCAGGGACACCTTCCACTGTCCCAGGCTGCTCCAAGCCCTGTCCAACCTGGCCTTGGGCACTTCCAGAGATCCAGGGGCATCCACAGCTCCTCTGGGCACCCTGTGCCAGGGCCTCCCCACCCTCACAGGGAAGGATTTTTTCATAATATCTCAGCTAAATCTCTCTTTTTTCCATTTAAAACCATCTTTTTTCCCTGGTGCCTTTTCTTCTCCACGCTCAGCAATCCCAACACTCTCAGCCTTTCCTCGCAGGAGAGGTTCAATGGGATGAGTTTATGTGAACACACAAATGGAGAGGAGGAGTCCAAAAAACGAGAGGAATGCAAGGAAAGCCTTCCCTTGGCAGAAAGGATGAGAGGATTTCTGGGAATCGTGGTCTTCACAGGTGTAATTCTTTCTTCAGGCAATGCATGACAAATTCCCATCTGATGGTGTCTGTGTGGAAGCTTAATTGGGCTGGGAGTGATTCATGTGATGATGATTCTTCCATGGTTCTCAGAGGACAGCATTCCTCCTCATCCTCTGCCTCGGTTTAGGGAAAGAGTTTAAATAGCCAGAGAAGAGAAGGAAAAAAAATCCTTCTAGAAAATACCTTCAGATAAAACATTTGTCACTTCTAAACCCAGTGTGATGTGAGCTGTCATCCTCTCTGCTGAATTTCCCCATCACACTGTCACGTCCAGCATTAAAACAGGTGCCACATTTGGTGTTTGATTATGGCTAACTTTGCTTATTTGCATTTAAACCTCCTCACACCGTTCTATGATAGACTGAAGAGCTCTTAATTCCTGAATATCCATCCAGTGGACTGGCCATGGGCTCACAAACCACCATCCTTCTGTCCATGGGGTTGGTGGAGTGAACTCCTCTAATGATTTCCAGCTTTGCCTCCATTCCTGCGACTCTCCTGCAACTCCTCTTTGATTTAACAGCACCTTTTCATGACTCCTGGTGTTTCAGCCGTGCCCAGTTTGCAGCCTGGCTTGGGAGGACTGGCTTGGGCACAAGGAGGACTGAGCAGAACCACTCAGCCCCTCCCTCACCACCCCTGATAACCTGCTGTGGATCCTGCCCAGTGAGAACATCTCCCTGCACTGCCTGCTGGAGCAGCTCAGGAGAATCCATGGGAGTGTGGGGTCATGAGCACATCCCAAAAATTCAACATGTCCTCCTTCCCAGCATCTGGAGATTTCATCAATAAACACCAGTTGCAGGCAGACTGGGCTGAATCATGGAATCTTGGAATATTCTCAGTTGGAAGGGGCCCACAAGGATCACCAGTCCAACCCCAACAGTCCCAGCCTGTCCCTGAGAGCGTTGTCCAAACACTCCTGGAGCTCTGTCAGCCTTGGGAACATTCCCATTCCTTGGGGAGCCTGGGCAGTGCTCCACCACCCTCTGGGGGAAGAACCTTTCCCTGATACCCAACCTAAACCTTGGAACAAGATCATCTTTACAGTCCCCTCCAACCCAGACCATCGTAGGATTCTGTTACTTGGAAAACTCTGACTTGTGTCTCCAAAGGGTTTCCAAAGTCCCTTTGGTCTTCCAGTTCTCTCCTTCCCATGCACACAAATTTCTTGCATTTATTAATTTATTTTACTTTCCAGTCCCGTTTCCTGCTGTGGGAAAAGCACTCAGGCTTTTAATCCCCCCTTTCAGAGCTGATTCCTTTACACAGAACCAGCGCTGCCCATCCTCAAGCAGGAATGCTGGATCTTTACCCAGGATGGTGCTGGTGTTGGGATGGTGTCCCACTGTTGTTCTCCTCACGGATTATTATTATTATTCACTCAAGGAATTGTTCACTAAATCAGTGAAAACCCCGACAGAGCTCCTTTCCCTTGGCCCTGTCCCCAGTCTCAGGGAGCAGAGTCAGAGCTGCCCCTCCACTGCCCCTCTGGAGGAGCTGCAGCTCCCAGTGAGGTCTGACCTCAGTCTCCCCTGCTCCAGCTGAACAAACCCAATGCCCTCAGCCTGTGCTCCTGTGGCTGCTGCTGTGCTCTCCAAATCTCTCCTGCACTGCTCCTCCTTCCAGGAGGGAAACACAGCCACATTCATCTCTTCAGCACATCTGCCTTTACATCTGGCTCTCCCCTGCCTTCACCCACCCGAACAAGGCAGTCCTTTCCCTGCACCCCACTGACCTCAGCCTCTTCCTTACCTGCTGATCCTGTAGGCCTTGTGTTGTCATCAGCAATTTTTAATTTTTTTTTTTTTTTCCCCCCCCGGGACGTGGAGAAAATGTTAAACTTGAGGATCGGTTCCCAGTGGGCCCTGGCTGGGAACACACCCTTCTGGCAGGGATCCCTTGTTTAGAGGAACGCTCCGAGACCTACGTTAGCTGCTTTTTAATCCCTTTAATGTGTGCCATGCTTGGGACTCCAGTTTCTTAATCAAAATATCATGCAGTACCCAGGCAGTTGCCTTGAGGAAAATCCAAGTGAAATTACATCAGCACTCTTCCCCTTATTAACCACGCTTGTGCTGTTATCACAAAATGCATCAAATTAATTTGACAAGATCTATTTTTCATAAACCCAAGTTGATTGGCAGCAATTATATTACCTTCCTTTGATTCCATAATAAACAAATCTCATGTGAGCTATTCCATTATTGTTTTGGGGTTGTTTTTTTTTTTTTTGCTGGGATTAATGGCAGGCTGGCACTCTAGAACCTGTATTGTCCTCTTTAAAAAACACTGACAAAACACTCATTTTCCCCTGGTCCTCTAGAACTTCCCTGGGGTTTAAAGACTTTTGAACAGGCTCCAATGCCTTCTTGGCCAGCTCTCTAAAACCTCCTGGATGTAAATGATCTGAATCTGCAGATTTATTAATGGCTAGCTGTGGGAGATGCTGATTACCATCTCCTTGCTTATGGTTAGAGCCCTAAGTGTGATCATCAGCAGTGTGTGGTAGAAGTAGCTTGTGCAGCTTTTTTCTCAAAATGCAGAACTGAGGTCTTTATTGAACACCCAGGGCTTTTCTTGGTTATTATCCACATGGTTCCAGCATTCCCCTGGAGTAACAAATTAATGCTCTCGTCAGGGTTTCTTTGTTGCTTGCACAAGAAAAGTGCCTTCTCTTCAACCTCGACTCTGCTGACTATAAATATTTCTTCAAGTCCTTTATTTCCCTTATTGATTTTCCCCACTCCTGAGCTCTAGCTAGGACAAAAATGTCTTTTTTTTTTACCCCATACATTGTGCTGGTTTTATTTTAATACAACAACCCACTTGTTTTATTTCTTATCTTAAACACCTACTATTACTTTCCTTCTTAACCTGCCTTAAAGAAAAGCCACTGTGGTCCCTTTCCTTGTTGATAAGGGCTGTAGATTTTAAATCAGCAAGCAGAAACACTCTTGAACAGTTCACATATTGACTCATGTGAAGCCTCTCCTGTTGAAGCTGCTGCTGTTTGACCACTTGGATCTGTTCCTCCTTTGTTTTAAGACGAGGGGTGTAGGGAATTCCTCTCCCTGGGACTCAGCCTGTGGTGGGTGAATCCTTACCATCTTCAATTTCCCAAAATCTTGAAGGTCTTTCTCTGGTGTGTGGCCCAGTTTACACCACTTCAGCTCCCACCTGTGTGTTTGCAGTGTCCCTCAGGGAGCACAGAGGGGCTGGAGGACGTGGTTGTCTTGCTCTTCACCGAAACCTGGGTGTCATAAATTCACATCAACCCCTGACCTGCTCTTCCCTCTTGTGTGGTTATGGAGATTTGCTGATCCCTCCCTGGACCATTGTCATTGTGGTTGTGGACAGTTAATTGGTGTTGCTGTCGTGTGTTCGTCCACAGCTTTCCCTCACATCTGGACTAAATCCCTGCCAGGGACCTTGGCAACCAAGCCATGCTTCAAAACCACATTGCTCCTTAGCTCTGGACCTTAGTTCTGGAATTTTCTGGTTCCAGATTTTGTGTTTTGTTCCTTAAAGCAGCCTGGACTGACCTCACAGCTGGCCTTGCTTGGAGCAGGTGGTTGGAGGAGAGATGGAGTCCCTTCCAAACTCAATTATGCTCTAAGCCTATTCTTTGGTTAACCTCCTCACTTAAAAACAGAAAACGGTGTCAGAAAACCAAAATGTTCAAATTTGGCTAAATTTCAAATATCTCTCTTTTAATTTAAATATGTTTCCAGGTAGGTTTGAGCACCAGACTTGGGCACCTACATTTAGATGTCCTCAGCTTCTAAGCTTGTGCCTGAGACTTCCTAATGATGACAGAGATTAAAAAAAACAAAAACAGGCTTGTGAGCCCTGGGATGTCTGGGATCTTCTCCTGAGGGGCTCAGCTGAGCTGCTCACAGGGCCTGGGGGAGTCCTGTTCCCTTTGAAGCCATAATCAGGAGAAGATTCTTCCCCCTGAGGGTGCTGGGCACTGCCCAGGCACCCCAGGGAATGGGCACAGCCCCGAGGCTGCCAGAGCTCCAGGAGAATTTGGACAACGCTCCCAGGGATGCACAGGGTGGGATCGTTGGGGTGTGCTGTGTGCAGCCAGGAGCTGGACTTAATAATCCTTGTGGGTCCCTTCCCTCCAGAATATTCCACAGTTCTGTACCAGTCTGAGGCACCAGGGACTGCAGTGGGAGCCCTGACACCCAAAAAACACCCTGCTGGAAACACCCAGCACGTCTGGGAACGAGGCTCTTGGTTTGCTGGACACTGAGATGTTTGGTCAGTTGGCCTCCATGGCCTCAGAGGTCTTTTCCAACTTGATTGATTCCATGAATTTTAACTCTTCAGCGTGAAAAAAACCATTGGTGAACTCCTGGAATCTGTTGCTGCAGAAGGTTTGTTGAGGGCACATAACATCATCAGGTTCAAAAATCCATGGACAGCAGGCTCAGCCACGGATAGAGGAGCAGCAGAGGGGCCCTCTCCAGCATCCCTGGGTGATGGAGGTGGCAGCTGGGGCAACGTGAGGGCAATGGCTGCAGAAAGGGACCTCCCTGGAAACACCCAGCACGTGGGTGTGAGTCTGGGAACGAGGCTCTTGGTCTGCTGGACACGGAGGTGTTCGGTCAGTTGGACTCCATGGCCTCAGAGGTCTTTTCCAACTTGATTGATTCCATGAATTTTAACTCTTCAGCGTGAAAAAAAACATTGGTGAACTCCCAGAATCTGTTGCTACAGAAGGTTTTTTGAGGGCACATAATATCATCAGGTTCAAAAATCCATGGACAGCAGGCTCAGCCATGGATAGAGGAGCAGCAGAGGGGCCCTCTCCAGCATCCCTGGGTGATGGAGGTGGCAGCTGGGGCAACCTGAGGGCAATGGCTGCAGAAAGGGACCTCCCTGGGGAGCATCTCTTGTCTCTGGGGTCCCAGATGGGTTCCTGAGCTACCTTTGCTGCTGCTCTGACTCACTGAAGCCTGCCTTGCACTTTCATTTCCTTACGACAGTTCTTCACGTGAAAACGCATTTTTTTCATTTCAGATCACTTTGAAACTTCCCTTTCTCTCCTCTAACTGTTGAATTCCCCACAGGACTGCCAGGAATTGCTTTCTGCATGTCTCTGAACAGCTCTGCAGGTGCCTGGAGGGCCCTGAGCCCACTGAGGGCATGTCCCACACTCTTGGATAAACTTGGAGCCCAGGCACCTCGTCCATTTGGGAGTCCAAAGCTGTGGATGATCCAAAGCTTGGATGGTCCCTTCCTCTCCATGGGAGGTTCTGGGCCCTGCAGAGGGGATGCCTTACCAGGACTGGGATCTTGCTCCCGAGCCAACACATTCTATAACCCATTTTCCTCAGTGTAAACTGGCATTGGCAGGAGTTTATGTCAATATATTGGGCCAATCCCTCAAGACTCCAGATAAGAGGCAAACACTCCACTCTTCTGCTGCCTACAGCGTTGAGAGAGAGGCCAGACTCGATCTAATCTCTCTGTTTGCATTATGAGCATGCCTAGAGGCCTTGCAGTGCTGGGCCTGAGGAGAGACCGTTCCTGCCTGGAGTACCTGGCAGCCAAACCTGGAGATGAGGCTGGAAAATGTGAATGGAGCCAAAAGCCCTGGCAGTGGCCAGTGGAGTGCTGGTGACCAGTTAGAGGTCTGGGACTGTTATGTGAACCAGTTAGGGAAGGCAAACGCTCTTTAATCAAGCTATTGTGGCTCGGCATTGCAAATTGTGAATGGTCAGCACCAAAATCTGGTATTGTGAATTGTGAATGGTCAGCAGCAAAATCTGGTGTTGTGAATGGTCAGCACCAAAATCTGGTATTGTGAATGGTCAGCATGGGCCATTGTGAATGGTCAGCAGCAAAACTTGACCTTGGCAGCACTCTTGAGGGTGCTGGAAACACCTCAGGGGAATGAATGAACGCACGGCCTTCTTAATTAGCTAAACGAGGCTCTGGGAGCTGAGTGTTGAAAGCGCTGCTGTTTAATTGCACTCTCACATCGTATCTGAGCCCCACCTGTTTTAGTCATCCAGAAGAAGCCGGTGAAGATGGACATTTCCCAGTCCCTGGTGGGAATGGGGTAGGAGAGGGCACTGAGCTCCCCAGAGCTGCACCCACATTTCCAGCCCAGCCGAGCCGTGGTGATGTGGGGTGTAACCTCAGATTGCTGGTTTGGATTTTTTTTTTTTTTTTTTTCCTGAATAATTGCACTTTCTGAGAAACCTGATGGGAGGTGGCAGCTGGGAAAAGGGCAGCGGGCTGGGAGGATGCCATGGTGCACCCAGCCTGGCAGAGGAGGAGGAGGGTGAGGGATGGATGAGGAAGGTTCTGGCTGGGATGGGAGTCCAGCAGAGGGCACTTGCTGAATGCATCAGCACCCGGCTCCGGGCCACAGTTTAATTACAAACCTTGGCATTAGAACCATCTTGTCCTGCAGAGTCCACGGTTACTCAGTGTATCGGTTTCACAAACCTGCCTGCCTGCCCTCCGTGACTCAGTTAATAATAATTAAATGATTCTTTAACAATGCTGGGGAGATTTCCAGCTATTTTTCAATGTGCATTAATAATGCTCAGCGCTGGTACACTTCCAAAATTCCTGGGGTCTGGGTTGCTGAAATGTACCCACATCGATGGGTCTGATTCTCTGTTCCCTTGGGCAGTCATTTACCGGCATTTAAAATGCAAAGTAGGTGTAAGTGAGCGGAGAGTGCTGATATTGGGAGGATTTTCACTTCTTAATGGTGCTCGGGTTTGTGAACCTGCTCCAACAGCCCTCGGTGCTGCAGGAGGGTTCAGCAGGCTTTGGAGGGCACTGGGCACGGCTGTGCAAGGTGAGAGGCATGGGATGCTCTCCAAAACTGCTCCAAAGGCCTCAACTTGCTGACTCCGTGCAATTAGGCAAGTGTCTCCTGGGAACGAGCAGGCTTCTCTCCTGCTCTGTCCTGCCACGAGGGAAAAATGTTCAGATGCGAAATTTCCTGCGGCAGCTGGACTCTCCTCTCCTCTCCTCTCCTCTCCTCTCCAAATCCAACCTCACACCATGGCATTTTTGGGGGCAATTACAGACTCTGAGCTGTAAGGTTCAAGAATAAAAGATTAAACCCTTAGACTCCTAAAAGTGGTGGGTAACACCACTGAGGGTCCTGTGATCCCTGCCATTACACCAGACCAACTCCACCTGTTGGTTTCAGTTTTAAATGCCAGTCCAAAATCTGTCTGAGGAACAAAGGACAGTGTTGGTTTTACAAGGGTGTGTGATGAGAGAATTAAAGGGAATGGCTTCAAGCTGAAAAAGGGCAGGGTTGGATGGGATCTTGAGAAAGAATTGTTCCCCGTGAGGGTGGGGAGGCCCTGGCACAGGGTGCCCAGAGAAGCTGTGGCTGCCCCTGGATCCCTGGAAGTGTCCAAGGCAGGGTTGGATGGGGTTTGGAACAGCCTGGGACAGTGGGAAGTGTCCCTGCCCGTGGCAGGGGCTGGAATGAGATGATCTTTAAAGTCCCTTCAAACCCAAATCACTCTATGATTTTATAATTTAATGAGTTTATCTCATTAACTAATAGATTAATTCCACTCCAAATTCAAAGCTGATTTTTTTATTTCTAGCCCCAGCTGATCTACTGAGTCTTCTGTTTAATTTTAGATTTTTGCTTCAGGAAGGGATTTACAGATTTCTGGGAAAGGTTGATGGCTAAACACAAAATCTGACTTAATACCTGGCTTAGTTGTCCATCTGTGCCTGCCTGTGAGCACCAAAGCTCAAATCCTCAAAGGAAAAGGTGAATCCAATTTTTCCACTCACCCCTTTACCTTGGGAAAT
This sequence comes from Pycnonotus jocosus, assembly GCA_013400435.1. Lineage (NCBI taxonomy): Eukaryota > Metazoa > Chordata > Aves > Passeriformes > Pycnonotidae > Pycnonotus > Pycnonotus jocosus. Next base: position 133,097 of record VWYP01023880.1, read on the forward strand.
TTCCTGGCAAAGGTTTTAGTCCTTGAATTGAGGTTAAAGGTTTAACCTTGAATTGAGGTTAAACCACCTCTGAAGCCCTTCTTGACTGATTTGTTAAAGTGCTGAGCAGCAGCACAAAGTCTTTCAGGACTTTAAGGACTTGGACACATTTTCCCTGGAAAGGAAGTTGTATCCCAGATGATGGTGACGTTGTCATGTGTTTCCTCAGCAGAGGTGGTTGGTCAGCCACTGCCAGAGCTGGGAAGAAGTCTCTAAGTTTTGAGGCCAACGCTATGAAAATACTCTGGAATTCGTGGTTTTTGTGCTTCCTGCAGGACAATTTGCCCCTCTGAAGATTTTCAGATCCTCAGAGCCAGTGGGAATTAAGGATGAGGTTCAGCTTTCCTGTTCTAGGGTGGGGTAAGCTGTACTGATGGCGCTGTCCTGATCTCCATGGTCCATCAAGGGAGTCCACGAGGGCCAGAAAAAACCCAGAGGGCTTTATTTTGTGTTTGCACTTGGCCAGATGATGCCTGTACAGTGTCTTCTCCAGCTTCTGTCTGAAAAGTCTTTTCTAAATTTGTGAAATCTCTAAAAAGGCTGAAGTGCTCCTCAGGATAAAGAATATTCCCCTCCAGTCATCTTTCTCCTGGGCTGGAAAACACCCAAGGCACTGTCTGTAGAACAGGATTTTAAAAAATGGTAGTAAGGCATCAAACAACATCTGACTGTCCTCTCCCATATTTTACTGCCTGAGTTGTTTAGCTCTGGGATGGCACACACTGGGCTCACAATTTCCTGTGCCCCAGGCTCTTCAGTGCATTTATTTTTTGATGCCAAGAGGCTGCCTGGTGGCACAAGCAGAGGGTCACTCCTCCTGCTTGCCCATTCTTGAAATGAATTTTAATAGTGCTTGGTATAGATTTTGTGGGAAATAAAGTGTCTTTCCGTGGAAATACTGGGCTTTGTATCAGGTCTAGAAGGGTGGCAATATCCTGCTGGGAACCCAGGAGAGTGAGGGTGGGGTGTGTGCTTAAGTACATCCATTCTAAAAGAGAGCTGGTGATTCTGCTTCCAAAATTCTGCCAGGTGACGGGCTGATGCCACGGCTATTTAAAGATGTCTTGAAATGTCTTTTTATCCATTTGGATAAAAAAAAAAAAGATGTGCATGTACAACTCCCCTCCCCTGTGCATCTCCACCCTTTGTTTGCTCTTTGAAGTGACACGTTTGTGCTCCAGGATCCAGGCATTGGGGCGTGAGGGATCAGCACCCAAACCAAAATCCACAAGGCCAAAGGCTCAGCTGGAATGGAATCTTCCCACAGAGGTCAGTGGAGACGCAGTGAGCTGCATCAGCTGAGTTGGCTGCAGGGATTTTAGGTGAATTCACCTCTGTTTTCTCCAGACAGGGACAGGCTGGAGCAGGTAAATGATCCTTGGACACACTGCAGAGAACACCTTTCACCTTGATGTCAGGCTTTTAATAGACCCAAGCCTTGGCTCTGCACTGTTACACACTGAAGGTGATCTAAAGGAATCATCCCTCATTATCAAACTCATCCCACTGTTGAAACAGCTCCAATGGTTCCTGACAATTACAATGCCTAATTTGCCCTCTGAGCATAAATGATATTAACACCAATGACGTGCTCAGCCTTTTTTTCCACCTGCAAATGTTTTGGGTAATCATTGCAGGTGCTTCTTTATAAAGTGAAGCAACTGCCTTTAAATATTTCAATTATTTTTATTAGATTCCGCTGTTTTGCAAACCTCATTGGCTGCTAGCCAGTCCTTAACCCATTCCCCTGTCTTTTAGTGGCTTAATACTGGAGAGGGTTCGCCTTGCCCTTGGACTGGATGTGTTTGTACAAGTGAACTGTCTGCTGATAAAAGCAGATGTGCAAACCCCAGATCTCTTGAATGTTTGATCCACCTGAGTCCCAAAACCAGACCTTTTCTCCCCAGCTGGCGGGCTGAGGTAAGGGTTACGGCGTGGATGTGATGGTGTTTGGTGCAGGGTTTGGGTTTAAAGGTGTGGTTATGGTTTGAGCCGAGGGATGTCCTTGGGTTCTCCTTTTGCTTGAGACTGATTTCATTTAACGGTGGGATCAGAGGGAAGTGTTGCCTCCAGTCCCAGCAGATTTTGTTATTTAGGGTCCGTCACCAAGTCTACACCAAAACTGCCACCACCTCCAGTCAGAACCTTGTGGGGCTCATTTTTGGAGGCTTAGACACCAGAAACTACATTATGGACTTTCACTGCTCTTCCATTTTCCTGTCATTCCCTGTTTTTGGTTTTGTTTTTTCAGAGAAGCATTGCTACCTTGGAAAATCACCTGGAATATCTTCTAGCAGAGTTACATTTCCATGTCCTTTTTCTCACAGTAGCCACACTTTCCCCCTCTATTCTGAATCCACACTAGTTCTGACCCTGAGCTGTTTCCCTCCACAGCCACATCCTTTGGAGACAACAGAGGAGCCAAGAAAGACCTAAAACAACAGGTTTTGCTGTCTGCAAGGGCTGCATTTTCCTGCAGGTGTAGATGGGCTTGGGGCTGGTTGTACGGCCAATTCTTATACCCAAGAATTGGGTATGAGGCTATAAATATAAAAACACAGCTACAGAGGGTTACCACGGCTCTGTCTCCTGAGTCACCCCAAAAATCTGCTTTGCTGAGCTCCTCGAGCAGCTCCCACTCCCTTCCGCTCACCCAACCCTCTCCAAGTGTCGCCAGCAGGACGAGACATGGAGCAAGGAAACCCCTCTGCCTCCCTGGAGGGCTCCAGTGGCCGTGCCAGGCTGTCTCCAGCTCTGGTGTTTGGGCTCTCCTGGCCCATCTGGCCCATCCCGAGCGAGGTGTGACAGCCGTGTCACCTCCCCCTGTTGCGCCAGCGCTTCCCCCCTTCACCCAGCTGCTAATTGCACTTCACAAGGAGGTGCTTGTAACACCTTTCGCCACCTTTACCTTCTTGCTGGGAAAATGAGGCACTTTATTGGCCCGGGAACAGACATTCAGACTTCAAAAGAAATCCTGTTTGTCTCTGGAGGAGGGGAGACCCCACTTCGGGGGTTTGGGCTCAGGAAGTGGGCGCAGCGCTTTTCTTGCAGGTCCTGCGCGGATCCACCAGGATGTGGAGGGATTTCTGTTAACAGCGCTGCTAAATTGTGGCTGGATTTAGCCAAAACCGAGCTTAAAAACTTAATGGAGGTAATGAGGGGTGTCCTGTGTGGTTTAAAATGCCCAAATCCCCGCCGAGAGCCGACACGTTGGGGTGCATCCCGCCAGAGGCGCAGGATGCGTTTGCTCCCACGCCAGGTTTCTCAGCCATCGATGTTTGTGCCGGCCAGGTGGAGGGTGGTGCTCACAACTGCCGCTCTTTTGGTTCGCTGGGTTCCCAAATTGTTCAGAGAACCAAAAAAAAAACCCGTCAAAACCGTTTTGTGGAGATGAGCGGAATGCGGCGCTCGGCTCCATTCTGTGCTGCTCCCAAGCTTTGGGTGGTTTTAATCACTTCATGTTTGATTTTGTTGAAAGGCGAGAAACGTCTGGTGAAAACAGAATCAAGGGTTGACTTTTTTGAGGTGTTCCCCTGCCTCCCCAAGAGCTTTTTGTTTAAATCATCATAAATTCTCCCTAAAAATGACCTGGGATGAGTCAGGACTGTGTTGGGTCACTGATATTCCTCCCCTTCATAGATGAGGGAGAGGAAAGAAGTGGAGGCTTGACTGGTCGTGATATTGAGGTATTGACCCACTCCTCAGGGTCTGCATCCTCACACCTGGATTATCCCCACCATTCCAGGGGGAGGATGGATAACACACAGGATCCACACAGGTCACCTGTGCCTCAGGTGGGAGCTAAGAGCTCCAGGCTGAGCAGAAAAATTCTTGGATCAGCTTGGCCTGTCCCTTTCTCAGCCTGGATGCCTCTGGCCTAGGATTTATTTCCCTGGAAGAGGCGTTTCCTGCCCAATATCCTGGATTCTACCTCTGAAGAGCAGGAATTGTGAGATGGCCGCTGGGAATGAGGATGAATTTGGGATGAGCTCTGCAGATCCTCACTGGAATGGAGGTTCTCCCAGCGGGTGGGGAGCAGAGATGGTGGATGCAGGGTGTTCTTGAGGGTGTGTGGGGTGATTTGGGGGTATGTGTTGGGGTGTGCAGAGCTGTGGGCACAGATCCAAAGCTGTTCCCATGGACCCTCAGCAGAACACCCATCCTTAGGGAGTCAGGACAGCTCCCTCTGGATGAGTGACTCTTCAGGGATTTCTGCCTCCATCCCAGGACTCTGATTTCCTACAGAGCTGTGTCAAAGGTGTTTGGGCATCTGAAATCCTTAGGCTCCCCTCCAAAAAAAAAAAAAAAAACCAAAAAAAACCCCAACAACAACCAAACAACCAAACAACTCCAAAACCCCTAAATAGAAGAAATCCAGCTTTGGCTTTGTCTGAATTTGCCTGGTTTTCCAGGGAAGTGGTGGAGCCACCATCCATGGAGGGATTTAAAGAACATGTGGATGTGACACTTGGGGACATGGGTTAGAGGTGGCTCTGGTAGTGCTGGGTTAATGCTGGGGCTCGGTGATCTTGGAGGTGCTGGTGATCCCGTGGTGAAGGGAGTGAAAAGCAATAACTCAGCTGTTCCCTGACCCAAAGGATGTCCAGGGCCTGGATCCAGACAGGAGATTCCAGCCTCACCTGCTGCCAGCCCGGGAGGAGGCTGGAGTGATCATGGAGTGGCATCCTGGAGTTTTTTTCCAGCCTTAATGATTCCATCATAAGAGGTCAGTTTTGGTGATTGGTTTCCTAGGAAATAGAGCACTTGGCTGCTGGATCTTTCTTGATCTAGAATGTTCAAACATCACTAAATGAATGGGATCCAGATTTTAGGCTCTTACTCCAAACAAAACTGAAACAGAGCCAGTTTTCCTCCTCTATCACCCATAATTGCCTGATGACTGCCTGGAATGGTTACACAGTTATTTATTTTGAATTAATAAAGAAATTCAGATTTCATTAACTGGCCAGGTGGATGACAGCAACACGGGTCTTGTCTTGAAGTCCAGCTGGGAACCACCTCACCCAAGCAGTCTGGAGCAGAGGCTCCCACCCCTGGCAGCTCCTCCCCACCCTTGGGTAAGAGCTGCAGACCTTCAGATGAGGCCAGCAAACAATGGCAGGCCAAAGACATGAACTTGCTATTCCCTGGCTTTGTTCACCTGGAAATGCGCTTTTCTGCCCCACTTTACAGGCACAGCTTATGCAATTCACAGTCCAGCCCTAATTTAAACATTAGTGGGTTTTGTTTTTTTTTTTAATTCCTTCATGCCCATCGAGAATTTCCATTTAAATCTAATCAGTTGCTGCATGGGCCCATCGTTTTTGCTTGGAAATGCACAGGACGTGTCCATACAGCTCTACAGCACCGTTCCCCTCCCTACACCCTCTCCACCCCCGCTTCCCACCTCCCCCCTCCCCAAACTATGACTCATCTCAAGGCAGAAGGTTAATTTAGGTTAATTATCTTCCTGGTTAGCAGTGCATACATGTCCTGAGCAGCAATAAAGGTTTGACACCCCTCCTGCTGCTGCAAATCAATTTTCTTCCTCATTTACTGTAAATGGAAATGAGCCAGGTCCTCTGGCATCAAAGTAAACATTTCCCCGCATGAAACTCAACTTGTGAACCTGGTAATTTCGGATTTGCTTATAGCATGCGCATTTGCCAAGGGAAGGGAAAAAAAAAAAAAAAAAAAAAAAAAAAAAAAAAAAAAAAA
>VWYP01023880.1:151705-196936 GCA_013400435.1 Pycnonotus jocosus
CCCCTGGGCACCACAGAACATGAAACACAGGAAAGTTAAAACATCAACAGGCATCAGCATTGTCATTGTCCTCAGGGGTGATGCCTCCATTCCCCAAACCACCTCCTCTCCCACCTTTTTCTGCTCCAGAGCCTCCCACCACCGTCCTTGGGGAAGCAGTTTTGGGTTTTTCAAGAGATGATGCAAAAGTGCCTTGGGAACGAGCACTGCCTGCTCAAAGGCTCTTCAATCCACCCAAAAACAGGCAGTAGGAGATGAAAATGAGGATTAATTCACCATAGAAATAAGACAAAGGTGCCCAAGGAGGGGGAAAACCAACTCAGCTGTTTGCCTCTAGCAAAAAGAAAAATTTAGGACAATCTTCTTGGCCAGGATAAATGTCCAAAATTTAAACAGGCCACGTTTGGGATGCCATCAAACAGTGAGGGAGATGTTGAAGCAAAGCCTGGGATCATAAACTGAGCCTTCCCCTGCATCAACAGCAAAATAAATCCGTGCAAAGTAAGATCTGATGTTTGCCCAAGATCTGATCTTGCATAGGGGATCAGGACCACTGGGACAGGAATCAAACCAGAGCTGGATATTCCAGGCTCAGCCTTGACTTCTGCACCTTCGGAATGGGAGGTGCAGGTTTTCATCTCAGCAAAATTATTGGGATTATTCCTTCTTCCACATTGGCTGAATTTTTTTATTTTTTTTTTTTTTCTTCAGGGGAGCAAGAACTCAAAACTTGGGAATTGGTTGTGTGAAATTCAGATCAAGAGCTTAAACCCTCCAGGGGCAGAAGGTGGCCAAAGCTGGAATGGTTTTGCCAGCACTCATGTGGACACATCTGAGAGGGTTTTTTCTGTACCAGCTTTTTTGGAGGACAGGGAATCTCTTGCAAAACAGCATCTAACCTGTTTCTGGACAGAAGAGATTTCCAAGGAAAGATTTGTTTCCAAGCTCAGCGTTGCATTTGCCATTTACCAGCAGGATACAGCTCATACTTGGGATTTCAAGTGAGAAAGAAAAATTAGATTAAGCCATCCCAGCAAGTCCTATTAAAATTTGTTGGGGTTTTTGTTGTTGTTGTTGTTGGTTGTTTGTTTTGGTTTTGTTTGTTTGTTTGGTTTGGTTTTTTGGGGTTTTTTGAGGATTTTTTAATTTGGTTGGTTGGTTTTTTTAACATAGATCTACACAGTGATGGAATTCCTTTGGCTTTTTGACAAATGCTTTGAACTCCCAGCTGTTCTTGTGAAGAAAAGAAACATCAAAGACATTTCTGCAAAGGCCATTCACGTACCTGAGGAGCTCAGGGCTCTGTTCTTCTCTTGGGGTGCCTCTAGGAGCCCGTGGAGAGGGACTGAGGGGTGTGAAAATCCGGCTTTTCCTGGGAATTCAGGAGAATTCCCTCTTTTCTGTGATTGACTGGCCTCTTTATCAAGCTTCATTAAAGATCTTTTTCAACCCATGGCTGTTCTTCAAGGACCCACAACACCTCAGCACTGATTGCCCCTTGGCTGAGGGGCAGAGTTCCTTTTCCAGGTCCTTCCCCAATTTAAATACATTGCTTGAAATAACAAATATGCCTCTGATAATCTTCAAATATGTTGAAAATTTGGATATTTGGATAACAACTATGCCATCCAATAATGCTTCAAAACACCAACCAGCAATCAATTAATTAGTGACAGAGGCAGGTGAAGGATGGCTCCAAGGCTGGGCCATTCCCTGGGAATGAGAGGGAGAGGGGAGGAGGCTCCCATGGCACAAATTCCTTGAGTGAGCCACTCTCAGTCGGTGCCTTGGTTATAAAAACCAAAATATTGCTCTCTCTGCCCAGAAAGGTCCCCTGGTGTGGACAGGGAGGGTGTGAGGGTTGTGAGGTTGTGTGAGGAGCCCCCCTGGCTGGGTGGCTGAAGGCGGTGTTCCCCCCACAGGGAGCTCCTGGGGTTTTGGGGAAGGCAGAATTATTTAGGAATTATTCAACCAGGAGAGAAGAAGTGGGGCATTTTTCACGGGGAATATCCCGATGTTGCATCAGCACCTCATCCTTTGGAGATCAGAGCCTCTCTGGATGCTTCCTGCGTGTTGGGACTGGAGACAGGAGCGCCTCTTTTTCCTTTTTAGCTCCTTTTATTTTCTCCTTGTTTTATTTTCTCCTTGTTTTATTTTCTCCTTGTTTTATTTTCTCCTTGTTTTATTTTCTCCTTGTTTTGTTTTGTTTTGGTGGGTTGTTTTTTTTTTCCTCTTAGTTTCCTGAGAAGAACACAACCCATAGAAACAAACCCAGAGCATTTGAGAGTTGAAGGATCTGACTATGCAGATTAATTTTTTTTTCTTTTTTTTTTTTTTCGGTTCCAGAGCTGAAGTTAACAGGGATGGAGAAAAGGAGGGGAAAACGTGTGGGGTTTATTGAGAGAAGGAATTTGTTTGGGGATCTGGGGAGAGTTTCTAACATTGGGTTGAGGCCCTCCACCTGAAAATTACCTCAGAACAACTCCAGTGTCTCTTGCCTCTCTTTTCCTGTGCTCTTGTGCCCAGTTTCAGGGATGGGAGCTCCCAGTGGAGCTGGGAATGCACAGGAACCAGGAGAAAAAACTTGGGGTTTAATTATATTACCCCCTTTTTACAGGAAATGAGAAACAGAACTGGAAAAAAAAAGGGGGAAGGGAAGGGAAGGGAAGGGAAGGGAAGGGAAGGGAAGGGAAGGGAAGGAAAGGAAAGGAAAGGAAAGGAAAGGAAAGGAAAGGAAAGGAAAGGAAAGGAAAGGAAAGGAAAGGAAAGGAAAGGAAAGGAAAGGAAGAGGGAGGGGTTGGTGATCCAGCCCTTTGACAGGGCCTTTCCAAAAGCCCCAGTGACCTCCTGGATGTGGGAAGATCTTTGAGGGCAACCTTGACCTCCCTGTGGAACGGAAAACCAGGGGTGCATTTGTGTGTTTAGGACCCATGAGCATCTCTTATGCCAAAGAACATTTAATTTTGAATGAAAATAAAAGGCTCTGTGTAAATTTTGGGCACAGGGGATGGGGAAATAGATGGAGAATGGTGTCTAAGTTACTTGGGGTGCCTGAGTCTTCTCACTGAGTGTGGGTGGATAGAGGAGGTTGGATTTCAGATGGTGGATGCTGGGTGTGACCTCCCAAACCCTGCACAAGAGTGAGTGATCCACTTGCCTTATGGTGAAACAGAGGATTCTCTTCATTCAGTAAAATCTACCCTCAAAACTAGTAAAAAAAAAAAAAAAACAAACAACAAAACAATTGAAAAGTCTGGAACTCTATGAAAATAAAAAAATAAATTCTTCATAAACTAGAAAGGGGCTGTGACTCTGTGAAAATCAAAAATTACATTCTTAATAAACTAAATGAGTGGGGAGAAAATGGCTCAGAAGCGATGGAGACATGCAGTTCATTTTTTTTCTTTTTTTGTTTCAAACATCCATTTGAAAATAAATTGCTTAGACCAACGAAAAATATTTTTGATAACAAAAATGGCATCGAGTCACATTGAAGATTGGAATCTGCACATCTCCCTTCAGAAAGGCTGAAATAAAACAGTTCCATCTTCCTCAGACAGATTTTGGAGGGTTTTTTTTTCCTTTACAAGGCAAAATGAGGGAAAACCGCCAGCCAGACTGCTCCAGTCTTAAAATGCATTTCAGGACCGGGGATATGGGGATTAAAAAAGAGATGAGCGATGAAGAAAAGTAACTTTTATTTTCACCAAGGAACTCCCAACGCCCACCTGGAGGAAAACAAGAACAGTTTCACCACAAAACGTGCGGGATCAGCTCGGCTTTATCCCGGCTCGGGCACATTTGGGATGCAGTGGCAGCCGCTGCCCGAAGATGCTCCACACACATCTGTGACTCTGATTTTGCATGTCTCAGACTTGTATTTGATATTAAAGCAAAAAGCCTTCTGATGTTTTGGAGCTCTGAGTTGAGTTCCCAAGCCTTTTCATGTAAATAAGAAATGTTTCCATTCCTTGGTTCTGATAGAATATTTGAGTGATTGGTATGAACACCAATCCAAGTGATGGGATGCTCTGCTTTGGCCAATAATTGGCCACCTTTGTACAGTGGATATAAATGGAGTCAGAAAATTAAAATAAAGAGATTTTTGCATGCTGACTCCAGACCTGTCTCCCTCGTCCTTTCCAAACTCCAAAAAACAAACGCTGCAACCCCAAAAAAAAGCCACACACATCAAAGGCCAAATTCCCCAAGCCAGGAGCGTGACACATCCCGGTTTTCCTTGGGAAAAACCAGCTCGGCCAGCCCCCAGCTCTGCGGCAGGGAGGGATGGATATGCAGGAACTCCGGGATGTTCTCCGGGATTGTGCGGGGCTGGCAGGGAGCTGATTGCCCCCCGAGCCTTTTTTATGGTCATTAGAGGGGCCGGAGAGCCTGGGGGGGTTTCTGGGGGGGTTTCTCACGCCTGCAGCCCCCCGCGGGCAGCAGCTCCTCTCTCAAGTACCTGCTAACAGGTCCCCTGCCTTTAGTCTCAGCCAGGTCCCAGCGGACACCGGGCACCATTTCCTAAGCGAAGAGGTGTCAGGGCAGCCAAGAATGTCATTATTTTCTTTTTTTTTCTTTTCTTTTTTTTTCTTTTCTTTTCTTTTTTTTTTTAGGGCATTTCAAGGCAGGCTGTAAACCTCTTGTTTTCCTCCTCCTCCTCCTCCTCCTCCTTCTGCTCCCATCCCCACTCCCAGGTGGTGTAAAAAGTCAACAAACTCCTTTATCCCGGGGCTGGCTCCTTCTGTGGGATGCTGGAGCAAATCCACACCGCAAGGGAGGTGGCAGCTCCACATCCTTCAGGATTTTCCAGCCCCTCACTGGGGCTTTCCCCAGCCTGGTTGTGGCTGGAGGTGCCCGGGCTCGGAGCAGGGTCTTTGGCGAGGAAGTTGCAGCCAAAATGGGCCGGAAATTCTCATTTTTCCTTCAGTTTGCAATGGTGCAGCTCAGGAAATGCTGTGGGAATAGGGCTGGAAATTCTCATTTTCCTTCAGTTTGCAATGGTGCAGCTCAAGGGATTCTGCAGGAATAGGGCTGGAAATTCTCATTTTCCTTCAGTTTACAGTGGCTCAGCTCATGAAACGCTGCAGGACCAGCGCTGGACTCGGTGGTCTGAGAGGGTTTTTCCAAATTTAAGGATTTTATGGCGAGCTGCAGAGGTGCTGAGGACAACCTGGCAGGGGATGGGAGCTGGGTTATCCCCTGCTGCCCCGGGTTATCTTTGAGCTGCAGAGATCCCAGTTTGCCTTTTAGCTCCTGGTTCAGGATCCCAGAGCAGCAATCCTGGAGTATTTGGAGCTCAGCTGAGTGCCCGGCACGGGGCTGATCCCACATTTTTGTCTGCACATTCCCGTTGGAATAAAAGGGCCGTGAGCTGTGTTNAATAGGGCTGGAAATTCTCATTTTCCTTCAGTTTGCAATGGTGCAGCTCAGGAAATGCTGTGGGAATAGGGCTGGAAATTCTCATTTTCCTTCAGTTTGCAATGGTGCAGCTCAAGGGATTCTGCAGGAATAGGGCTGGAAATTCTCATTTTCCTTCAGTTTACAGTGGCTCAGCTCATGAAACGCTGCAGGACCAGCGCTGGACTCGGTGGTCTGAGAGGGTTTTTCCAAATTTAAGGATTTTATGGCGAGCTGCAGAGGTGCTGAGGACAACCTGGCAGGGGATGGGAGCTGGGTTATCCCCTGCTGCCCCGGGTTATCTTTGAGCTGCAGAGATCCCAGTTTGCCTTTTAGCTCCTGGTTCAGGATCCCAGAGCAGCAATCCTGGAGTATTTGGAGCTCAGCTGAGTGCCCGGCACGGGGCTGATCCCACATTTTTGTCTGCACATTCCCGCTGGAATAAAAGGGCCGTGAGCTGTGTTCCCAGTGCAGCACCAGCAAGGAGGGATCAACCCCAAATCTGGGGCTGTTTCAGTGGGTTTGACCCAAATCCCCAACATTTTCTTTGAATTCCAACATCCCAGATCTGAAACGGGGTTTTCTCCCCTCTCAGTGTGACATTATAGTGAACATCCTTTGCTGTTACACTTTTCCATTTAGGAGTTCCTGGACTGTGTTGAGAAAATTTCGTGATTTCCCGACCAGCTTCGTAAAGATCTTCTCCTTCAGGGGAGGTGGATTGGGCTCTGCTCTCCAAAGACCCGATTTTAAAGCTGTGGCTGCTGGAAGAGTAGCAAAATTAGTTGAAGGAAAAATCATACAGGAAGGATCATCTTGGTTCCTCCAACCACCACAGTTAAAAAAAAAAGAAAAAAAGAAAAAAAGAAAAAAAGAGCATTTCCTCAGGTCACTGGGAGCAGGGTGATTTCAGAAGGGTAAATGTGAGCTATCAGGTGTGTTCTCCTGCTGTCTGAGCAAGTCTCCCTGCCTCAGTTTCCCCCTGGAAAAAAGAAGGGTGGTGAGGCACAGCTCTGCACACTGGGAAGCTGCACTGTGGCTTTGTCTGAAAGATTTTTAAGTTCTCTCCCCTCCTGCATCACTGCAGGGGAAGAAGCAGAGTTGAACAGTTTTCTGTTCCAACAGGATTTTTTTTTTTTCATGGCAAACATCAAATCCCCTTCCAAGGGGAGAAAAATCCCTGTGTGGTGCTCAGAAAACTCCCACCAAAATGTTCTCCTGAGGGGCACAGGGAAATGTTCCACAGAATCGTGGAATCACAGAAAGGTTTGGGTTGGAAGAGGCCTTAAAAATCATCTTCTCCAACCTCCCCACCACAGGCAGGGATGCCACCCCTATTTCCTAAGATTTTTTGTGGAAAGAGGCAGTGCAAGAGCTGTAAAAAAAAATCCTGTTGTCAGGGAAATCTAAAGGAATGCCTTTCTGAGCTGGATAAGGCAGGAGGAGTTCTCTGGGCTCCTCCAGAACTTGGTTGTGTCATTCTTTCTCCAACCGCACTGGCTTTCCCAGAAGAGAAATGGGAATTTTGCTGTTGGCTTCCCCTGGATTTTCAGACTGGAAAATCCTTTGAGTGGCTTCGATGCCTCTTGTGGAGGGCAGTGCAAGATTTGAGGGAGTGAAGCTTGGGATATATTCCTTAAAAACCTTGGAAAAATCAAGACAGACTCCAACAGTGTCTCTAAATTTCCATATCCAGAAGGGATGAACGGTTGGATCGTTCTCTCACACTTTTTTTTGTTGTTGTTCATGAATTAGGTTTTAGACACCACCCTGGAGGTGCTGGGGATGGATGTGGACCAGGGGGTTCTTTGGGAAGTGCAGCCTGGGCTGTTGGGGGTTAATTGTATTGGGATGAATACCTGAGGAATTAATAATGATTTGCCGCTCATCAGGCAGCCTTCCTCGAGAAACACAAGAAAAAACACGTTGGGAAACGCCAGAAAAAAATGCAGAGAGAAAAAAAAAAAAGGAATTGTGGGGGTGTGGGGGGGTTGGTGGTGTGAGGAAGCAGTTTGGGAGTTCCAGGAGTCACACAGGAGGATTTTCCCTGCTGGATGAGACCACCCAGAACCCCAGGACCGGGATCTGTCCTTTGCTCAATCTCTGGGACACTGGAAGGTTCGGGGGATTTCGTGCAGGGCATGACCTGTCTTGCTGTGGTGCTGCAGCTCCATAAAAGGAGCTGAAGGGGGAAAGAAATCCAGTCTGCTCTGGAAGGAGAGGCAGGGCTGTGGTATGAAAGGCATTCCTGAAGAGGATGGATCACCTGGGTTCCCGTCAGAGGGAAAAATCAGGGATGCAAACCCAGCATGAGCCGTGAGCAGCTGTGGCGTTGTGTCCCCATCTGGGGAGCTCCTCATTGCGCCATCATAAAAAGAGAAAAGGGGAGTAAAAAAAAGGAGAAATAAAGCGATTTACAGGAGTAAAAGCATCTGAAGGAGTGCTTGGACCTCTGAAAGTTCATAAGTGCTCATGTTCCAGGGAATGAGTGGAGTGAAGTGAAGTAAGAGGGTTTTTTTACAACTGCCCCTAATTCTGCACATCGAGGATAAACACAGCCAGCTCGGCATGGGAGCATCTCCAAATCCCTGGATTTCCCTGCTGCCACAGGGATGGCAGTGCCTGGGGAGGGGACCTGAGGTGGCTGAGCCATTTGGAGGGACACAGGCAGGCTGTGCAGGCCTGAGCCACCTCTCCACAATGTCCCCTTATCCCTTTATCCCCTTATCCCCTTATCCCCTTATTCCTGGGCACTCATCCAGCCGTGCCCTGCTGGGGGAGTTGGGTGTCATAGGCTGGGGGGCTGCGACACAGGACACATTCCTGCTGGCATCCCGGGTGTCCCTGGTCCCCTCTCTCATCGCTGGAATGAAAAATCCCGTTTTCTCTGGAGAGTGAAACCCTTTGGTTGAGGTCATTCCCACTTTGACTTTCCCATTGATTCCCACCACGGCTTCCCCCAGGGTGAGCCTGGTGTTGGTTTGGAACCTGCTGGCTCATGGATATTTTGGCAGCAAAAGAAGAGTTTTGTCGCAAATTTCCCTATGGCCACCAGATTATGGCAGGGATGTCCAGAAACAACAAAATCTGGGGGGGGTTTCCTCATGTTTTGGGGTTTTTTGGGATTCCCACCCTAATTATTACTCAAAACCACTGAGTAATAATGGTTGATGTCATCCCCACTTTGTCTTCCCCATTGATTCCCATCACGGCTTTCCTCAGGGTGAGCCTGGTGTTGGTTTGGAACCTGCTGGCTCATGGATATTTTGGCAGCAAAAGAAGAGTTTTCTCGCAAATTTCCCTATGGCCACCAGATTATGGCAGGGATGTCCAGAAACAACAAAATCTGGGGGGGGGGTTCCTCATGTTTTGGGGTTTTTTGGGATTCCCACCCTAATTATTACTCAAAACCACTGAGATCAGTGCAATCTGCTGCTGTGGGCTCCACTGCCAGAGAATGGCACAGCCGGGTTTTGGGGTCAGGGTGAGGTTTTTGGTGAACAAAACCCTCGTGTGTCACCTGCTGGGGGCAGGGATGTACCTGGTGCCCCTGACCCAGAGCCAGCTCGTTGATGGATGCTGTTGGCAGGTGGAGCTGCTGCCAGACAGATGCTGAGACCTTTCCCAGCCACCACTTCCCCTGCCTCTTGCCAGGAACAATTTTAGCCTTGAAGCTGTGGAGTTGTTGAAATGTGGAAAGCGATTTTTGGGGAAGAAATGTGCAAATTGCGCTGTGCCCAATAAGCATGACGCGGGAGGAGAATACCTGGCTGCTTCCCAGGCATCTGTTCCTCTGATCTTGGTGAATATTGGAATTAATTTATGAAAATCCAAGATCCTCCACCAGCCTTAGAATGCAGAGATTGGATCCTGGCGGTTGGATTTTACTTCTGATATAATCCTTCCTGCCTAAATGACTTTTCCTGGAGCTACCGTCCCTGAGAGGAAAGCAAGGGGGAAAAAAAAAAGGAAAATCAGGACAATTTGTGTCCATTTACAGATCTGTGGTTCAACACCCCGGCTCATTCTCTCCTTTCTAATTGCTGCTTTCTTCTCTTCTTGGGCTCCTTTGTTTCTCTCTGCAAGCAGCCGAAGCTTTCAGATGTTTTAGGGTCATTCCTCCATGTGCTGCAATGCTAATTATTTCTCCTGCCCTAATTGGGTTTTCCATATCACTCCCAGGCCACTCAGCGCACCCAATTCACGTGAGAAACCCTCCCCACAGCCACACTCAGGACAACACCAAAAAAAAAAAAAAAGTACAATGGGGAGCAAACCATGAGTTGTGTCATTTCTTAATTGTGCTTGTCTTAATTAAGGGGTTCCAAACCTGCTGCAGCCATGTGCCCAGTTTGCCTCATTAACACTTTGGAATGACGAAGATGGCACCGATAATCACCAAGATTCCTTTTCCCGATCGTTTTTTTTTATCCAAAATATTCAAAGTGGAAAGTCCTCCAAACACTTTCCAGTGAATGAATGATTTGGGAAGAACTCTCTCCCCTTCCAGACAATATTAGAATTGGTGCTGATGTCATGGAACAGGTCCCATTCAAGAAAAACTATTGACAGGGGTCCAAATTCCTCCCACTGTTAAATCTCCTTTAATTTCTCCTCTTTGTGGAGATATAAGCTGTGGGGGTTTTGTTTGTTTGTTTATTTCCCCCTTGCGGAGAGCGAGTTTTAATTTAATTTGCATGTTGGGTTGCTGCTCTTTTTGTGTTGCCTTTAATATATTCAGAGCATTTGGGGAGCCTGAGGTTTGGAGGCAGAGGAGAGGGAGATTGTTTTCATTGATGGATGTGGCTTTGAGAAAAGAAGGAGAAAAATTGGGGAAAACAAATTCCACGAGCTCCAGCGCAGGCAAGGAAATGGAGGAATTCTTTTTCCCCCATGCATTTTTTTCCCCAGGAAAAATAAGAAAAACCCTGTATTTCCTCCTTTTTAAATAGTATCTGCTTTAATAGAAATAATTGCAGCAAGGACAAGGAAAAAAAAAAAAAAAACAAAACAAGCCAAACAACTAGGCAGGGATTAAGGTGGATAAATTCCAGGGAAAGATTAATCAGAAGGATTCATGGAGACATGCAGCCTGTGCCCAAAAAACACACTGGAAAATGAATATAAAGAGGATTATGCAGAGCTTTCCATGGACATCGTCGTGCCCCGTGTGTTCGGATGGAGTTTTGCATCCCGTCCATGAGGATGAGGGCGCGTGGGATGGGGACGCACGGATGTGGGGTGTTTTCTGTTCTGTAAACCCCTCTTTCCTCCAGATCCCTTCTTTTCCCTCCCCTCCCCGCTTCCAGCTTGCTCCCTTCCAAAGTGGCATTCCCAAATCCGTGTTTCGGAGCCCAAAATGAGCAAAACCAGGAGTTACAAAAGAGCGTCGCCAAGAGGAGGTTCCCTCCAGGCTGAAGGAGGTGACAACGCTGAGGGCTCCTTGCCGAGGACCCTTGTCTGCCCTCAAGAAGGATTTAGCGTTTCTCAAGGGTTTAAAACAACCCAAAAACCAGCTGCAGGAGGGTTTGTAGCTGCAGGAAGGTTTGTAGCTGTGCAATTTAATCAGATTTTGCCACCCCGAGCTGCTGAGGTTTGGTGCGGCTAAAACGCAGGACTCCAGAGCCAACCTCGCAAAATCTCCATTTTCTTGGGATCGTGTGGCCAAACCCAGAACTTGCCCGTCAAAACGAAAGAGGAGGGTCCCTAAAGGCGACCTCGAGAGTGTTTATTTTTCTCTCTTCACCCCTCAAGAATGCACGTTTAGAAATGTCACCCTCCCGAGGCGGGACGTGCAGAGCGGCCCAAGGGATGCGCAGAGCGGCCGGGGTGGGGACAGGTGACACTCAGGGATGCTCAAACCTCTGCCTTTCCCACTCCACTCTATCCCTGGCCCGATGTGAATTCCAGGAGACAATGCCAGCTGCCTCAGGCCGATGAAAGGCTCCCGCCCTGCTGGGTTTTTGGGGGAGATAACCCCGACAAAAAACCCCCACCGGCTCCTGCCGCCCTCCCCCCGGGGGACCCGCGGGGTTGTGTCCCCGTGCTTGCAATTTGTGTGTGTGGCACCATTAAGAATTGATATGCTCGATATGAATGGCCATACTTCAGAATGCCTGAATAGACCCCGAGCTTGCCCCCCACCACAAAAAAACCCCAAAAAAACCAAAAAAAACCCCCCAAAACCAACAAAACAAACAAACAAAAAACCCAACCAGGAAAGGAAAAAAAAAAAAACTTATTGAAAAAAAAAAAAGTCCCCTACTCAGCCTGGGAGGGAAAGTTTGTGTATCAATCTAGTTTTATAATAGTGTAATTTAGTGTCTAGGCCTGGGCTCTGGTGGTGATATTGTGCTGCAATGAATGAGACAGAGGGCTCCAGGCTGAGCAGGAGCTCGAGGACCCGGCTGGCTCTATTCAGGCCAAACTAATCGGCTTCAGCTCAGCTCTCCGCCAAAGCTCCCCTCTCAGTAGTGGGTTTTTCTCTGGGTTTTTGTTACTGTTTCTTAAAGAGCTCAGCTGGCTGCTGAGGCTGAAAAGAATCAAATTATTAAAGATTTTGTGGAAAATCCAGTGAGAATGGGCCCATGCAAGAATAATAGCATTGTGCCACCGTGGGCCATTCCCAGCTTCCAGTCGGGAGAAATTGTCAACTCTGTCTTTGTTTTCTTAACCCTTTCAATGGAAACAAAATAATATTTAGCTCAGCACAAAATACCTTCTTTTTAATTTCTAATCCTTTCAGGTTCTTTTTTTTTTTTTTTCTCCTCCTTCCCCCCTTCTCCTCCTCCTCCTCTTCCTCCCTCTCTTTCTCTCTCCCCCTCTCCCTCTTTTTGTTGGCTGTCCTCTGAAATACATTTATATCCCTCATACATTCCCCTTTTCCTTGCCAGTTGGCCAGAGGGGCATCTGTTATCAGGAAAGCCCCTTCTTTTTTAAACAGGATGTAAAATGGGTGATTAAATCCTTTATTAACAGTCGCCACCAGAAAAGGGAAGAGGAAAGGGAAACGTTTTCTTTCAAGCTTCTATTTTTAACGTTTAGAAGCAGTTAATAAATCATTAGTGTGTTGTGCAGTGGGCTGGCTGAAAAAAATGTGTCATGTTTTTAAATGTCAATTTAAAATTTTAAATTTAGAGGAGTATTTAATTAGCATGCTGTAATGGCATTAAACATCAGCGAGGAAATGTCTGCCTGTCTGTCTGCCTGTCCATCCTCAGCCCATCAGGGAGGATACAGACAAGCAATTTAATCACTCCCCTCTTTTATTTAGGGACTAAGTAGCTTTTCATGTGTGATCCATCTCTTTTCTGGGCTATTTTTCCTCTGCACACAGCAACCCTAAATGCACTGAGGAGAGGCATTGTCTCGGAGAGGGGAGGAAAAGGCTGCTGGACACAGCGTGGATGTTGAACCCAGCCGGTCCCTCAGACCCAGAGAAACTGGGTGTGGGGTGTGTGGGGCACCCCAAATTTCCTGGGGGATGGAAGCCCATGGTCACAGCTCCTTTGTTTGGGCAACAAAGTCGCTGCCACCTTTTCCAGCCTTTCTCAGGAATGGAGCAGAAGTAGGAAAAGGGGAAAAAAAATTTGAATTTTTGAAACGAAACCTCTCCATCCCAAGAATCCAGCACCAGGGACGGGGTGACAAAGCACAGTGCCGGATCTTCTCCTGGAGTAAAGCTGATGGCAGCAGAGTTAAGCTGGATGTAAACAAGCCTGCAACCCTCCCATTTATAATGTGGATAGAAAGCCCAGTGTCAGGGGCTGGGGGTGAAAATTAACAGGACAAAAGGGCACTCGGTGTCCCATCGTGGGAGATCCCTCTAACCACGATATCCTCTGATCAACAATTCAATCCCTGATATTCCCCCTCAGCTTCGCTCAGCTCTAACCCACTGACCACAGAACCAGGCCATCCTGGGGTAGATTTGGGGCCAGCTCTGTGTCCTTGGGGCTGGGAGGGGCTGTGCGTCCAGACCTTGTGTCCTTCTGTCCCGACCAACAGCCGCTGGACAATGGGGCTGCTCCGGCCGCTTTCCCTGTGACAAACAGAGGGTCCCAGCCAGCTGGCTTGGGGACAGGGGAAATTTATTCATGTTTTCAGAGCTCAGCCAAGCTCAGTCAGGAAGCCTGAGATGTTTTAGGCTGGGGCAAAGGCACGGGGACCCAGGGCTGCTGTGCCAGCTGAGGGAGGGAGGCGTTGCTTTATCTCGGTGTTTTCTGGAGATTTTGGAGCCTCTTTTGTGTGTGCTCTCAGGGATAGAGCTGTCTCCCTATCCCTGGCATAATGCTGGCTTGGGAGGGGACTTTTTTTTGTTCTCCAGGCACTTGTTTAGAGGACAAGTCCACCCCTGCTTGCTTGAATCACCTACAGCGGTGGGAGAGGAGCAGAGGATGCACGCTGAGGCTGCTGGTGCTGAGGGATCTCAGCAGTGAGTCAGCCCAGTGTAGGTGGATATTGCACTGCAGCCCAAACACTGACACGTCTGGGGATGAGCCAGACACAGAGGAGATGCTGATTATCTTCCTCTGGACAAGGTGTTCATTCCCTGTCCCACCTCAGGATGTTTCCTCTTCAGTCTGCTCCCAGGAAGGAGACAACGTCATCGTGCTTTCCACCTGAGGTCATGGGGGAATGTCCCAGAAAAAAAAAAAAAAAACCAAACATTTGAAGCACCTTTGTGTAACGCTGCTCCTGGCCCTTTTCCAAATGTAAAAACATCCTTGGATCTTTCAGAGCGGGTGATAAGAAGATCTTCCTCTAAGGAATCCTGCCCTAGAGATCCCTCAGACATTAGCTCATGGCCTTGCACGACTTTGCCTCATTAGTCAAACCTCACCACCCTTACCCTGCTCTCCTGGACCTTTCTCTGCCTGATTTCAGGCATCGTTCAGGAATGTCACCTCTTACAGTTCTGGTTTCTTTATCTCTGCTGAGGTCAGGACAAAAGACATGGGAAATGTAGCTCCGAGTTTGGATTTGGATGTTTATTGTTTCTTATTTATTTACAGACTCACGAGCTGTGAGCTCCAACTAGCAAGTGAGAGAAACAAGGTAAAATGGAGAGGTTCTAACTCTTTCCAAGGCTATTTAAGTGATGATTATCCAATAACGAGGTGACACCTGTATTATTTATACTTTTGACCCAATGATGACCACCCAAGGCCTGCAATGTGGATTTCTTCACCCAGTTGCAGAAAACCACCCAAACCCATGAAAAAGAAGGAAGAAGAAGGTGGAGAAGAGGGACTCAGACAAAGCCTTAAGTCTTCCATCTTGGCTCACGCACATTACTACATACTAAAATCTTAAATCTGAGTTTTTCACCCTGTGAGGTCACACAACACCATTCAAACCACACACCCACAACCCCTCTGCTATCAATTTCGGGAGCCTGTTCCATGGCCTCAGGTCAAATGTGGTGCCTGCCTGAGGGTCAGCACCCCTCAGCTTGGGAAGCCTGAAATTTTCAGCCTCCAGGGTTCCAACAGTCACCCATCCCTCTTTGAACAGCACATCCTGTGGATACACAGGAGAGAACACCCAGCACTATCCATCAGGTTCTCCATGACTTTCACGCTGTGATTCCCACTCCTGACCCCACAGCCACGCCCCAGCACCTTTTCTTGGACACCTGAGGTCAGGATGAAGGACGTACACCTGGAAGGGGCTAAGCAGGGGTGACTGAGGGTGTTTGTTGGAGCAAGACCTTCTCAAGGACATTTCTCCTCCTGCTAACGCTCAGCTTTCCTCATCACAAGCTTGGAGATCAGACAAGGAGCACCACAGGAATACTTCTCTGAGTCTCTTGTGGTCATCTCCAATTGTCCTCTTTTGTCTGCTCTTGGAGATGAGTTTTGCATCTCAGGGGGCTTTTGGTTGATCCTCGAGAGCTCTCCTGGAGCTGGAAAATGCTCGTGGATCTGCCACAGCCCGTGCTGAAGATACTGTTGTACAAGAGACAGGGTGTCCTAAACTTGGCTATGGGCCTGGATTAGAAATTAAAGGCAAATAAGGCAACCTAAGCTCTGGAACTGCATCAAAGGCAAACCCAGGGTAAATGGGAAGGATCCAATTTCACAGTTAAGCTTGTTAAAGAGGTGGGTGGTGGCTGCCGGTGGTGCGCACGTCCCTTTATTAACAATTTGGAAATGAGAGGTCCCTGCCTGGAGATAGCTGGAGGATCAGAGCTTTTTTTGGGCTGCCTTGCCACAGGTGATCCTTACTCATGCAAGGTTCCTGCTGAACCCAGCAGAGCTACTCCAGGCACAAGGACCATCCTGATAAACAGAATGCAGAAGCGAGGACAGTAAAAAACACTTGGCAGTCCCAGCACAGCAGAAATAATCCAACAAATTCTTTTTCATTTGTGGGTGGACCATGAGTAAATAAGTCCCAGATAGAAATTATTCATCTGTTCACTCACACAATTTTTTTTTTTGTTTTTGTTTTGGATCCTCCTGAATTTCCCTGGAATCAATTTTACTCCCCTTGCACTGAGCCTCTGCCTGCTTTCCCTGAGGTGGACTCTGGTTAAGGATGACAATTTGGCAAAGAGAATTTGCCAGATGATTTTTTTTTTCCTTTGGGTACAAATCTTAATGCCATCATTATTGCATTGTCACTAAAGCTAGAGTTAGTAGAGATTTCACTGACATCATTTTTAGATCTCTTTGCAAAAAAAAGGCTTTGTATAACCTTAGAAAAAGTTTAATAGCTTCATTCCAAAACCCTCACATACATTTGTTTGCAGTGTTCACTGGACAAGAATTATTAAAGGTGTCTCCTCTATCTACATCAGCATCAGGATGAACAAATACCATTTTCATTTATTTTTGTGCATAGCTTTGTGTGCCCCCTTGTTGAATCATTGCTACTTTTTGCCTGATTTTTTTTCTTGCTTATGGCACTTTATGATTTAACTGCAGACCTTCTGTATCTGGACTTTTCCTCACTTTTATATTCTCAGCCATGTGATAAATGAGCTGAAAAGAAACAAAACCTCTTCCCTGGATTTTTTAGCACTCAGAACCAGGTTGGAGAAACATCCCTGTGAGGACTCAAAACTCAGAAAATAAATTGCATGGATCCAGCATGAATTATTCCTAAGATGCCACGATGTTTAACCAGATCTGATAATTTTGGCAGAGAAATGCCTGGAGAGGTTGTTGGGCTGCCTGGCAAGGGCAGTGCTACACGAAACACTCCTGGAAACAAGAGGAGGTAATTAAAATACATTTGCCAGAAAAGAGCCCAGATTTCCCATGCAATGTGGAATACTGGAGACAGCCGAGCTTTTCCTTTCTGTGCTCCCCTCAGCTCCTTGGTTTTATCATCTCTCAGCCAGAGGCAAGCAGGACAATAGCCATTCTTTGAGAAATTCTCTACAGGGGACACCACAGACCCAGTTTTACATCTCCTTAGGGCTTGTCCTCATGGCAAATGTGACCAGAATATCTATTTTGGAATTAGCTTTCTAAGGTGCCACTATTCCGGAGGAAAGAGATTTTATTCCAGATGAATCACCCCGTTGAGGGAAGCGCTCGCTGTTTTGCAACTAAAACACGCCGCGTGTAGGATGGCACACGGTAACGCACAGAGATAGCTGACATAAAGAGCTTCAGATGTGACAAGGCCACATTAATGCCGTGCTCAGATCACGGTCTTGTCCTCAGCATCATGTGGGAAAAATAAATCATTCCTCTTTAAAATGTATTTTATTGAAATGCCTTGTCCAGCATGAGCTGCCCCACTTTGCCTCTCTCAGCAGACAACGGGGTGAGAGGCTGCTCCACAAGGATCTCAGCTGTTTCAGGTGTCTTTGGGTGGAAGAATCGCTTTTTATAAATTTTTACCCCTCTTTGATTAGAAAGGAAGCCAAAATTCAGAGCTTCATCTAGAGCTGTGAGAGTGGTGATGAAGCAAATCCTCTTTCAGGCGACCTCTCTTCTCAGACAGGAGGTGGGACTCACCTCGCCAGTCCAGATCAGGCACAGGTTGTGCTCTCAGGGCGAGCACACCTCACACAAGAGTTGTTGCAGTCCCTGAGATAAACATTCAAGATGCCAGCATGTCACCTGTGGACAAAATCTGTGTCCCTGGGTTCAGTGGTGTGTCTGGGTTTCCCAGAAATTGCCACTTTCTCATGAATCCCCCCCACACCGTCACCTCTTGCCAAGCATTGTCTTTAGTGTGGCTCAGTTCCCTCCACGTGCATGTTCTGCCCTGGATTTAAAATGTTTTTAAGCCTTTTGGCTCCACTGGGGAAACTGGCCCCCACTGCTTGGCACTGACCTGCCTACAGAAATATCCACCCTGTCCGTGGTGGAGGGGCTGATTCTGGATTTTTAACCACCTATGGCCCGTGGGGAATGATAAAAACAAACAACACACGTTCAGGCAGCATCTCTGAGCCGCAGAGTCTCCATATCAAGTGCCCCAGAGGAGAGATGTCTGCATGGGTTCTCCCAGATTGACGGAAAATAAATAATTTTGGCTTTTTGGGGTGAGGGAAGCATGAAGATGTTCCCTCCAGCCAAGTATTGCTGGGGAAATTGGTCCAGCCTCTGATCTCAGACTGAAAGATGCCCCATAAATGCAGGGGAAAATCAACCCTACAATGGATAAAGGCCACTTGAGAATTTGTGGAGAGGGGGAATATCTTTTACTGATATGGCCAGAGCAGAGAAATGTGCTCCTGGGTACACAAGATCTTCTCCTCATCTAGATTAGTAAAAATCAGGAGGGATCAGACAAACAGATTAGATTGTGCCCTGTGGTGGTGAAAGGTTTGCAGCCTCCCATCTGTGATGTAGGCTGAGCCTTATCTCATCCAGCTATGCTCAGAATGAACCTCAGGGGCCTCTTCCTGCTGCAATCATCTGTACAATCCCTAAGGACATGTATGGACAGCTCTGGAGAGCACAGGCTGCGAGTCCAGCGTGTTGCAAGACCCATTCCCTACCCAAAATGTGGATCAAGTATTGGCAAAAAGCATCTTACAAGGGTTGGGTTGGCCCGTGGGATGCGGGGATTCAAATCCTGTGATGCAAGTGCAACACTGGGGGATTTATTTGCTGTGGGCCCCATCTCACAATATTTACCATAAATTAATGTCTAATCCAACGTAGTCTTTCACCTTCTGCAATTAATTAGAGAGGTCTTGTTGCCTGGAAAGTGATTTATCTCACCCATGTTGGGGGGTAGAGTGAGGCTCTCACTCCTGGTGTGGCACATCAACCTCACTTCAGCAGATTTTGCAGAATGAGACATCTCCATCTGCCTCTGCAGGAGGCAGCAAGAGACCCAACACCACAATTTTAGGAGACCAAAGCCAGGTGGTTAAAAAAACCCAAATCATCTTCTGGCTTCTTTGTGCTTCTGCTCCTCACCTGTAAAACCAAGATAAGCAGCCTCTGTCCCATCACAGAGAAGCTGTGGATAGAGATGTGCTAGAGAACATGAAGTGTGTACTGAGGTCATGCAGCTGAAGCTGTGGCTGCCCATCCCTGGAAATGCTCCAGACCAGGCTGGACAGGGCTTAGAGCAACTTGGGTTAGTGGAAAATGTCCCTGACCACGATCTGTTATCAAAAGAAACAGTAGTGGGAAACCATGGAGGAGTGTTGTCACTGGTGGGTGGTTGATGCCCAAAACTGACCTCGTGAGCAGGTCTGTCCCTCACTGTGCTGCTACTTTTGGACTCCTGAACCTGACAGAAATGTTGATATAAAAACCTTGTCCAACACAGAGGAGCAAAGAGTCTCTGTCACTGTGGAAGCGCTTTTGGTGATGGGCACTTTACAGCCTACCACAGCCACTGGAGATCCAGGTACCTCAGAGAATCCCAAAAAATCTCCCTCAGAAAATTCTCAGAAAAGAATCTTGCCTTTCCCCCAGTCTAAAACATCTCAGGCTTCCTGACTGATCTTGGCGGAGCTCTAAAAACACGAATAAGCTTCCCCTGTCCGAAAATCAATCCCCAGGGAAAAAAAAAAAATAAAATAAAATAAAAAAAAAGGCTTGGATACTTTGCTGCACTTCAGCTCTCAAGGTGCCAGGAACAATGGGAAAACAATGCAATATGGAGCAACACTGCTGGATGCAGCTCCTTTGGGTCACTTTTTTTCCCCCTATTATTTCATCCTCTGAGAGGAAAATTCCAGATCAAATCCCTGGTGACTCTTTGGGTTTAGAGTCTGGAGGGATCTACAACCAGCAAAGGCATGTCTGGATCATCCTCAGAGAGACATCGATGCTCAGCTCTAACACCTGGAGTCCTTGAGAAGGTTTCATGTCAGGAGAGTGGAGAATTTGTATGAATTATTGACAGCCCCTCTGTAGGATTAAATTCCAGATCCTGGTTTTAGCACTGCAGCTCTTCTCTTTGGCCAGATTTTGTCTTGAAGGACTGCAGGGATCAACCAGCCCTCTGCCCCACCTGGACCTCTTTTACCAAGTGCAGAAGAGCTTCTTTTGAAGCCTGGTGTGACAAACCCTTATTTTTTCCCCAATATTTTGTTTAGAAAAGGAGAAACCGAGATCAGATTGATCATCACCCTTTGGATGTCCTCTGAGCTGAAATGAGAGAGGGCTGGGATGAGACACAGGCTGTTGGCAGCTTACAGTGAAATCCAACACTTGAGGCACCAAGAAGAGATCCATTGCCTCAACAGACACGTTTTGGCACTTTTTTTGCCCCAAATAATGGATGGAAGTTTTGCCATTGGAGTGGGAGATGTGGCAGCTCATGGCGATGGTGCTCCACACAAACTCAGCGGTGTCGCGTCTCTCAAGGGACACGTTCTTCTTGGGACACCCCCCTCCCAAAAAACACCTCCCCAGACACCCATCTCCTGCAGTTTGCTTGCAGGAAATCGTTCAGCCACCAGATGTCTCTCCATGCTGCCCCGGTGAACAAAGAGGACAAAACTGGAAGTCGAGTCATACGGAAAAAAAAATGCTTATTTGTAAATTTACGCTCTTGTCTTTGTCAAACCGGATGCTTGGAATTGGTCTTTCACCATCTCGGTGGGCACTCTGCTTCAGGGGTGGGTTTTGAGGCATCTCCATGGGTTCAGGAGGCTGGAATAAATTGTCCCTGGAGCTCTTTTTGCCCACGGTGGCACTGCTGAAAGATTAGCGCCAATGAGGACGCTTTGGAGGTCAGAGGAGATTTATGGAAGAGAAGGTCTCTAACAGAGGGGTTTCAAAGTGAGGAGTGTCCAGGATGGAGTGGAGTAGCCAAAGAGCCTCCAACCATGGATTTAGAGCATGGAGAACACACCTACAGGAGACTCTGTTCCAACCTCCAGTGTTTCTCCAAACTGATGATTCCCAAGCTTTTCATCCGTCAGACGCCCAAGGTTCAAACTATCCAACGTCTGAGGCAACTTTTGCTTTCTTTGTTGCAAGAAGTTTATGCTTAAAGGCCATTGTGTGAACTGGACACTTCAGAGTATTCCCAACAAATGGGGAATTTCATACGGAATTGCACGTTCCTGAGACCAAGAAGTCATGGATATGGAATAAATGCAAGTTCCTCTGTCTTCACATCGATCATGACTGATTTCATTTCTCAATGGGAACAATCATTTAATTCTGCTTGGTGGTCAGTCTGCAGCAGGTTAGGAATGAAACGTCCCAAATTTCCTCTCTTTTCCCATGGAAAAAATCCACATTTCTCTTTAAAAACAGCAGCACGGACTGAGTTTGTGGCACTTGTGGATTTACAATCCCTTAAATTTACTGCTCAAAAATCACCCTCAATTTGGATTTACAGCCAGCTCCTGAATCCAACAGGAATCCTTGTGAAAGTGAACAACGACAGCACTGATGACTTTGGGTCTGGAAGAGGAGCCCACTCACCTCCACTGGCACTCTGGGGAAGATTTAGCAAGGTGAGGGCTGGGTTTGAACCCCTTCAAGGTTTGAATCCTCCTTGAAGCCACAGAGTCGAAATCCAGCTGACTCAACTCAAGCTTTTTGTGCTTCTTCAGCAGCTGCTCAGATTAATGCCATTAAGGATTTATTATTTCACGATCTGGGCAGACACTGAGGCCGTTTTTTTGGTCAAAAATGGAATTTGTTTTCGTGTCTTCAAATTTCTCCCTAGTTAGATTTCTCCCTTCACTCTTCAGGTCCTGTGATTATCAAGAGGTTTTCCTTCTTATGGAAGTCATTGTAGACTTCTCAGGGAAAACAATTTTGGGGCCAGGAGCTAACATGTTCAAAGGAAATTTTGATACCAAAATTCATTTAACCCATGCAACACACTTTTGAAACACATGTGCATTTTCTTTAGTGTTTTATACTTTTTTTTTTTTCTTGGATACTTTTTTCCTAAGTTCCACCTCAAGAAACCTGCAAATCTGAGGTGAGGCAGGCAATTTTGGGAAGGTTTCATCAGCCCTAATTTACACCTCTAAAAGTGAGATGCCCGGGTCCAGGTGAGTCAGCCCAAGCTTGTTTTGTGGTCAGGGGAGAGGAGAGTCACCCCGAGGGGGAGATTCACCTCTCAAAACCGACACCCAAGGTTGGTCATGCAAATCACTTGCTGGATGTGTCCCGCTCTCTCCTCGGCTGTAAAGATTTGTCAGGCTTTTAATATTTTTAAAGTCAGGTGAAGTGGCCACTGTCTTCATTTTTTCAGTCAGGCTGAGAGAATAAATCCCCTTTTTCTGAAAGTCATTCCACCCTGAACTGTTGAAGGAGCAATAATCTCTGGAGGATCTGTTTCATGGACATTTATGTCTGATGGATTTAATGATTTATTTTATTTTTTAGCTGGGCTGGCCCCATCTCCTGTCTGTGACACAGGCCAAGTGTGACTGGGGAAGAGCAAGAGGACAGGACAAACCCTGGGTGATCCTTCCACTCCAACCCCAGCAACCCCCAGCTGGGATTTCTGATGGAAAAGACTTGAGACTTTCAGTTAAAAAAAACTCCTCACGTGTCTTTCTTCCATGAACACTGTCCAGTTGCTTCTCAAATTCAGATAAATTTAAATACTTTAAAAAATTTAAATCTCCCTGAGGTGGAGATTTCTTCCATCAAATCCCATGAGCAGAAAACCTCTTTTCTGTTGTTCTCACCCTAATTACAGTGGATGTCTCCTGGGTGTAATGTTATGAGAAACGGAGGGTGTTTGATCCATATCCACCTCTCAGCACTCCTGTGTCCCAAAGCCTGGCTGCCCCAAGGATTTCTTCAGTGGATTATGCAGGCTTGCACCACATAACCTTTGCTTACAGAGCAGTTCCCACCTTCTTCATGCCAGCAAGCTCTAACCACCTGCCTGATGAGCCAGCAGAACGTTAAGTTTTTTATTGGCTTGTGCTAATTGCAAGCCACAAGTGAAAAAAAAGTAATTTCCTTGACATTACGGGTTTGATAAACGATGCTGAAAGGTGGACCTGACTTTTCTCTAGTTAACCACTCATTGTGCCGTTAATAATCTGATGTTTTTCTGCATTTAGGTGATTTGGGAGGCATCTGCTTGACATGTAGAGCTGTGTGAGCTCCTTGGGTAGAGTTGTTTTTACAGACAAACTGGCTCAGGCAGCCCAGGGCAATGAGAGCTGGTTTTGTTTATCAGCATCGCTGTGGATGTAAACAGAAATAGCCCAAAGCAGGTCAGTGGGGCTGGAAGTTCTTTAGGACAGGGTCCACCACCCTGTGCTGTGTTTGGGCATCCCCCAGCACAAGGGATGGTCCTGAGGAGTGAGGAGCCCAGAGGCACCACCACAAAACAAGGATCATCATTGTGATGGAGGCTGTGATAACAGCAATGACACCTGGATCTCATTGTGCTCCCCAGCTATCAAAACATCCTAATTAGAGGGGAGGAAAACGAATCCATCCACGTTGCACAGCCAATCTTTCGGTCGTGTTTTATTCCGTGTTTGGAGTGTCTGCTGCCTTTCAATGAGTAACCTTTCTCTTCCCCCAGCAGGAACAGCATCTGCTGCTGAGGCAAGGTGTGTCGAGCAGCCCCTGCCAGCCTGAAACAGCAGCTGGGAGCCAGGGAACTTATTCAGAGCTCTTGAGGACCACTCAATTATCATTCATTAACAAGCCTAAAGGTTAGCTCCTTGCCAGTGTTCCGTGTGCCAAACTCCTCCTGTGTGACTGTGGTGCTTGGAGGGTGGCGTTCCCACTCCATGGCTGGACCAGGAACAAGTTTCCTTATTGATTTAGCTGTTCATGTCAGCCAAAGTCCTTCCCTTGCCCACTTCAGGGCTATTTGCTTGTCCTGCCCTCTCCACTTCATCGAGACACCTCGTTGTCCCAGAGGACACTGAGGAAATCACAACAGAGAGAAATCCCTGTGCAAAGTCCTGGCATAGCAGTGGGGAAAGTAAAACCATCTGTAGATGCTTGAAGGGGCTGTGTCTTGTTACATCCTGCACTCACAGGGACAATTCTTTGTCAAAAAAACCTCCCCCATCTTCATCCTGGTTAACCAAAGCCTCCCGTGTGGTCCCTTCTGTGAACTTGGGTCTGAAAGGTAGACTAGGACCCAAGCTGCTTCTTTATTTTTTGATGGCCCTGGAATCTGGGTGTGTTGCTGGTGAAGGAGCAGCTTGAGGAACAGAAATTCCAGAGGAATTTGTCCTCTGGGAAGCAGCAGCTTTGTTGAAACCGGAATTCCAGCAGGGTTGCTCAAGCCCAGGCTGGAGTGATCAGTCCCTGGGAGATGGCTGCTGACTCAGTCAGGGCATTGCCTTCACATCTCTCTGATAGGGAGGGGAGGCTTGGACCTGCATTTCCATAGCTGCCATAAAGGCCTTGACATTCCCAGGGTGAAAGACACTTCCTGCACGAACCAGCTGCGTTGATCAGGACAGAACAAACAGGTTCAAGGCTCTTCCCGGATTCCTGCGTGAAGGAAATTCTCACTGCAGTGGAGCTGGCACTTCTTCACTGTCACCACTCTTTCCCAGACACAGAATTGAGAGTTATCTCTCATAATCCAGTAAAAAAGATTATAGAGCAAATGTATTTCTGAGATCTCAAGGGCTTGGTGAGACGTAGCCAACACAGCCTTGCTGTGCCTCCTCTCTGACAAAAGAGCAGATGAAATTTGGGGTGTTGGGGTGTTCCTGAACCAGAAAGAACGGCACAAGGATTCAAAGGGTCAGGTCCACACCACAGATCTGTTTTAAATCGCCGTTAAAGTGATTTCACCTTGCTGCCCTTGCACGAAACCAACCTGAAGAGAAACTGAGCTGACCTCGCCTTAACACCACCACCAAGTTCATTAGTTAACACTTCACCTGTTGACACTCGCAGGCAAATCCCAGACTGGATTGTAGCCCTGTGGAATGCAAATCTGGCTATGTGCCTCCAAATGACTGCATGATGGGGGGAAAAAACCCTTCCACACCTGCAAATAAAAGACATCAGTAAGCAAATTCCAAAGCCAGGCTGGGTAGCAATGAGATGGCAAAGCTTTCAGATTTTATTGGGTCACAGAGTGTTTCTTTATGGCCTGGTGAGCTGCTGGTCAGGAGCTGCTTTCAGCTGGATTTCACAGCTTCAAAGGATGTTGGATTGGACTGATTGCTCAAGCGGGATTCAACTTGCAGATCAAGACATCATAATTTGGGTGGCAGCATGCAGAGTGCTGCCTGCATGCGCTCCAAGGCTCTGAGCTCCTGTTACAGCCACTGGAGAACAGATTTTCCAGGTGCTTGGCTGAACACAGGTGTCCAGGATCATCTGTGGTAGCTCAGTGTAATTCCTCTGGGTATCCCCCTGCCAATTCAGAAGGACATGGACCTCCCAGAGGGTCTGTATGTGCCTAATCCGTATGACATTCAGATTTCCAAAGGGATCCAGGCAGCACTCAGCCCTTATGGTGAAATGATTCCCTCAGCCTGTTGGGAACCAGAACCAGAACCTGAAACTCAGCCCTCAAGTTCAGGCAAATTGGGCTCACTCACTTGCCTGAAGTATCTCATGCCTGGTGATATATCCTGGGGGATCTGAGACATCTCCCTGGAGCTCTCAGACATGACACAGAGCTGCAGGAGAGCCATGGTTCTCCTGGAGCAGCACTCAGAGGAGCTGGAAACAAACCAAGGGCATCCCCGTGCCTGTCTGTGGATCTGTGTCTGTCCCCTGTCTGTGGGCCTGTGTCTGTGCCCTGTCTGTGGATCTGTCTGTGCCCTGTCTGTGGATCTGTCTGTGCCCTGTCTGTGGATCTGTCTGTGCCCTGTCTGTGGATCTGTCTGTGCCCTGTCTGTGGATCTGTCTGTGCCCTGTCTGTGGATCTGTCTGTGCCCTGTCTGTGGATCTGTCTGTGCCCTGTCTGTGGATCTGTCTGTGCCCTGTCTGTGGATCTGTCTGTGCCCTGTCTGTGGATCTGTCTGTGCCCTGTCTGTGGATCTGTCTGTGCCCTGTCTGTGGATCTGTCTGTGCCCTGTCTGTGGATCTGTCTGTGCCCTGTCTGTGGATCTGTCTGTGCCCTGTCTGTGGATCTGTCTGTGCCCTGTCTGTGGATCTGTCTGTGCCCTGTCTGTGGATCTGTCTGTGCCCTGTCTGTGGATCTGTCTGTGCCCTGTCTGTGGATCTGTCTGTGCCCTGTCTGTGGATCTGTCTGTGCCCTGTCTGTGGATCTGTCTGTGCCCTGTCTGTGGATCTGTCTGTGCCCTGTCTGTGGATCTGTCTGTGCCCTGTCTGTGGATCTGTCTGTGCCCTGTCTGTGGATCTGTCTGTGCCCTGTCTGTGGATCTGTCTGTGCCCTGTCTGTGGATCTGTCTGTGCCCTGTCTGTGGATCTGTCTGTGCCCTGTCTGTGGATCTGTCTGTGCCCTGTCTGTGGATCTGTCTGTGCCCTGTCTGTGGATCTGTCTGTGCCCTGTCTGTGGTTCTCTTTTTGCCCTGTCTGTGGTTCTGTTTGTTCTTCTCTGTGGTTCTGTGGGCACCTTCCCTCCCGTAAGTGAATCCCTGAGCTGAACCCCACTCCCTGCAGTCCATGCAGCCGGTGGGACAAGGCTGTGAGCTCCTGCAGGCTTTGTGTTTCCACCAGACTGGGCCAAAAGGGCTCAGCTACAGGACAATTTGCACATTTTGTTCCTGTGGATCTGGCACCTCCCAGGCTGGTTTGAGGGTCTTTTTGTGCAGGACTGGGGAGCCTGTGCAAGGAAAGCAGTCAGGAGAGGCCATGAAGTGCTGCAGGAGAGTGAAGCTGGCCATGGTTTGCTGAGGAGTAACTCAGTCAGTGCTGAGAGATTTGGGGCTGTTCAGCCTGGACAGGAGAAGGTTCTGTGGAGACCTCACAGCATCTGCCAGGATCTGAAGCAGCTGCATGAAAGCTGGAGAAGGACTCTTCATCAGGAACTGTAGTGGCAGGAGAATGGAAAACTTCTTCATACTCGAGGGGGAATTTAAGTTAGATACAGCAGATATTCTCTCCTGTGAGGGTGGGAAGGTCCTGGCACAGGTTTTCCAGAGTATCTGTGGCTGCCCCTGGATCCCTGGAGGTGTCCAAGGCCAGGTTGGACAGGGCTTGGAGCAATCTGGGATAGTGGAAGGTGTCCCTGCTTATGGCAAGGGGTTGGAATGAGATAAACTTCAAGTTCCCTTCCAACACAAATCATTCTAATTCTAATTCTAATTCTAATTCTAATTTTATAATTCTAATTCTAATTCTAATTCTAATTTTCTAATTCTAATTTTCTAATTCTAGTTCTATGATTTCTTTTTGCTGGTGACCAAGCCTCACCAAGCTCTGTTCCTCAAAGGAACGTGGAGGTCTCAACTCTTCTGACTGTCAGGTACCTGGTACCCCTCTGCAGCACATCAGCCCTTAAATCATGCCTGGGGATGAGGTTTGGCTCTTGGCTCTCGTGTTAAATATCTCCACTTGGTCATGGAACAGAAAAAGATGACTTCTGTGACCTGGATTGTGTTGAGCAAAGGCCATGGCCATGTCCAGATGTGGCCATAGTTCGTGCTGCCCTCCCACGGGGAAATAGCTCTTTCACGAAAATAAAAGGAAATTTCATAATGAAAAGTCCAGGTAATGAAGCAGCCATAAGTTATCAAGACCTTGTTTCTTTTCATTCCTAAAAGGATCTGGAGGGATTAATAGCATGTGTAAGCTGAGAGTAACTGAGATGCCCACTCACTTCTTAGTTTTTCCCTATTCGGGTAAAAAAAAAAAAAAGAAAGAAAGAAAAAAAAACCCCAAAACCTCTTGCTCAAACCTGGCAAAGCAGGCAACACAGCTTAACAAATAGGCTTATCTCAAGTGCTCTTTAATAAGAATGTTTATCATTTATTTCTGGAAAATATGCTGGGCCTGGAATGCTGAAAGCTCTCTGTGGTGTTTGGCCTGTGTCATTCAAAGCCAGGCATGGGCAGTGTTTTTGGGAGGGGGATATTTTGTCTGGGGTGTCCCAGTGTGCTGCCCACCTCCCATCCCAGGGAAAAGCTGTTTTTTATTTATAGGTGTGTTCATTTAGAGCCTCGGTAAGAAAACAGGGATTTCTCCAGAAGGTGATTTCTGGTCTGTGGTTTAAACGACTGGGATAAATCTCTGGATGTGCTTGAATCCCTATATCAGTAATAAAGAAGTCATCAAGATTGGTTTTAGAGGAGGTTCTTGGTCTGTGAGGGATAAAGTTGGCTGGCTTGAAACTCTCCCGAAGGGAAGGTCACAGGGATTGCTGTGGGGATCTGATCCATCTCTGAGTGAGGTGGGAGGTGAACAGGAGCAGAGCCCCTGGAAACGCTGCCCTGTCCCCACTGCACCCAACCCACCCCATCCAGCCAAACTCAGAATTCCAAAGAGGATCTGTGCTGCTTTCTGGATCCGTGAACCCATTGCACGAGGGTGAGGACAGAAGGATGGGGAAGGCTGTTCCAGGGTTCCTTTCAGAGCAGATTTATCTGCACACAGCCCATGGAAGGGTCAATGGAGGGCCAGCCATGGTGGTTCCAGTGAAAGGAACATGGTTTTCCCTATTTTGCCAGTCAAAAGTGTCTCCCCCTAATTGCATCCTCCCAATTTATTCCTTTCTCCAGCATAATTGCAGCCTTGGAAGCTGCAGGACTGTCCAAGAGGCTCCCAACATAAAGCGATATCAGAGGAAGGAAGGAATGATTAGAATTGGCAAAACCAACACGAAATTTCTTAGGGCCTCCCAGAGACATTGAGAAAATTCATCCCTTTGGCGTGTTGGGGTTTTATTGTTCTGGAGGGAGAAACGGGGTCATTGTCCTGCTGATGGTCAGCTGAGAAATGGACTCTTGGCTGTTTAAGTGGATTTGTTTTAGTCAAAATTCAATATTGTGGTATTATTTTATTTATTTATTTTATATTTATATTTATATTTATATTTATATTTATATTTATTTATATATCCCACAGAAGCTGTGCATGGGTTAAATGGTGACAACACAGGTGACATCTCTTCTTCCAAAGCACACAGCCCCTATCCTAAAAGAGGGAGGCATATTTATTTCTAATTTCTCCCTAGCTGAATTTCAGCCCCTGATATAAAACACCATCCAGTCAAAACTACAGGACAGTGGGAAAAAGCACCCGAACACAGGTTAAAATTAATGCCTTTTTTTTTTTTTAATTTTCATTATAAAGTTAACACATCTATCAAACTTAACTGGTAACAAAAAACAGTTACAAGACATTGCTAATGTGCTGTCAGTAGAAAATAGGGTAAAAGCCAATGAGGTCACAAGCACAACAGCAGAGCAACAACACTGTCCCGATGAGTTATTTCCGCAAATATATACTCTTACTAATATATACATTTATTCATAAAATAAATAATCATAAAAAAATCATCAGACTTAACAAAATACTGAGAGAAGGGAAGGAAAAAAAAAAAAAAGGTGACAACTCTACTTTGTACAATAGCTTTGGAATTTCAGGCTTTATCGTACATGCAATCCATCTGTACACAGGGGTGCTCGGGTGGGGTGAGGGCAGGGGTTGCAGACAGTGATGGGGCTTTGAAGAAGGAGATGTAATCAGGCAGACAGTCTGTGGGAAGGGAGAGCAACAGCAAAAAAACAAAAAAAAAATCCACTCACAAGAAGATACTTGTCCCTGACTGCCGGACAAGCATGTTTTGTACCGTGGGGGAACCCCCTGGGGCGCTACGGGTTTGTGTTTTATGTCTTCCACACTGCTGGTGGGCTTGTCAGAGAGGCCAAAGCTACCACAGGTCTTGCTCGGGCAGGTTTGGTCCTGGCAGGGACAGAAAGTGATGCCACAAGGGGTTGATGGAGCGGGTCCTCACTGGCATGAGGAGGTGAAGGCTGAGCTGCCATCAGCTGGGGACAGGGGCAGTGGGACAACCGGGACTACACCAGAGACTCAGGAGGATTTTATCTGCACAGAAGGCTTTTGGAGCTTTTGGGAGGCTGGCTGGAAAAGACTCAGACCTCTTGTGCTTTCCAAATGGTAGCAGCAGGTGGCCAAGGTTGGGAAGGAGCTCGGACACCACAGTGCCATCCCCCAAAACCATGGGTGAAGCTCAGCTGCTTGCTCAGACCGTGTCTGTAGCAGGCCTGCCTTCAGGATTTTTTTTGGTGGAGTGGAATAAATGGAGAGAAATAAATAAATAATAATAAATAAGAAGAAGAAACTTGGAGAAGAAAAGGAAACGGGGAAAGCTTCTCCTCCCACTTTCCCCGCTTCCATGCAGGGCTGTCCAAGACCTCCCTTGGTGTGCAGAACACGTGTAAGAAAAGAGGCAGAGGAGGAGATCACGTGGGAAAGACCCTTGTGGCTTCAGGAACTTTCTCTGGGTGGGTGGTGTTCTCCTAAGAGCAGGATTTTGCCCGTGGATGACTCGGTGGGACCTGTCCATCTCCATCATGTGCTCCTCAACAGGAAGAGCAGAGATGCTCTCTTGGGGGCCAAAGCCATGACAAACCAGGCAGTGAAGTGGGTTCAAATAATTATGTTTACAGAATAGGTCCTCCTCCTGCTCCCCTTGAGACATTTGTACCTGATTTTTGTCGGTTTAAGCGAGAAGAGAATTGAGACTATGAACAGTTTTCCACCATAGAGAATCTAAAGAGATTTTGGAATCTGGAGTGGGACCCTGCTCATGGATGAAGAAACGCTCTTGTGGATGTCCACAAGCCTGTGTCTGCAGGGGACTCAGAAATCTAAACACCCATCTCTGATGGAAAAGCATCTGCATGGATCTGTCAGATATGCCCTGAGATTTCAGGGAATCCCACATTCTTCCAGAGGAGCTTTTAGGAGCCAGTGGGGTACCCTGGAGCATCCCAGATGGCTCTAGACACCCATCTCAATAATTTAGTTCAGCCCTAAATGCTAAGTTTAGGCAAATGGAGCCCATAATTTGGCTTGTAGGGGGGTTTAAGCACCTTGCACACATGTAGATACCTGCCTTTGAGCTTCTCACTTTGTATTCCAAATCCCACTGTGGGTACCAGTGCCTGGGAATCAACTCCTGGCCTCTTGTTTGTGCTTGAGGAAAATCTCCTCCTCCAAGGTGGAGGAGAGGCACCAAAGACCCCTCTGGAAAATGCATCAAGGTGTGAGCACTTGCCCAAGGCCATGAAGACACTGGGAGGGGTCAGGAATGAGGACTAAATATCCATTCATTGAAAGGGAGGGCAGAGGAGCCTCCATTTCCCATCAAACTGAGGAATCTGAACCTCCCAGCTGAGACCTGAGCTGGGGGGTGAGGAGCTGCAGGTCAGGAATTTTGCTGGAGAACACAAGTGAGGGCAGGAAACAGGAGGATGGAAGGGTGAAGCCATGAAATAAAACAATTCAGCCAGATGCCACCGCTGCTTCCAGTGAGAGAGGAGAAAAATAAAAGAAGGACATACTCCCATGATGAGAAATCCCTACTAAAACAGCCAAGATTTAGCTTGGAGGGAGGCAGAAAACTGGAAACTATGGGTATGAAGAACAGATCTTGTCCTGCCCACCTTCTCTCCCATTATCCAACACTCTCTTACATCTTCTCACGCCAGCAGCTGCTTGAGCTGAGGAATGACAGATCTGAGCAAACACCTCCCTCACCCTGCCCCTGCCAGCAGGGTGATCCCCTCCCCACAGCCTCAGCCCTGCAGCAGCACCCTGGAAGAGCCAGGAGTTGTTTCCCTGTGGGCAGCCCAGGTACAAAGGCTGATCCCTGCAGGGCAGTTGGATTTGGTGCCTCCCATCGCCCTGTGTCCATCTTCCCAAATGGATTTTGTTAAAGCATCATCAGAAGTCTGGAGTAATTTCCGTAGTGCAGGTCCCAGGACTGGATTCACAGCTCCCAGCTCCTGCAGAGTGCTCATGCTGCACCCCTGAATATCCCCAACAACACCAAACACCAGATTTGCAGCACCGAAACCAACCTTTGAAGCTAAAAAAAGAAAATGACCCAAAGCTCAGAGTGTTTCTCCTGTGTATGAACCTAAGGATGGGGGCATGATAAGCATAGGAACACGTGCAACAAATGTAACATAATCCATGGATATTTCTGAGGCAATATACCTGAATGCAATGAAAACACCAAAAATATTTGAGATTGAGAGGCAGAGGAAATTGTTTTCTGAGGTCTGTCAATACAGAAAACTTGCAATGCTCAGCTTAGACACCAGCACTGCAAGGATGATGTGCTCAGTGCTGACTCAGGGGTTTCTGTGCCATGTTGCATTCTGTGGTGTGGTTGTCTCTGCAAAACCCTCCAAAAATTGAATCCTGACTGCTTTAGTTCTGCACATGAAGCTTCCCATAAGGAGTGGAAGCAATTCTGGAGATTTCAAAATGTTTTGGAGAAGTGCTGGGCACGACACTCAGCTGAGAGAGAGACACCGGGGTCAAGCAACAAAAATGTCATGCACTTCCCTCCCCATATTTTTATTTTCTCTGACAAAGAGAAGCCTCCAAATTCTAAAACTGAACCAAACCAAGGAAAAAAAAATTAAAAAAAAACCAACCAAACTCCTAAACTTTCCATTTCTTTCATAGAAAGAAAAGAGATGAGGCCAAATTCACCCCTCACAGGTAACTCCACTGTCTTTAATAAGTTGGATGTGGAACTGATGGGGCCCATCCCACCAATCTGTTCAGCTAAAGGAGAGGTTGGATAGCAGCATGTAAGAGGATGGAATTATGGTCCTTTTTAACTTTTATTTTTTCCATCTGTTACTTTGTTGGGTGGCAGCTTGTCCCTTTTCCCCGGCCCTGCCAGACACACCCCTGATCCAAACCATCTGCCTGAGGACAAACCTCACCAGTGGACACTGAAGAGAAGGACACCAGAGAGCACAGAGGTGAAGATGGCCAGCTCCCATCTTTTGGAAATGAATGGTGTTTTCCTTTTGATTATAAACGGGAGCATTTCACCGAGGCAGGGAGAAGGTTTGACAGAAAACCATTTCCAGAGAAGTTCCCAATCCAACTGCCTACACAAAGAACATCTCGGGTCATTTTGGACACCCATCGGTCTCTGACTGCTCAGCTTTATGGTTTGTGTGGGTCTTAGGTCATTGAAACAACATCTGGTCCCCAACAGAACATTGTAGGGCACCTTTAATGTGTCACCAGATGTTTGCATTATTGAGTGAAATGCCAAGACTCTTCCATAAGAAAGGTCCTACTGTTTTCATAGGAGAACCTGAGGCAGAAGGCAGCTCTGGGTGGAATTTAGACCATCTCCTGTAGGGAAGGATGGCACCTCACTCATCATTGACTAAATTTTTCTCACCAGTCCAGTGGAAACCCTGACTGGAGACACCCGTTGTAGGCAGTGGAAAGGGATCTCAGTTTTCCAAAGACACCTCCTGAATTCATGTGTGGCAGTGAGCAGTGGCCCAAGCCCTCTCTCCAGACACAGGCCCAGCTCCCAGACCTCTCAGAGGGTCTTTTCTCCCCTCAGGGATGGGCAGAGTCAGACTCAGGGCTGGAACCCTCAAGTGCACTCGGGGTGATGAACAGAATTCACGCAGGCGTTTTTCATTGACTTTAGTAGCAGCTGCTCAACCCCTTACATTGTGTCATCACAGAGGTGACTAATTACACAACAAACCCAAACAAGTACCCATAGACTTCATGAAAAAAACCCTTGAATGGGCAGAGGGGAGTTCCCAACCACTGAGCTGGTTCCAGCCTGACCCCAGCTTGGAGGAAGGAGCACAACTTCCAGCCCATCTCAGATGATGATCAGGTTGTGGCTTCACCTCCTTGACTCATGGTGGACTTCACATCATCAGTCTGGGCCCATGGAAGAGCTCATCATCTGCTCTGAGCTCAGCAGCTGAAGTCAGAGATACACCCAGAGGGCACTTGACCAAACACAGGTAATGAATCACCTTCTGGATTTGTTTCTAGCCATTGATCCCAGCAGAAAATTAGATAAATAGATTAGACCAGATGAAATAAATCCCGCTGTTGCAGTCAAAATTTGTTCACCTCTAGAGGCAATTGCTCAGCAAATGCCCAGTTTCAATATTTTTTTCCCCCTGCTTCCCAAAAAGCTCTGCCTGCTGATGATGCTGGGCTTGTTCTGGTGCAAAAGTAGAAATGGTGGATGTGAACATGCTGTGGATGGGCTGGGGTCAGATTCCAGCTCCCACGAATGGAAGCCAAATCCTTCAACACATTTCTTCACTGGTGTGATATAAAAGAAGGAGTTTGAAACCACTTGGCTTAAAAATCTTAAAGTAAAACCAGTTGTGGGTGTGACCCCGCTGAAGTCAATGGATTGAAGGGACTGTGGCCTGCAATGATTTGAATTTTCATTGTTGGGTCACCCTTAATTGACAGAAGTTCCTGGTAGGACGTGTCTGACATCTCTTGCTGCTTGCGCTGCATCATATTAAGTAAATCAGATGTATCTTCCCTTATCCTATCCTCTCCAATTTATCAATGTCTTCCAGCCCATGTGTGGCTTTCTGGAGCGTTTGCTTTCTTGACAGATGGTGTTGGAGTGTTGGTTATAGGTGCAATCTCCCCCTGCAGTGGCTTCCTTCTCTATTTCCCGTGATTATGTTTTCCTTTTCTCCAAGACTGCACTATGAAGATCAGCCATGCATCCATTCATTGGCCTTTATTTAAGTTTTCAGTGATCTCTTGCCTTCTCCACTTGGTGGCCATCGACAGGGTGCAGTGTTTACACGGACAGATATCACAGACTGATTTTTGTATTTTTCTTTGCTTCTCTTAATCTCCTCTCTCCTTTTCTCTTCTGCTCTCATTTCACTGCAGGTTTGTTTTTTGTTTTTTTGGGTTTTTTTTAAAATTTTTTTTTATGCAAGGCAGTGATAGAAGTCTCTCCATCAATAAGCAAATCCTGCTTGTGCCCTTGGGCACAGCCCTGAGACAAATGGGTGATGCATAAACTGCACCAGCCTAGGAGTAGTCCCAGGAGACAGCTGTGACTCAGAGTCAATCCTCGGAGGCATCATTTCCTCCTGTTTTCTCTCTGACGGGATTAAGCTCTGTTTGTTCCCTTCTTCTTCTGCATACTCCCTCCTTTGGTTCCTGGGAAAAGGCTGACACAAAGAGAGGAGCACTCTGATTTCTCTACAAAGATTTCCAGGAGTGAACCAGCCAACAGCCACGATTACGTTGCCATGAAATGGGAATTGTGCCCTGTTCCCCTTCCTGTGCTGCAGAGACAGGATAAACACCAATCCATGGTCCTTTTTGCAGGATAGGAACCCAAGAACGAGAGTAAGGCAAAGAGGACACGGGCAAGTGCATCTGGGGCTGAAACAGGCTGGGACTCCGTGCTTGGTTCACCCCTCCTTTATCCCAGTGTTGACCAGGAATAACCCGAGGAGGGTTTCAGTGCTGTAAACACCAAGGAGATGGGCTGAGTCCGTGTCTGAGACCCTGAAGGAAGTCCTGATGCCCATGGAGGAGGTGAAATCTGTTTCTGTAAACTGTGCTCCTGATCTGGAGTTTAAGCAGAGCGACATGCAAAGATGGGGAGTCAGGGGTGAGCAGCAGAGATGGGCCAGCACTGCAAAGCTGGGATTTGGCTCCGTGTCCAAACTTACCCAAATTCTGGGCTGGTTCAGACTCTGAGTTTTGTCCATTTTTAATCTGTGCCACTTTAGTGTGTGGGAATGGCTGTAGGAATTAGGTGTGGAACAAGGTTTGGCTTGAGTCTGAGACTGCTCCAGCTTGCGGGGTGTGGTGGTGACGGTGGGTTGGTTCACCCTCATGTAGATTAATGGTGACAATGAGTCCTTCAGATCCATGTTCCCGACAGACCTGTGGGCTCAGGCTGCTGCCAAGTGCCCAGGAAGCCCGCATCAGGCGCAGAGAGTGGGTGAA
Organism: Pycnonotus jocosus; assembly: GCA_013400435.1. Taxonomy (NCBI): domain Eukaryota; kingdom Metazoa; phylum Chordata; class Aves; order Passeriformes; family Pycnonotidae; genus Pycnonotus; species Pycnonotus jocosus. The sequence continues at coordinate 187,402 of VWYP01023880.1, forward strand.
CTAAGTGCACTTTCCACTGCTGGCACAGAGCTCCCCAACGAGGTGGGAAGAGTGAGCACTTTCCCTTTCCATCCTTTCCCTGGGGTGCTGAGGAAATGGATGTCCTGTGCCCCAGGAGTGAGTGTCCAGCCCCAGCAGACTCACTGCACTGCCTGTTTCCACTGGCTGAGCCACATCCCAGGCTGGAGAGCTGGAGCAGCATTCCCAGCTGTGGGACTGTGTCCTCCTCAATGCACACACTGAGTCCTCTTCACTTCACACACAAGACACTGAACTTTTCCAACTGTGCACATCACCTGTGTGCCAACAGGGCATTTACAGGAAGTCATCAGCAGTTTTCTCTGTTTTTCTCCCTCCTCTTCCCCCTCCTTCCCTTTCTACAGATGTCACGGAATTGTGTGTCAAATCTGGCAGAAGCTACTACGCTAAAAACTTCACATCAAGAGCTTGCCCACTCTCCAGCTCCGTTAAATGTGTGCAGACTTCTCTGGTTCCAAGGCAAAAGCAAAGAAGTAGCCATGTTCTTTATTAAAAAAATCCTCAATTGATCCGCTTTTATTTCTTTTGCTGCTGTTGCTCATATTACACAGTCAGGCCATTTGGCCAGAGATCTCTCAGAAACCTTGGTGCTGTTGTTCAGCACAGCCTCTGCCTGGCTGAGGGAAAAGGAGATGCTTAGGAAGATGCAAGTCTTTCAAAGGACACTTAATCACACGAGTCACTTCAGGTGGGTGAGAGCAGAGCAAATCCATGCTTTTGCTGATGCTCTTCTTTCCAGCTCAGTATTGTGGGCTGATGGAAAAAGCCGCTCTCCTGCCGGAGGCATCGGCGCTGGGGCAGAACTTGTGTGCCTGCCAGATGTACCTCGGGGATAGCCCAGAAGTCATTAGACCTATTCTATCCAACCAGTTTTAGCCTTTTTTATTTTTATTATTTTTATTTTTTTGTCCAGTTTTTATTTCTTTTAATATCAAAAAAAAAAAAAAAAAAAAAAAAAAAAAGAGCAGACTTCTCTCACGTCTGCATCCTCAGAGGATGAAGTAGGCTCAAAATCCATTTCTCCACTCGGAGCCCCCCGGCCAAGGGGGTTTTTTTGCCCGCTTTATTTGCACGTGTGGACGTCGTAGACTCGTATGCACTCCTGGCAGCGGACGTAGCAGCACCAGTGGAAGATACAGTGGCACTTCTCCTTGCGTTTCTCAGTCCTCGTGTTGTGGCCCCGCCCGCAGCACAGGAGGTCGCAGCCGTCGATGCCGTGGGAGGTGACGTTGCAGATCCTGTCGCGGGTCCCGAAGGAGCCCGTCTCGGGGTTGGGCTCGCAAAAGTTCGGCGAGTTCTCGTAGTAAACCAGGTCCTTCTCGGTGGGGGCCTTGAAGAAGTTGTATTTGGGCCGCAGGGTCTCCACCCAGCCGCGGGATTCCCGGTGTTTTTCCACCACCATTTCCGAGGCGCTGTCGTACTTGTCCTTGAGGTAGTCGCCGATGACCCTGAAGTCTGGCTGGGACCACCAGCAGGTCTTCACCTCGCAGCTGCCCGAGAGCCCGTGGCACTTGCACTTGAGGTGCATGAGCTCAATGATGGACTGCAAGAGAGAAGAAAGGCAGAGGAGAAGGAACACGTTAACCTGTCATTAAAACATTTATGATGTTCTGCTACTTAGACATGATTTTCCAAGGAGTTATGAATTGTATATCTATCATATTAGGAATTATGAACATATATCTATGTTTTCATAGATATATTTATACTCCTGTGGACAGCAATCCCCTTATCCTCCAGTCAATGCCCTGATCACTGCTGGGTCTAAGCCTTAACACTTCTATCCTTTATGGTTTCCAGTGATTGGTTCTGATCCTCAACTCAAATTTACCAAAAACTTTCACCAAGGAGATTTCTGAGCTTGCTAACTTCTGTCTTATCAATGTTCACGTGGGAATATTGCAGTATTGTAACCCAGGAAAAGAATTCAAACATATCTGGGCAGAGAAGTAAAGAACACACAAAGCTACTCAAACAATGCCTTCATAAATAAAAATGCAGTTTTTCTGTTGGAAATAAAGGAATATGAAATGTCTTAACTATGTAAAAGAGAACTCCATCTTTTACATATGTTTCATGCTTACTTAAGCAAACAAGGCTGAAGCCTTGCTATGGCTACTTTCAGAAACTGAGAAGGAATTTATTTTTATTTTAAAGCCAGGGTTATGATTTTTCTAAAATCATTTCAAAGGAAAAAAAAAAAAAAAAGAGCTCAACTTTTGATTTGAAACGCTCAGGCTTCAACACAAAACACTTTCCTGGGATAAATGGGAGGGTGACTATCGATCCCAGAAGATTGCTGCTTGTTTTCACCTGTTATAAAATGAGCTTAAATAAATAGAGGTGTTGCCCTCCAGTACTCCGAGGTGGGAGACAACCTTATGCAACACGCCTGATAATCTGCATTTTCAGAGTGATCAGCAAATTTCTGGGTACGTGAACAGGCGAGTGCCAGCCTGAGCCCAAGAGATTTGCCATGAATCAGCACCTTGGTGTTCACCAGGTGCTTTCCTGTGTTATTTACGGAGTATCACCCACCACAAAGCAGGTTGTAATTAGCCATGAGAGAGAACCACAGAAGGGCTGGTTGGTATAATCACGCTGAACTTAATCAAAACTCCTGGCAGAGTGGTAGGGCTGGAGTTCCTATGGGAACTGACATGGAACACTGCCCATGGCTCAGGTTTAGCTGGAAGCGCTCAGGTATGGAGGCCTGGAAGAGCTGTCCCGTGGGTAAAAAGAGGGTGAGAATGGAAAACACCAGTGCTTTCTAAAACACTGGGATTTCAGGCCATGGTGTGACATCTGCTCTCTAATCTCTGACAGCTGCAAAATGTCCCAGAAGACATGTCCTTGACTCAGCATCAAGGAACAAGATTTAGAGTAAAAAAGACCTCTGCAGGCCTGTGATCACAAGGATGTCTGTTGGGTTTTTTCCGAAGGATTCTCACTTTAAAGCAAATTCTCACTTTAAAGAAAATCCCTCCTTTCCACTCTACACAGCTTCTCCCCAGCCTTCTATTTCCCACTATATAGCCCAGTAATTCCCACCAGCACTGCCCCATTCCTGGGGGTGCCTGGGGTAATTTAGGCCAGAGCTAGAGGAAACCACATTATTGCTTGTGGTCACCTCCACTGCAGACAATTTTGGTTTCTGGTGGTATTTCCCTTCCAAAAGTTGTATTCCAACAGCTCTGCTGTGGCGTGAGGTGGGATAACACCACTGGGAATTCACAGGATCCACTTCAGGAGCTCTCAAGAAAGCCCAGCCTGCCTGAGGACGAGTGTCCCAGCACAGCAACTGTGGTAGCTTTGCACAAATGTCCCCCTGGACGTGTGCAAGACCTTCTGCTGAGGGGACAAGACCACAATAACCTGTTCTCTGTTATCTCAGAGAAGCTGTGGCATAATCTGTTAGAAAGGGCTTTGTGGCTCAGCTCTACAAATTGTTTCCCACGAATTACATTTTCCTGGCATTTATGGGCTATTCTTCAGATGAAAAAAAAAAAAAAAAAAAGGAAAGGAATATCCCCCTTTTGGGTTTATTCCACCTAGGGAAAAGATTCATTGCATATAAGGGTATAAGGCAGATTTGATGCTTTCTTTTCCCCCACATGTTTTGTTACAGAATTATTTGAAGTAAAAACAGCTTCAGGGCATGATCCAAGTTTAATCAGCATGTACCAGAGTCATATTGCCTGTAATTTTGTTTAAATGCTTCCTGGGAAATAGAACAGAGTTGAGAAGATGGGTTGTGGGAAAAGCTCTCCTGTTCTTCTCCTCCCTCAAGGCTGCAGAGAAGGAGAATGGACAATTGCACTCAAACTTCTGGTGCCCCACGATCAAAGGAAGGGAACAGGCACAATTAGGACATTATTAACTGAGTTGATAACTCTAATCATGGAATCACAGAATGATTTGGGTTGGAAGGGACCTTAAAAATCGTTCAGTTCCAACAACCCTGGAATGGGCAGGCACTCCTTCCACTAGACCAGGCTGCTCTAAGCCCTGTCCAGCTTGGCCTTGGATACTGCCAGAAATGGGGCATCCACAACTTCTGGGGGTAGATATCCCCATAACAGGGCATGAAATCCCATCCTAAACCTGCCTTGATCCATCCTTTATAAAAGAGATCTGCACAGCTGACTCCAAGGCAGGTGTTTGGACCTGTGTGGGTGAATTCATGTGGAGCTGTCACAGATCAGGCACATCGGTCCAGAACTATCATAGGACAGGCATTACCATTCTGTCGTGTAAACTTGCCCAGATTTAGTTTTAGACTTTTGAGTCCCCTTAATTCCCTCCCAATATTTAATAGTTCTGATTGGCAAATGACTTCCTTCTTGGTGACCATTCAAAAAAAAAATTATTTTAACTTTTTTTTTCTTTTTCCCCACCTTCACTCCTTTCTCTGGGGACAAATATGAAATATGAAATATGAAACACAAACTATGAAACACAAAGTATGAAACATGACATATCAAATACCAAATATGAAACATGATTTGTGATTTTTGAAATATGAAATATGGACTATGGAATATGAAGTATGAAATATATTCTGTGAAAATGCAAACCTTCATTTCTTGGAATAGTTTAGGTTGGAAGAGACCTTCAAAGCCCATCTAGTCCAACTCCCACCACTCCCTCCCACCATTAATTACACCAGGTGAGAAAACAACAGCAGGAGAGGTAAAAATCAAACGCCCTTACGGTCCTTCCGGCCTCGTTGTTGTGCCTGTTCATGGCTGAGCGGGCGTCGGGCCTGTTCTCGCGGGCGTCGGCGAACTCCCGGGACACCATGCTCCCGAACTCCACGTCCTCGCTGCAGCCTCCCCACTTCCAGCCCTCCCCGGGGGAGCCCTTGTGGCGCGTGTCACACCCGCAGATGGTGGCCGAGCCCTCGGCGCAGGACCTGGTCACGGCGAAGGCCACCCCGGCGGAGGCGATGGCGTGCACGAAGGCCGACTCCCTGGTGGCTGCGGGAGAGAGAGGTCGGTGAGTAAAGGGATAGGGGAGGGTGGATTTGATCAGTCCTGTGAGCATCTTCTCTGGAGGGCATGGAGGAAGGCCAGGAAAGCCTCCTCTGCCCCTGTGGTCTGGCTTGGACCTACTCCAAAGACGATTTCATTTCGCTAGGAGATGAAGCTCCCGTGCAGACAGGACCAGGCTTGACTCAAGGCCACGGAGGTCAGCCAAAAAGTTCTGACTGGAGTCATCCTCAGGTCTTTGGATAGGGCCATGGCACTGCAGAAAGCTGTGCAAACCTGAATTTCAGGGGAATATTCTACGTGGTGCTGTGCGGTCAATGCAACACAGACAGGCCCTCAGCCCTGGGTTTCGCTTCAGACACCCAAGGATTTGGGTATGTTCCCCAAAAAATGGAGAATGCAGGTTTACACTTAACAACAGCTTCATGCTTTACCAGGTGGTGGGACCAGCACCAGGTAAAGCTCCTCTTCCTTGACTGAGAGAAGTGCTGGTGGCTGGAAGGTAGGAAAATGCCAGGATGGTCACATCCTCAATCCTCAGGATGTAAACCAAACCTTGTCCCCACCCTCCATCCCTTTTTCCCCCCGTGGCTGTGCCTCTCAATCAGTGACAGTGCTCAAGGTGCACCTTGCACCTGCCCCAAGTTTTCCTCACTTGCCTAAGGAAGGTCCCTGCCAAGGGGACTGGAAATGAGCTTTCCTTCTGTGCCCATTGCCTCAGGCTGGTGGGTGGCAGCAGCCAAAAGATGTCATGGTTAAGGACTGAGGAGTTTTAGTCTTTATGCAGAACTTCCACTACAGCCTTCCATGCCAGGGAGAGCTGGGCAGGGAAGGGGAGCAGGGAAGGCTTTCCTGGATGCCAGTGCTTTTTTCCACACTGTGCCAAAATGAAAACCAAACTTTTCAAACTGCTTTGCAAGTGGGGAAATACCCCGAGATATCAATTTTTATTTCCCTTTCTCCTCGCAGTTTTGATTTCTTTGCTCACAAGAAACGACCCTGCAGCTCAACACCACACCTCAGAAAACACCACCGCTTTTGTGGCTGCAGTAAAATGGGATTTTTTTTTACCATGAACAGGGCCGTTCTCAAACCCTCGAGGCAATTCTAAGCAGACACAATAATTCTGGTAACTGACCTCCTGTATTATTCTCCACTCATCTCTTGCTTATAGACCAGTTATCCTTGAAATTGTGTGGTTTCTGACACTTCTTAGATGATTCCAGTGGGACATTGAAATATAAATGGTTCCATAAAAGCACAAGGCCACATTTTCAGTTGATGCAACTTCATCAAACCTTCTGCCGAGCTTTGTATCAGCTGACTACTCAAAAACCACCCAAACCTTCCCTCCACCTTATTTTGCTGATCTGAGCTTTCCTTGGGCATTTTGGCTTAATCTTTGCCTTCCAGATGCTTCCAGGCTTTGCTAATGTGAGGAGAGTTTAATGCACCAAGCCAAGAAGTCAACATGTTTTCGGGGAGCAATCACAACTGCTGGATTGAAGGCTTAAGCAAGAGCTCAAGCTTTGCTTTGGGAAGGCTACCAAACACAACAATATGCAAATCTCACAATGTGCATGAACTTACAAGCTGAAAGGATGAGCAATGTCCTGGAACATGTTTGTCAGGGCACTTGGGGAGGTTATTAAGTCACTGAGGGCTACAACCAAAAAAAAAAAAAAAAGAAAAAAAAAAGGAAAATGCAGGAACCCTCAGGTCCCCAGTGTGATTTTGAAAAGCCCTTGTTCAGCATCTGTCCAAGCCTGGAGGATCCCAGCATCCTGCAAATGATGACCATGCAGTTCTTGACTGAGAGCTCAGCTTTGAGCGTGAGCAGCAGAGTCCCATTCAAACAGGACCAGGGACTCCGCATCTTGCGCTTGCCTAAGTCCAGGTGGGATCCAGAAACCAAATTTTGGGGTTGGAGAGCTTCATATGAGGACTCCAAGGACATTTTTGACCAGCCCTGGAGTCTTTGAAAAATAAAAGACTTCTCACAAAAGCCAGTGAGGTGAGGTGGTGGGGTGAATGGTGTTACAATCCGATGGGGAGGTGGAAGGTGCAGTGTCCAGTCAGAGAAAGGCTGACACACCTCCCACATCCTCCCAGCGTGGCCCAACTGATCTTTAAACCTTTCCATAAAATCATAGAATGGTTGGACTGGAAGGTCCTTAAAGGTCATGTGGTTCCAACAGTCCCAGGTTTTCTACAAAGGGCTGCTTTCACCCCGTTCTCCACCCAGCCTGTGTTTGGGATTTGGGATTGGGATTGACCTGACCCTTGTGCAGGACCTTGTCGAGCTTCCTGAGGTTCGCACAATCCCACATCTCCAGCCTGCCCAGCTCCCTTGGGATGCATCCCTTCCCTCCAGCGTGTGACTGCACCACCCAGCCTGGTGTCATCAGCAAACCTCCTGAGGCTGCCCTGGATCCCACTGTCCATGTCACCACCAAACAGTGCCAGTCCCAACACCAGCCCCCAAGGAACACCACGGCATCTCCTGGAGTGCCACCACACAGGAAACTCCTGACCCACCAGGTGGCCCACCCATCAAATCCAGGTATCTCCAATTTAGAGACAAGGATGGTGTGCTCTCCTCTGACTATGACTAAAGCACGTTCCTTGGCTGGGTCAGCCCTGATCTCCTGGGAATCTCTCCTACCCTCTCCTTTGCTCAGGAGAGATCTGATCCAGGCCTTTGACTTGTTGGGAAGATGCTGTGGGTGCTGAACTGATGTTTGCAAGCCTCGTGGAGACCCCCTGTACCTTGCCAAGCTTGGACCAAAAAGAAAATGTCTACAGCCACGATGTTTGTGCAGGACAACTTCTCCTGTGTGGGTATGAGAGCGGTGGCCTTGGCTTGGGAGCCCACAGTTTGGATTCAGCAGGAGCCACCAGCTCAGCACAGGGGTGTTTCCCCGTGCATTCCCCTCACTGCAAGAAGGACATTGAGGGCCTGGAGTGTGTCCAGGGCAAGGAATGCAGCTGGAAAGGGTCTGGAGCACCAGGAGAGGCTGAGAGAGCTGGGGAAGGGGCTCAGCCTGGAGAAAAGGAGGCTCAGGGGGGACCTTGTGGCTCTGCACAACTCCCTGACAGGAGGGGACAGCCGGGGGGGGTCGGGCTCTGCTCCCTGGGAACAAGGACAGGAGGAGAGGGAACGGCCTCAGGTTGCATCAAGGATTGGATATTAGCGAAATCTGGATATTTGGGTTGGATATTAGGGAAGATTTCTTCACTGAAAGGGTTGTCAGGCACTGGCACAGCTGCCCAGGGCAGTGGTGGAGTCAGCTGGAGGGATTTAAAAGGACCTGGCACTCAGGAACACGGGATAGCAGTGGATGTGGCAGTGCAGGGTTCATGTTTGGGCTCAGTGACCTTGTTGGTCTTTTCCAACCTTCAGGATTCTACAATCCAGCGATTCTGTCCAGGTGCAGAGCTCGCCAAACCCCAGGGAGCCTCGGGCAGCACAGCCTGGAGAATTCCTGTGTTTGCCAGGCCTTGGCCACGGCCGAACCAGCAGTTCCAGGAGCACAGTTTGGGCTGTAGAGACCAAACCCTAAATCTCAGGTCCATCACCTGAACTCCCCGCAGTTTTTAGCCCTCGTTGAAAGCCGGGAGGGTATTGATGAGATTTGCCTTAAGCAGCACCAGTTACAGAGAACCCTTCCCTTCCCAGAAAGCGCTCGGTGCCTTTTACAGCCCGGACGGGACGCAATCACTCCCCTGCTTTTGAAATGCAGCCACCACTTAAGAGCACACAACAGGAAGAGAATCGCGCTGTATCTGATCGTAACTACCTGGGGAATGCGGGCAGGCAGGGCAAAGGAGCCGAGATCTGGCCCCGGGGCACCGAGGTGAGGAGTTTTGTCTCCTGAGAAAGTCGCAGCCGATCCCTTAATGACTCCGCGGCATTAGGGCACCGGGTTGAACATCTCCTGCCCCCTAACTTAAGGCACCGGGTTCAATATTGACGCAGATGGAGCGGTGCCACGGTGTGAATCACGTCCTGCCACCTCCCCAGCCATGGCACTGTCGTGCCGTCACCGAGCAGCCCTGACCCCGCTCCCAAGGGCCGGGGCTGTAGCCGGAGGCGGCGAGGCTGCAGGAATGGAGCAGGAGTGGATGGAGATGGAGATAAGCAGGAGGAAAGCATGCACTTGTAATGGAAATGAGGGGTTATTAAGGTGCCATATAAAAAAATGGGAGAGATTCGGCGGAGATAGCAGGGAAGTGTTTGTCGGGTCGCCTCGCTCCTCTCTGGGTGGTTCTGGGAGCAAGAGGCTGGTTGGGGCTTGAAGAGAGCTTTTGGAAAGTCATTTGGCAGGAGGAAGTTGACAGGGACCGATATCTCACCGGGGTGCTGACTTCGGAGCATTTTAACCACTTCCTTTTGGTCACCAAAGCTCTGGCTTCACCTCGTTTAGTTCCTGCCTGCTCCTGAGTTTCCCTGCAGGGCACAGAGATTTGGAGGTCTGGTGCTTCTCCACGATTCCCTCTCTATT
>VWYP01023880.1:196947-245274 GCA_013400435.1 Pycnonotus jocosus
TGAATATCAGTGAAAAAATGCTGAGACTTACAGAAGGCCTTTAGGGATGTCTCCTAAAGCAGAGGTCTCCAAGTCCCTTCTGGAGAGGGTTTCCTAAGAAGACCAAGCTGAAATCTGACAAACTGAATGTCCCCTGAATATCCTGTGCAGAGCCTCTCTGACCACTTGTCCCAGCACCAAACCCGTCCTGAGATGCAAAAGCACTTGGCTGAGCAGTTTAATTTTCTTAATGATGTGACCTAAGATTTGGTTTCCTGCTGTGACAGGGCTATTTTATGTGACTTTGGGCAGACCCTTCAGTCACTCAGTGCTTCTGCTTCCTTCTCTGTACACTTGTATCCTGCTTATCTCCCCAGGAGTCTGCAATGCCAAACTCAGTGATGCCTTCAGAACTGTAGGCAGATGGAATTGGAGTGGAGCAGAGGGTTCTCAGATTGTGGGATGAGGAAAGCAAATGAATGACTGCATAAATATCTCAGCTGTCCAATACATGAAAACTGCTCTCCTGTGTTCTTCTGTCCAGACAGTGACTGATTTTCCCAGAATCTTTCCCTGAATGATGAAATTATTAACCCCAGGCCAGGCAGGTATCCCAGATATGTGGCAAGATGGACTGTGGTGATGCAGTAGGATGGATATAATGGTTTATTTTGCTCTGAAAATCCCTTTTTACCACACCTGTACAGTAACACTGAGCCCTGCTGACCCCATTCCTGACACCCTAAATCTTTCCTTTTTGCAACAGAGTCCTTGGAGTGAAGCACTGACTGAGTGCCTTTTTGGGCTGGATAATGTAGAAACAACATGGAAAAGAGAAGAATTGTCCCAGACAATGAAGGAAAGGATTCCCAGCCATGTCTGGTCCTGAGGAGAGGATCCTGCTCCCTGTTCCATGATTGGAAAGGTGTGGCTGTGAGCCCTGATTTTCTGACACCTTCTGGAGTGCCCTTGGGAGAGGCATTTTGCTAAAAATGGAATGAAATAGGGGAAATGGTTTATCTGTTTAGCAGGACTGTGGGGATGAGTCGTGCTGGCTTCTCTGAGCTTCATTTTTTCAAAGCTAAAAGTCTACAGAAAGGTACCTCTAACTCCAGCCACCTGAGACACCCCTCTTTGAGGGGTGGAAGGTGAGAGGGCTTTCCAACATTTTTCTGGTAGGGCAGATTCCCTAAGAACGAGAGAGAGTGTGAGAAAGGGTTTCAATTCCCTCCTTGGCTCGAGGGGATATAAACCCACAGCTGTCAGTTAAGATTTGCACAAGAGTTGACACTGCACTGGATTAAAAGGCAAAAAACCCTGACCAAATAAACTAAATAAACCCTAAGAACTAGGAAACTGGGAATAAAGCTGGGAACAACCTGGTGTTTCTGGTATTTGGAGCAGCACAACCCAGCCTTTTACACTGGGGGCCTGTCCCAGCTCAGTTTTCCCTGGTTCCTGTGTTCTTCCCTGCACCTTTGGCATCACAGGCATTGGAAGGTGTTGTTCAAAGGAAAAAGGTGGTGAGGAATTTGTGAAGAGCTTTGGAAGCCCAGCCTTTGACTGAGCTGAGGTGAATTTGGGTTTGGGCTGCAGCACCATGATCCCCACGCAGCCGCTCTCAGCACGCTGAGCTCTCCTCCATGAATCCATCAAGGGACACACCTTCCCTGGATGTGGGAGCAGAGCTGTGCCATTCCCTCACCCATAAACATTCCCCATGAAGATAAACCAGAAGGGTTTGAAGGAAAGCTCACACACTGCATCCCTTGGGATGAAAAAGAAGAATCTCAGAAAGGATTAATTACCCAACGAGCCCGCTGGGTTGTTGAGTAGCTGGTGGCTCCTGGGAGAAGGAGTTTTTTTGGGCTCTGACAGCCTCGCAGGCACAGCTGCTTTCTGAACAGCAGGAGCCAAATCCAGCGGGACTGGTGAGTCAGAGCTCCCAGGATTTGCAAAAGCACACGGAGGCATCACTGCTGGCTTATACCAACACAAACGGCATTGCCTGCTGGCCCCGAAATCCACGTGCAGGAGGAGCAGTGCAGCCCAGCCTGTCCCAGATTCCAGCAGAGGATATTCCAGACCCTCAGCACAGCTGGGCTCTGCTAAACCTGCTGACCAGCAGATCTCTGAAAGCCAAAAATCGAGAGCTCAGGATACGAGCTCTCAATAACTCTCCCTCCTTACGATGCTCTTTGGGGGCTTAGAGGGAAGCTGGGGAGAGACTTCTCAGTAGGGCCTGTTGAAATAAAAAAGGTTTTAAACTAAAAAGTTGTGGATCCAGACAAAAGGAAGTGATTTTCTTTATGATGAGGGTGGTGAAGCACTGGAACAGGTTGTCCAAAGAGGTTGTGGGTGCCCCATCCCTGGAAGCAGCCAAGGTGAGATTAGGTGGGGCTTTGAGCAGCCTGATCTATTGGAAAGGTCACTGCAGGGGAGTTGGACTAGATAAACTTTAAAGGTCTCTTCCAACCCAAACCATTCCAAGAAATGAAGGTTCACATTTTCAAAGGACATATTTCTCCCCAGGGAAAGGAGTGAAGATGGAGGGAAAAAAAAAAACACCATAATTAAAAGCTTTTTTTTTTTTTTTTTTTGAATGATGACCAAGCAGGAAATCATTTGCCAATCAGAACTATTAAATATTGGCCCAGCACCAGGGGAAGGCAGAGAACAGGAAACTCCTTGGCACACGCTGGCTGACAGATCCATCCACACACAGTGCCCAAGTGCTGGAGGGGAACAAAAGTTGTTCCCATCGCAGGGAGGAGGAGGAGGAGGATCACAGGGGTGTCACAGCTGTTGGGACCCTGACAGTGCTCAAGGGGAAAATACTGGGAACATTGGAAACCAAATATTGGCTCTGGCAGCCTCGGAGGCAGGCGAGCTTCAGTTTCCCCACATTCCTCTCGATTTTAGCAAGAGAGGATCCCACCTCAGATAGAACAACTGAAAGGTTTTCCATGAGTCTGGCTCAGCCTCCAGCTTCCTTCAGCTTCCTTCTGGAGAGGGCCCTGTTTCCAGTGTTCCCATTTCCCTGGACCCATCCTCACCACCTGCAGCACCTCAGACCCTGCACCTCCTCAATTACCCCTTTACTCCTTAAAAGTGGGTCCTTGTCCCACCCTTGCTGTTTGCTTCCCACCCATCAGGATGGAAGCTGTGACCTTGGATCAGCTCAGCACGAGGACAATAAAAGGAGGGGACAGCTCAGGATTCCTGGTGGGAGGGAGACTCGTTGCACAGGGCACATTCCCAAATTCCAGTGTGAGCAGGGCTCATCTTGGTTATGTTGGAAAACACTTTCCTGAGGGAAAGCTTGAGGAGGAGATCCCGAGATTCTGAGATCTTTAAAGCTTTTGTTTCTTTCCTTGGTGTCACTCCCAAGCCTCAACCACCAAGAGCTCTGACCCCGATTTTCTGTTCAAGCACAGCAGCACCGGCCAGGGAGCCCTTGTGGTTACTCTGAGAAGGTTCCAGAGGCTTTGGGAAGATCAGAGCCTGCTGGGATTCACGTGCTGCACAAAGGGCCTCTCTGCACACGGGTGACTCCAAAACCCTGCCTCAGTTTCCCCATTTGCAAAGCAGCGGGCACAAAGCTCATCTTGCACTCTCCAGCCTGAGCTTTGGGCACCATTTCAGCCTGCAGCATTCCACAGGGGAGGGGAAAAAGACAGGAATTTTCTCTTCAGCCACTGCTGCATGGTGTCCTACTGCCCCAGGAGTGATGCTGATGCTGGGATCGCTGTTTATCCATGGGGCCTTCCAGGAGAACCTCAGCACCTCCAGCTGCCTCTGGGCTGAGTTGTGGTCACCTCACTGCAAAAGAGTGGGACTAGAGGACCTTTAAATGTCCTTTCCAACCCAAAGCATTCCATTATTGTGTGACATGGAGACTTTCTAACCAGTGCCTCACCTGCTTACAGGTCTTGGCAGCAGCTCCAGGATGTTCCAGAGCAGCTCTGCGTGGCACTAAGGTGTGTCCAGAGTTACATAAATCCCCATCAATCTTATCCTGAAGACCTCAATTATTTAGGAAACTTTGAACAGCAGCAGAGTCTAAATGGCTGCCTGGGATCTCTTGGATGCAGAAGGAACACTGATTGCATTCCTCAAAGATCTCTTTGTGAGGCTGCAATCAGAGAATTACAGAATCACTGAATGGTTTGGATGGGAAGGGACCTTCAGATCGTCTCGTTCCAACCCCCTGCCACGGGTTCCACCATCCCAGGTTACTCAGAGCCTCATCCAGCCCAGCCTTGAACATTTCCAGGGTTGGAGAGTCCACAACTCCAGTCTCCTCTACAGACTGGCCTGGATGTTCTGGGGTCATTGAGCAGTGAAACCCAAGCTCCTGCTGCCACTGCCTGTGTGCAGGCTTGTGTCACATCCCCTCCTCCTCAGCACCATTCCCACCTGGGTTTATCACCCAGGAGAGCCCACTCTGCCAGAACAGCAGCCCTTGGGGGCTGCAGGTAACCAAAACTTTCCCTGGAATGGGATGAGGGTGGCTTTGAGAGCAGCTGCAGCTCTGGGAGAAACGCAGCGCCCGCAGCGCAGCAGGTGATGCCAACCAGGAGCTCTGCCATGGCTCTGTGTGACACCACAGCCTGTCCCCTTCCCCGCAGAGAGCCCTGGCAGCTCCCTGCCCAGCCGATTCTGCACACTTTCTCACCAAAATCCAGCTCCAGGCTTTGCTTGGCTTTTTTAACCAGTTAAAAAATCAGGCCCCTAAATGCAAAGGTTTATGCAAATGCGCAGTAACAAGAAGTTAACCACACTTTTGCATATCTTAAAGGAAAGGTTAGGTTTGGGTCCCATCTGTGTTTTGAACGGAGTTCTGGTTGAGTTCTTGTTTCCTCTGAACCAGCTGTGCTAGTGTCAACACATCCCTGGGAAGATGAAAGGCCCTAAAGAGACATTTGATCAGATTAGCTGTGATTCAGCTCATTGGAGGGAAATTATTAAATGGGCAATTCCTGCCAGGGAACATGAAGGCGATACAGATAAGAGGGAATGTTGGATTGAAGGAGGTTGGATTAGCACAGCTTGTAAAATCCTGAAGGCCAAGTTTCCCCAAAACATCTGAATGATGGGGTCTTTTTGTTTTTCTTCTTCTTTTTCTTCTTCTTTTCCTTTCTCTTTTCCGTTTCTTATTTTCCTTCTCCTTTTTCCTTTTCTTTTTCATTTCTTATTTTGCTGTCCCTTTTTCTTTTTCCTTTCTTTTTCCTTCTTATTTTCCTTTCCTTTCCTTTCCTTTCCTTTCCTTTCCTTTCCTTTCCTTTCCTTTCCTTTCCTTTCCTTTNCCCTTCTTCTTTTCCTTTTCCCTTTTTCTTTTCGTTTTCCCTTTCTCTCTGTTGGTTGCTCATGGTTATCATTGCACTGGAGCTCAACAGAGCTGCAACCTCCAGCGTGGTGCTTGAACCTCCAACCCTTTCTGGCACTTCCAAACCTTTCAGGCTGTACCTGAAGCAGGTAGAGCCGGATTGCCAGATGCCCGGACAGCCTGCAAGCCCTGTGCCCTGGGACTGCCCTCCGAGCCCCCGTGTGAGCCTGAGCCCAGGGTGGGCTGAAGGCTGGAATGCTCTCCTTAATTAGCCACTGTCAAAACAACCCCAGGTGATCTCGCAGGTAACCAGACCCCCAAGACAGGCAAATCAGCAGGACGGTCTGGTATCAGCAACCCGAGTCTGGTACCTGCAAAGCAAACACCCCCTTATCTCTCTCTGTCTCCCCCTATCCCTCTGCTGATCTAATCATTACCGTGTACGCCTCCCTACCTACCCCGCTGGATGTTTTATCTTTCTGTTGGCTTGGTCATGTGCGAAACGCTCTGATCCCCCCTCTCCCGCCATCCCATAAATGCCTTCTCCTGGATATTCCATCCTCCTGGAGCAGCACACGGTCCTCTCGATCCTCCCTGAATTACCCCAAGCCCACCTCTGTCTCCCCAACATCCCTGGGAGGCTCCGGACAAAAGGAAGCTGTGTGCCCATCGGGGCTGATTAGCAGAGATACAGGGCACTCATTGTGGCAGGACAGAGTCCTTAATGAAAGGGGAAGGCAAAGGAAAAGGAGTGGGGTGAAATTATCCAGGATGCCTTGCAGGTTAAAGGATCATTGGGGGTCCCTCCTGGCCTCGGGGGGAAAAAAAAAATAAAAATACAGCAAGAAAAAGAAGGCAAGCCCCAAAGAATGTTGTACAAAACAGCCCCAATGGTCAGAAGGATACAGGGAAGCAAAAAATAAATTAAAAAAAAATAAAAAAAGAAGAATATAATTGTATTCTGTTATCAGAAGCAACATGGTGGAACAAAAGGATCGCCTTCGCCCACCTGAGAATGGAATGTGAGGCTCCATTTCGCTGCTCTGATCGTATTTGACAGCCCCCCTCGAGACTGCCTGGTTGGTATGGCAAATCGTCCTTATTACCTGCTGGGGTGAATGAATCCCCCTTTGTGCTGCCACTGTCACGCCGCATTAGGCTGACAATGGCCCGAGATATTTTATATGAAATTTGCCCTCACTTGTGATTAGCCAGCACCAACTAAGTCATAGCAACCTAGAACTATGCATTGGCCGGGCCCCGTTGTCGGCCGAAAGGGAAATCCCTATTCAAATGGTTTAATAAAACAATCTAAAGGGCGTGTGAATCGTGAAAAGCATTTTCACTTTTCTCTTTAGCTTAATCTCATGGTCGCTGGGATATTGTGCTCCGAGCAGACCCCAGCAGGGTGTGGGCTAAGGTCCCCCATCAACTTCTTTTACAGCCTCCTTTTCTGCGAGTTAATGATATACCGGTGTGATTGCCTCCCGCAGCAAGAAGAAACACGCATTTGATGAAAAGGATGGACCTCCTAACACATCCTAAATGGCAACAATTTCTCATCCAAAGGTCACAGGTCATAACCTGGATTTTGAATCACCACCCAGATCTTTTTCAAAGCCCTGCTAAAGCTGGGGGATTCGGCTGGGCCGTTTTACACACAGGCGCGCACACACACACTCAGACGCGGCGTTATCTCCAGAGGTTCCTGCTCCGCTTGAGTCCTGAGCTTAGTGCTCGGAAACAATTGGATTTCTCCCCTGGTTTGGGGCTACAGTTTGCTGCTTTTCACATCCTCTCAGCCCTGGGGAGAGGTGAAGTCCCTGAGGGTCACCCGGAGCTCAGCGGAACCTTGGGCTACAAGCACCACCCTTGCTTGAATCGCCAGCTGCTCGCTCACCCCAAACCTGTCACACTCCCAGCCCCAAACATCACCTCCAGCAAGGCTCTGAGGTCTCTAAACTCTCCCCACTCTCTTGAAGGTGTGGAAAATCTCCCCCAGTGCTGACCCCTTGGTAGATGAGCTCTCCCATGCACGGGTGAGATGCAGCCTCAGAGACTCAGCAGTGGAGTGGGGTGAGAGGAGGGAGAAGCAGACACACAGGGTTCCCCTTCTGCATTTTTGCTCCACTTTCTCACTCGGGCTGGGAGGAAGCAGGGTCTCTGTGAGGCTGGTGCTCATCACAGCACTCACCTAAGCAGAGGAAAGCTTTGCCTCTGCAAGACCAGGCTGGAAATCCCCAGGATAACAGGAGCCTCACGAGCCTCCCACAGCCCAATCTCCGAGCACAAACCAGAGGTGAAGGCGAAAGCAGCACAGGAACTGTTCAGTTTTCCCCACTTTTCTTTCCTCTTTCTTCCCCTCACAAAGCCTTAAGCCAGGTGGTGTGGGCATTCATCTCCTGGCTGAACATCAAGATTCTCCCTCCAGCTCTTCCCACCTGAGCTCAGCGGGAAAAGTGGGGCTGAACAGGCTCTCATGAGAGACCCTCGTCCAAAATCCGCGTTAACCTCTCCTAAAAGATGCTCACAGGAGCTGTGGTTTGTTTCCACTGCAGCTCCCCACATAATTGCAAGCGATCTGGGGCAAGGAATGATTCTGTTATTAAGTGCTTGTACACTATTTAGCACAATGGGGCCCTGATCTCTGCTTGGGGCCTCAGAGTCTACTGTAATACAAATAATTAACCATAATAGAGCTGGGAAAAATATCTTAATAAAACCAGGGAATCAATTTGAGGCAATTAAGCAATTTTTCGGCTTGCAGAAGTTTTTGCTTTACAGCATTTGGAGAAGGGAGGGGGTCTGGGTGCTGGAGGAGCTGCTCACCTCCCTGCAGCAGGCTTGGGCAATCTGTTGTTTTTTGGGGTTTGTTGTTTTTTGGGGTTTTTTTTTTTTGTTTTTTGGTGGGTTTTTTTTTCCTGTGGATTTCAGCTTCACCCAGTTGGGGAAGCAGAAAAATTTGATGTAGCTCCCACAGCATAAAAGCCACTTTTTATAAATAGCTCATGAGAGGAAGCATGGTTTGGAGGCTGGATCTGCGGTTCCTAAGGGAGAAGGGGCTCAGCCCTACAAAACACGACTTTCCAACAGCTCCTCTGCCCCAGCTGCCCACCTGTGAGATGGAGAGCCATCATTATCTTCCCACTTTCTAACCCCAAACACTTGAGGACAATGCTAGGGAATTTCAGCTCTATTTAGACACCGAGGAATAAGGAAATTGCAAAGCCCCAGATGCAGGCTGGATGATTTACAAGCAATTTTAAGTCAGCAGATAAGCCGTGGATGACAGATATTCTGATTGTAGCTGGAGCTCTTGTATAAATTTCAAGCAGAAAAGGGAGCTGAATGCATTGAACACGAGCCTGAAATTTCTCCAGTTGTGAATGGGTCCATCACTGGGGGAGGGCAGTGAGGAAACTGCTGAAGGAGCTCAGCTCCCAAAGATGGGGACACCAACAAATCCCCTGCCTCACCCAGCCAAAAGAGGAACCTCAAAACCTGAGCTGCAGCTCCCTTTCTAGAAGGAAATTGCTCCACTGTCCATGAACATCTGCTGATGAGGTGGATACAGACTCAGACCTTTGTCACTCACTGATTTTTATGGCCCTTGGCGGGATCATTTGTCACAGAACCGTGGAATCACAGAGTGCAGTGAGGAAACTGCTGAAGGAGCTCAGCTCCCAAAGATGGGGACACCAACAAATCCCCTGCCTCACCCAGCCAAAAGAGGAACCTCAAAACCTGAGCTGCAGCTCCCTTTCTAGAAGGAAATTGCTCCACCTTCCATGAACATCTGCTGATGAGGTGGATACAGACTCAGACCTTTGTCACCCATTGATTTTTATGGCCCTTGGCGGGATCATTTGTCACAGAACCGTGGAATCACAGAGTGCAGTGAGGAAACTGCTGAAGGAGCTCAGCTCCCAAAGATGGGAACACCAACAAATCCCCTGCCTCACCCAGCCAAAAGAGGAACCTCAAAACCTGAGCTGCAGCTCCTTTTCTAGAAGGAAATTGCTCCACTGTCCATGAACATCTGCTGATGAGGTGGATACAGACTCAGACCTTTGTCACCCATTGATTTTTATGGCCCTTGGCAGGAACATTCATCACAGAGCCATGGAATCACAGAGTGGTTATGGTTGGAAGTGACCTCAAAGATCTGGTTTCAACCCTCCTGCCATGGGCAGGGATCTTCCACCGTCCCAGGGTTGCTCCAAGCCTTGTCCAACCTGGCCTTGGACACTTCCAGGGATTCAAGGGCAGCCACAGCTTCTCTGAGAACCTGTGCCAGAGGGTGCCCAACCTCCCAGCCAAGAATTCATTCCCAAAATCCGATCTAACCCTTCCCTCTCCACCATAAAACCATCCCCCTTGCCCTGTCATGACTTGCTCTTTCACCCTGACCAACAGCCGTGTTCTGAGACATTCCCTTAAATCCTTCAATCCCAAGAAGACACAATCAATTTAATCAGAATAGAAAAAGTGGAAAAAAATAAATTTCCTCCTCACATTGTTGTGCATTGCCAGCATGGCTGAGAAAAGCCTATGAGCTGGTGATCAGCCTGGTGCTGCTGCAGCATGGAGAAATGAGTCCTAGTGCCTAAAAACTGAAGGAAATTATCCTGACCACGATTTCAAATCAGACCTGCCCCTCTTCTGCGTCACGTCCTAATGATGTTTAATTTCAGCCACCATGAGGAGTCAGCCTGCCATCGTGTTGGGCTGAAAATGTCACTGGTTGGGTTTGGGAAGCTGAGCAAAACACAGAAAGTGAATGCATGGCATGGGGATCTCCTGGGGATCTGTCACACCCTGAATAACACAAGGACCTTGTGCTCTGGGTGAATATAAGACCACAGAAATGTGATTTGTGGAAGTTCTCCATTGGCTCCACTGTCAAATCATAGACAGAAATTAAATAATAATAACAGCACAAAAATAGCCAGAGCTTGTATCTGCTTGTGATTTAAAACAGTGAAGATCTCACCTTGCCCTCACCAATGTGAGCGGGCTACTTGACCTCCAAAAACCCAAAATTTCAAATGACCTGCTCTAGAAGCAGAGGATACCAAACACCTCCAGAGAATTTTCTTGATCAGTCATCGTTTGTATTCACGAGACAAACTAATTTAATTCATCTTTACCCAGGTTTCTGAAGTTCAAATAATGAACACCTCTAGTTAGAGAGATGCCTTGTGCCACACTCTGGTCACCCCTCATGTCCAGGAATCCTCTCTCCCCTGGAAATGACCTTTTCCAGCCTGAACTGCGTGTGGATTTTGCCCTCCCAGGCAAGGAAAGGGATGGGGATATTCCCAACATGGGAATAACCTCTGGGCTGGGATTGGAGTCTCTCTGGAGGGACCAGGGCCGTGAGAGGATGGGAAGAGCAAGGAGATGCTCTGGGTTTCAATTCAGCTTCCATCTCTGTCCCTGGGTTCACCCATTTTAAGCCAAATGACACCAGATCCTCTGATGAACCCTTCCCTTGCTCAGGCTGCGTGTCATTACATTATTTCCTTCTTTTCTTTCACACCATGAGGATTTTCCAGAGCTTTGCCAACCTGATTGTGAGAAATCCCACAATTCCAGCTTTGCCTTCTCCTTCTTGCTGCTGGCAATTCACCAAACGCCTGCTTGCTCTTATATCAACCCTGCCTTCACATTTGAGGACTGGACGTGATTTCAGTCCTGGTTTGACATCTGATGCTCTGTTACAGGTTCTTGAAGAGCATCCACACCCCTCAGCTCTGGGTGGGTGCTCTCCAGGGCTGGTGGGGACAACTCAGGGCTCCTTATCCAGAATATCAACTTGGAGAGGAGGAGAGGTGATGACCTGTTCTGCTCACACCGATTTTGGTGGCTTTCGTGGGAGGGAAAGGCACTCCAGCACCTCAAGGATTTGCTGCCAGCTCACATCGCTTTCATCCCTGCTTATCTTAGAGCAACAAAATCAAAGCTCCGCATCCTGCGCTCCCTTGGGGTGGGAATTGCTGCAGATTCCTCTCTCTTGCTGTTAAATGTGAGCTCCCTCGGTGGCAACACTGCTGCTGCCCTGTGTAATGAGCGGGGAGTAGATGACATGTGAAGTGCAGGAAAAAAAAAATACTGGGAAAAAAAAAATAAGAAGAACCGAGCAGCCTTCGGAAATGTCTATGCAAATCAGCTACTGAATAAATCGAGTCAAGTAAAAATATATATATTTTGGCCATCAGCAGAAAAGCACGTGGCCTGATTCTCCTCTTGGCCTGGTGTAAATCAGAATAGTTTGTGTCTAATTCAGTGGAAGTGGCAGATAAGTTAAGCCAGTGTAATTAGGGGGTGCATCTTGGTATTAAAACACTTTTTTTACTACAAAAAAAAACTTTACTGTATGATAGACTTTTGATTTTGCACTGATATCTGGCCAGGCCC
Source organism: Pycnonotus jocosus (assembly GCA_013400435.1). Classification (NCBI taxonomy): domain Eukaryota; kingdom Metazoa; phylum Chordata; class Aves; order Passeriformes; family Pycnonotidae; genus Pycnonotus; species Pycnonotus jocosus. The sequence goes on from VWYP01023880.1 coordinate 208,676, forward strand.
AGCCCATGTTCCAGAAGCACTTCAAATCACAGATGTCAGACTCGGACCCAAAGGCAGGATCCACTCTGCCTGAGCTATCCCTGACAGGTGTTTGTCGAAGCTGCTCTCCAAAACCTCCCAGGTCGGAGCTCTCACCCCGTCCCGGGGCTCATCCCTGCTCAAGCTCCGCTGCCCTCTCTGTTCCTCTGCTCTCCCCAACCTCTGCCCCCAATCCTGGTGGACGTGGAGGAGAACTTGTCCAGTTAACCTGGGCCAGCCCAGGGAGGCGGTGGGAGCCAGGGGAAGGGGAGAAGGGAGTTGTGGAATTGCGTAACAGATCGGAGGCAGAGCTGGGAACGCAGCTCGGGTTCCCGGACTCTGCGAGTTATTCCTGCGTAAGCAAGGGAGCCCTGAATTTCCAATTCCGCTGGGAACATCGCCTTTCTCCTGGCCTTTTTTTTTTTTTTTTAAATATGTTCCCTCTCCACGCTCGCTCCCATCTCTCATGCTAATTTCCCTTCCCTCTCAGCATCTCTCGCGTGTGCCCTGGGAGGGAGAGGCTGCTGTAGCACACGCAGCCCCTGACTGAATCATCCCTTTGCTTCTGCGTGACTAACACCCCTGCTATTTGTCTAACTATTTCCACTGATGTACATTTCATATGTAAAAAGTTAATTAAGCCTTACTCATTAAAAAAAAAAAATGAAAATCTGGGCCAATTTAATATTTTTTTTATAAATACCTCAAGGTGATATTTCAATTAGGGGCTAAACACTGTCAGATTCACCCCCACCACCTCCCCATCTCTAATCAAAGCATCAGGTTTTGATATTATGAAGGAAAAGCCACTAAAACCACAACAGCATTTAGAGGAGTTCGCTTTGCAGGTGCAGAGATCAATCCTGAGAGAAGCTGAGAGAACTTCCAGCTCTCTCTATTCCTGAAAACTTCCTTCCTTTCCAGGTGGAAACCTGTGGAAGTTACACTGAGGAGAAGCCGGTTCCTTTCCCAAAGCTCCTTCCCCAGTGGATCTGTGCTCGTGCTGGGGTTTGAGAACCTGCTGGATTTTCCTAATCAGTTTGGTCCAGCAACCTTTAATCATGCAAATGGCTCACATCTTCTGTGCAGCTCCAGACTTGCCAGCAAAAGGTTTGCAGGACTGAAACTGGGATTTGTCCTGGCACAACAAAGCTGGTGATGGTTCCAGGCCAGAAAATGCATCCCAACAAACAGCTGCTTCTCCCAGGTCAGACGGGAGAAGTGGAAATTCTGGAGCTCGTAAATCACATGTTCAAAACAATCTTGTGAGTGGACAAGATCCTTCAGGAGCTCAGTGGATATCTTGGTATTTCATGGGATCCCAGAATGATGGAATGGTTTGGGCTGGAGAGGAACTGGAAGATCATCCAGTTCCAACCCCCTGCCATGGGCAGGGACAGCTTCCACCATTCCAGGCTGCTCTAAGTCCTGTCCAACCCGGCCTTGGACACTTCCTGGGATCCAGGGGCAGCCACAGCTTCTCTGGGCATCTGTGCCAGGGCCTGCCCACCCTCACAGGGAGGAATTTTTCCCCAATATCCCATCTAGCCTTCTTTCCCTTCAGCTTAAAGCCATTGTCATTCAACCTGTGAATGTCCCATCTCCTGCAGGTGACCTGAGAACCAGATGGCAAAGCCACCTACAGAATGTAAATTCTATTGACATCAGGAAGAAGTTCTCTATTCAGAGGGTGATGAGGCCCTGGCACAAGTTTCCCAGGAGAATTTGAGGAGGCCCCATCCCTGGAAGGGTCTGAGGCCAGGTTGGACAGGGCTTGGAACAACCCAGGACAGCAGAAAGGTGTCCCTGCCCGTGGCATTGGATGATCCTTAAGGTCTCTTCCAACCCAAACCATTCCAGGGTTCTGATTCTGGGAAATCTCCAAATCTGCTCTGCCAAAAGCACCGTGTGCCACATGGAAGGAGCAGACTCCAAACCCTCCAGCAAAGGGTGAGCCACGAGATCCATTCTGAAGGAGATCTCCAGGCCTGTGTCACCCAAGCCTTCATTTCAGGAATTTCTATGGGCTCATTGCAAAGGCTCCTCCATTTGTGCCTTCAGCCAGGGGTAGTGGGTACCTGGAGTGGTTCCTGGTACGTGATTTCCCTCCCTGGAGCTGTCAGAAACGCTCCTATGGGAGCACAGGCCTCCACTGGAAACCTTAAGAGGGGATTAGAAGAGATGAGTCCTCATTTAGCTCTCCAGAAGAACAGCAGAGATAAATCTGGCTGCTCCTTTGGAGGCTGTTAAAGGAGGATTTCCTGGGAGGTGGATTCCCCTCCGTGGGGTTTTATTGTGCTGGCAGTGGGGCGGGAAGGAACGGATTAAGGACTGGCAATGGGATGTGGGGGCTTTGCCTGTGCTGACAATGGATCTGAGCTGGGGAGGGTGGAAAGCTGTCAGGGGGTGCAGGAAATCAGGGTTGGCTCCTGGCTGATTCCTGGAGGCCACACTGTTGCTCTGGAGCTGAGAATTGCTCCTCAGAAGCTCAGCCCTGGCTCTGCTGGACCTCCTGGTGTGGAGGAGGCAGAAGCTGGGTCACTCACACGCTGCCCAATCCTGTCCTGCAGTAGAACAATGCCAATGCTAATCTGAAATGTTATCTCCTGCCCATAAATCACCCCTAGGTCCCACCATCCTCTTGACTTTCTTGAAGATGCACAATTTTTTTGTGCTGTTTCTTGGCTACCGTGGGAATTTTGGGACGTTTCCCTTCCAATCTCCATGTTTGTTCTGTTGTGGATAAGTCCTCTTGACTTTCTTGAAGATGCATAATTTTTTGTGTTGTTTTTTGGCTACAGCAGGAATTTTGGGATGTTTCCCTTCCGATCTCTGTGTTTGTTCTACTGTTAGTAAGCACCGGTGCTTTGGGCATTAGCACCAACCTCGGTGCTAATTTTGGGGATTGGTGGAAGCCTACAGAGAGTTCAGGAGCTGAGAGCTCAGCTGAGAAAAGCAGAGACAGATTTTGGTGAGGAACTTCAGGGATTCTTTGAATTTCAAGGCCTGTGTTTTGCCCTTATTTTAACGCTGAGTGCAACACGCAGCCTTAGAGGCTCAGAGCCCTCTTGAGTAAACACAATTTTTAACCCAAGAAATAAAATGCTGGCTATCTGCAGATCCCCACAGTCCCACAGAGCTGCTTAGAGGTCAAGCACTGAGATGAGGAGCTCCCAGATGGTGAATCCTACACAAGGAAGACAAATCTTTCACCGAAGCTGGTTGACTTCAGTTGTTTTAAATTGGTTTTTTTATGGCAGGACAGTTTGTGCTCTTGCTTGGGCGTGGTTCAAGGCAGGTTTGGGTTTTATCTTGGGTGAGGAGCTGAAGTTCCAGGCAGGTTTGGGTTTTATCTTGGGTGAGGAGCTGAAGTTCAAGGCAGGTTTGGGTTTTATCTTGGGTGAGGAGCTGAGGTTCAAGGCAGGTTTGGGTTTTATCTTGGGTGAGGAGCTGAAGTTCAGCCCGTGAGGGCTGCAATGACTCCCCAGCAGCTCCTGGGTCGCTTGTGGCTCTCCAATATTTTGTTTATGGTTTCTGGCCTGGCTGTGGGCTGTGAGCAGCAGGGCTGTGCCCAGCGGGTGTTGCAGCCCAGCACCAGCAGGCTGTGCCACTCTGGGATGTGGTTTTCCTGCTCAGAGCAGTTCCAGAGGAGCCGCCACCACCCTGGGCTTGCCGATGTGCATCACCCGTGGTGACAGCGGGAAGAGGATCCACCATCCCACACTGAGCTTCATCCCAAGCTCTCTGATCCCAGTCAGGACCAAGTTTAGCTCCTCTGCCATTTTAAGCCAGGCTCATTTCCCCACTTGCCCAGGCTGAGCTAAGAACACCCTCCTTGTTCTGGCACTCTCATTATTTTCGTCGATGGAACCCAAGAAAAGCCCGAAGCACCACGAGAATCACAAACCTCACAAAAGAAGGTGCAGCCCTGCGTTTCACAAACCAGCAGCGAGCTCCAAGCCTCTTAAATATCAGAGCACCCATCCCAGCCGAGGAAAGCCCAATACACCTCCAGCTTTTAGCCAGCCACGTTAGTGGTCAACCCCATAAAATGGGGAAATACCTGCAGTGAACTGTCCGGGATGCTTGATGCAGTGACTTCACTGATTACAACACCAGGGATTACAGGATCTTTTCCAGCTGGAATGCTGATCCCTGTGATTTTAAATTGCATCTGCCCCACTCCTCAGGCTTGGAATAACTAAATTTTTGTAGCCAGCACCAGTGTAAGAGGCTTGTGCCATGCTGATGGCCATTAGAGCAAAGTATGACCTTCTTCTACAGTATATATGTGAAAAATCAGGTTAAATATGGAAATACGTTTGGAATCCTTAAAAAAAAAAACAAACCCAACCCACAAAACAAACACCTTTTGCACTTCACTGTTTCTTTAAAAAAAAAAACAAATCACTGGCTTTATGTCAGGTTGGTGTGAGGATTTCTGGAGTGTCACAGTGGCTTTAACATGTACTGGAAATAGCTGAGGTGAGGCTGGATGGGGATCTGAGCGATCTGAGCCAGTTCAAGGTGTCCCTGCTTGGACCAGATCACCTTTAAAGGTCCCTACCAACCCAAACCACCCTGTAAATGAACAAAAGGGTTAATGACTGATGGGGCAGGAGTGTTCTGAACCTCAGGCGTTGGCATTGCTTGAAGTGAGGAGATTTTAGGGAGAGTTTTTAGCTTTAAATTTGTTGTGTTGTATCTGAAAATAGATGATCTTTAAACCCAAATCATTCCGTGGTTCCGTGACTTGATTCTTCTCACGTATTGGTTATTGATTGTTTGATTTAGTTACTGAACCCTTGGGAAAACACTGGAAACACAGAATTGAGAATGGAGGTGATGATTTTCTGCTGGCTGGGAGGTTCAGAAGTTCTGTCCTCTTGAGAACCAACACCAGCAGACAAAATCCATTGTCTTTCCCAATGGAAAAACAACGAGGTAGAGAATTTGATGATAAAATATATTTATCCTCTTCAATCTTTCCTGATCCATGGAGATCAATGATATCAGGGTATGTTTGGGCCAGAGTTATAATTAACAAAGTCATAATTACAGAACCTAATATTTGCCTTCAGAGTCAGTAAATTATGTCTGAAGTGTTCAGGTGCAAGTGATGGATCTTGAATGAGAAGACCCCTTGCTCAGGGGAGCAAAATGCAGAGAACATTCCTAATTTTAGGCAGGGGCCAAGGATTATAATTCAAGTGTAAATCTCACCAGAGCACCACAGAACATTTCCCATAAAAACTGGGCTTCACAGTGCTCCCATCTAGCCCTCAGGATCCATTTACCTCTTCAAACTCATCTCTCAAGGAATCTGTATCTGAAATCCAATCAGAAAAGCAGACTGGAAATGTCGTATGAACAGACACGAATTTCTCCACCAAACCCAACTGCACTGAAATGAATTTTTCACCTTTAATTTTTCTCTAAGAAAAACCTGTGCAATTTCCTACGGGGAGCATCTTCATGTCAGGACTCGGAATTGTAGCTTGAGAATAAACCACAGATTTGGGTCTTATCTCTTACAGCTACGGATTTATAGAGCTGTGAGGCTGCTTTATGAATTTACAGGGGTGTTTAGGTGACCACTGCTCAGTTTTAGTTCTGAATTCAAGCAGAATGAAAAAGTTTGGAGTTCATACCACAGCTAAAGTTAGTAACCTTAAAAAAACCTTAGCATATTCTAGGAAATTCTCTTTTGCTTCATTTTTAAGAGTTGCAAATCTGATGGGACACGTAAGATTCTGAATTTTGGGGCTGATGAAGTGTTTCATCTTGCTAATGTCAGATTTTTTGGTTTTGTTTTAGAAGATAAAATCATTCAGCGTCATAATATAAATGTATGAAGATAAAATCATTCAGCCTCAATAATATAATATTCAGTGTGAATAACATAATATTCAGCCTCTATATTCTATAAAATACTAAAGGTGTGATTCTACGATGATTTAATGATTTTCTATTTTAGCGAAAGATCGCATTTAAATTAAAAAGAAATAAAATGTCTCATTTGCAATCATTCGAATGAAACTATCTGAAATGTGTGGGAAAAAAAAAAAAAAACTTTCAGGAAAAAAGCAAACTTGTGAATTTTTTTTCCCTGGAAATTAAGGGCAACCTGCAAAACATCTCCAGTTTGGTGCAGCTTCCTTTCCTGATGGAAAACTGGCTCAGAAGAATAAATAAACACAATTTTTTTTTATGAGATATAATATCTCCTAGGCTGAATCTTGTGCTCTTAGCCTAAGGGTTCTCCGATTTTTTTTCGTGGCTTGGGGTGAACAGAAACATCTCCCGGTGCCCTCCCCACCCATCCGCACTCCCACAACATCCCTGTGGCAACAGCTTCCCTGGGAAAGCAGCAGCGATTAGGAGAGGATAAACCATAATTATTAGCTATCGCTGAGCGTGATTTAGCACCTGGAAAATCGCGGGGAGGAAATGGTGCCAGGTGCTGAGTCAGCAGAGCGTAGCCTCGCCGGGAAGTGTTCGCCGGAGCTTTGCTGCCCTGTCCGTCAAACCGGGGAGAAACGCTCCAGAGGAGGCCGATAAAAGTTCCTAAATTGTGTTACCAGAGCTGCAGGGCCCCGTGTGTGACCTGCTTTGGAACATCCAGGTGGTTCTGTGTGAAATGGAGAGGAGAGGAAGGAGGATCTGCCCTGCTCTGTCCAGAACCACAACCAGAATCTTTCTTTCCTGCCTTGCTCCCCCATCACTGGCCCAGGATGGGTCATGAGTGCTTTGTAAAGTGCTTTTCTGCTCTGGGAAGGGTGACTTGAGTCAAAAATGAAATGAAAAGTGAAAGACATTTTCTGGTTTTCCAGTCAGGACCTGTTCCCAGGGCTTGAGGTCAGCTCTGCATTTCCCAGGATCTGGTGACTTTCTGCATTTCTCTTTGTGTTTTCACAGAAGCATTACAAATATTTGGGTTGGAAGGGACCTCAAAGATCATCCAGTGCCGCCCCTGCCATGGCAGGGACACCTTCCATTATCCCAGGCTGCTCCAAGCCCTGTCCAAGCTGGCCTTGGACACTTCCAGGGATCCAGGGGCAGCCACAGCTCCCATGGAAAATCTGTGCCAGGCCCTCCCACCCTCTGAGTAAAGAACTTCCTGACATCTGTAGAATTCACATCCTATGGCTTTGCCATCAGATTTTAGGGTCACCTCCAGCCAGGGCTCCAGAGCTCCCCTGAGCCTCCCCATTCCACCACCATAAAAACCCTGCTCAGATCGAAACCAACCCGCAAGAGTTTCCTTCAAGCCCTTCCCTGGAGTATTTCCAGACTGTGACATATCCACACCCCTCTTTTATGGCCCCCCCTCGGCAGTGGGCAGTGCTCTCCAGGAGAATCTCCGTGACCCCTGGGAGCACAGCGAGGGTGGGCAGGAGGCAGAGCACCCCAACTTCAGAGCTTCATGTCCTGGGGTCAACCTCACACAGCCCTCAGCTGCCTCAGCTTCACCCAGCTCGTGCTGTTTCCAAAAAAAAAAAAAAAAAAAGCCACTTCTGTGCACCTCCTTTGCCTGTCCTGGCACAGGGAAACTTCCCACCCACAGCAGGTGGAGCTCTCTGACCCCTTCGCATCTCCTGAGATTTTGGAGCCCCCCAAAACCTGCTTTCCTGCTACTCCTGCTTGTCCTCAGTGCTCAGCCTGGAGCCAGCTGTGCCCTCATCATTCCCAGGAGCACATCATCCACACGGACAACAGAAATCCAGGGTCACACCAATCCTTTTGAGCCATCCCCATTCCCTCTCCTGGTGACTGATCCCCCGCTCTGTGCCATGTTGCATTCTGTGGTGTGGTTGTCTCTGTAAAACCCTCCAAAAATTGAATCCTGACTGCTTTAGTTCTGCACATGAAGCTTCCCATAAGGAGTGGAAGCAATTCTGGAGATTTCAAAATGTTTTGTAGAGGTGCTGGGCACGACACTCAGTTGAGAGAGAGACACCGGGGTCAAGCAACAAAAATGTCATGCACTTCCCTCCCCATATTTTTATTTTCTCTGACAAAGAGAAGTCCCCAAATTCTAAAACTAAACCAAACCAAGGAAAAAAAAACAAAACAAAATTAAAAAAAAAAACAAACCAAAAAAAACAAAAAAAACCTCCTAAACTTTCCATTTCTTTCATAGAAAGAAAAGAGATGAGGCCAAATTCACCCCTCGCAGGTGACTCCACTGTCTTTAATAAGTTGGATGTGGAACTGATGGGGTCCATCCCACCCAATCTGTTCAGCTAAAGGAGAGGTTGGATAGCAGCACGTGAGAGGATGGAATTATGATCCTAAAAGTTCCTAAACTGCATTACAAGAGCTGCTTTCACCCTGTGTTCAAGAGCTCTCTTAACCCTGTGGATCTTTTGGGACGGGCAAGTCCTCACCCTGAAGGAGACGCTCCCAGAAAGATTATCCCAGAAAGATTTCCTTGAGGAAACAAGGAGTGAGAGAGGCTGAACCATCCAGGCACAGGATCCCTCCTGCACCAGAGCTTAGCAGGAAACGTGCCAAGCAATATCCTGCTGGAAAACGCCGTGACATCCCCCTGACATCGCAGAAAAAAAACCACACAGGGCATCTTTAAACACCCCAGTTTTCCTTTGGCTGCCCTGGCTTATCTGCTCCGGGACGGAGAGGAGGAAAATCTCTGCTGGTTATACAGGAATCCAACCAGATGATCCCTCCTGCCCTTAAAATCCCCTCCTCTATTCAGCCCTGCCAGCTCCCAGCGCATCTCCCGGGAATAGAAAAGCCACATTCAGGGGCTGCCATCCCTCTTTGTCATGAAACTCCGCTCCTTCGGGCTCTTGGGGACACAGCAGGGACACGTTTACCACCACAACCAGCAAAACCCACCCGGGGCACGGTGTGACTCTAATTTTGCATGTCTCAGACTTGCATTTGATGTTAAAGCAAAAAGCCTTCCGATGTTTTGGAACTCTGAGCTGAGTGCCCAAGCCTTTTCATGTAAATAAGAAACGTTTACATTCCTTGGTTCTGATAGAATATTTGAGTGATTGGTATGAACACCAATCCAAGTGATGGGATGTTCTGCTTTGGCCAATAATTGGCCACCTTTGTACAGTGGATATAAATGGAGTCAGAAAATTAGAATAGAAAAATTTTTGCACGCTGACTCCGGACCTGTCTGCCTCGTCCTTTCCAAACTCCAAAAAACAAAATGCTGCACCCCCAAAAAGCAACAGCACGGCTCTCCTGGGTTCCGGAGGCACCCCAAAACAACCCCCAGCGCATCCCCCTTCCCCCGCAGCATCCGGATGGAGGCGACCCGAGCCGTGGCTGCTTCCCCGCTTGGCTGCTGTCCATGGGTGTGTGTTGTGTGTGTTGTGTGTGTGTTGTGTGTGTGTTGTGTGTGTGTTGTGTGTGTGTTGTGTGTGTGTTGTGTGTGTGTTGTGTGTGTGTGTTGTGTGTGTTTGTACCTCCCGTGGAGCGCCAAGGGCCCGTTTGGGGCCGGGATTCTCCCGGGACAAAGGGATGCTAATTCAGCTCCCTCTGCTGTTCCCTTTTGTCTAGGGCCAGCTCCCACGCTTTTGGACTTGGCACTCTCGGGATGCGGCAGAGGGAGCTCCTTGTTGCCAACAACCTGAGCCCGGTTCGGAGAATGCGATGTAGGCAGCAGGGAAAAAGGGAAGGAGGGGAGAGGAGGGGAAGGAAATAAATCCATAACTCGGCGCAGCCCCGCTCCCTGCCAGCCCGGCGCAGCCCGAGGCAGGAGTTTCCAGAGACGCCGCCGGTTTTGTAGCCACGGGCTGTCTTGTTCCTGATCCCCTCCCTGATCCCCTGTCTAATGTTTAAGTTTCCAGGGGAAAAAACTCCAAATCAACAAAAAACAAAACAAAACAAAACAAAAAAAACCACCAAAAATTCCCCCCAAACGCCCCAAAAACAAAAAAACCCAAACAAACAAACAAATCACCCAAAAAACCCCAAGGACAACAAAAAAAGTAGCAAACCACCAAAAAAACCCAAAAAAAGAAAACAACAAAACAAAACCCCTCAAACAAACAAAAAAATCCCCCAAAAAACAACAAAAAACTACCACCACACACACACACAAAAAAACCCCCAAAAACAAACAAAAAAACCTACCCAAAAAAGCAAAAACGACCAAAAAACCGCCAACCAAACAACCAATTATAAAAAAAAAAAAACAACAAAAACCAAAAAAAAACCAAAAAAAAAAAACCAACCAAAAAAAACCCACCAAAAATCCCCGCTGTATCTAAGGGTTGACAGATGAGTGTGAGGTGGAGGGAGCACAGAAAACAAACGGTTTGGGCTCCTGGAATTGCTGCCATTTCCTTTTCCCCATCGTTCCTCTCAGGGTTTGCAGCCCGTACCCGGGTGTGGGCTGTTTCCAGCTGTTTGCAGCTGTTTGTTTGCAGCTGTTTGTCTCCTCTCCAGATGCACGGCAGCCAGATGGTTATCCCGGCCTCACTGTGCAGGTAGGGAGGGGGCGAGGTCAGAGCCTCTAAGAAACCCCGAAAATGTTTGAGCCTGCAGACCCGAGGGCACAGGGATGGGATATCAGCCACAGCCTCCTGTGTGCCATCTCTGCCCAGGGCTCATCCTTGGACACCTCTGAAGCCACAAGAGGATGAAGTGACTCCTTTGAAGGCTCCAGCAGTGAGAGAAGGAGCTGCTCACCGCCTCACCGGACTCCTGCTACCAAAAGCTGAGCGATAACACCCTGGCACCTTTCCTCAGCATCTCTGTTTGCTGCCCTTGCAGGTCTTGCCAAAGCTCAGGGGAAGCTGCAAATCCCCCAGGACGCTGTGGGCTCCCAACCAGGGATGGGGCTGGCTCATCCAGACCTCCCCAAACCGCTTGTCCAACCTGCTGCAGCTCCAGCACGCTGCCTGTACCGAGTGAGCTGCCCCAAACCCAGGGCAGCAATGCTGCAGGCAGGAATTTGGGCTGTCCTGCAGGCAGGAATTTGGGCTGTCTCATGGGCTGGAATGGACTGGGCAGTGCAGCATCCCCTCAGCCCATGCAGCAATCCCCACTCCAAGCTCAAATTTACACAGACACTAAACCCAAGTGGTGCTCCTGTCTCCAGCCAGGATGTGCCAGTTTTTTCCCCCGAACTCTGATCCTTCAGACATAATTTAGTGACTCTGAAAGCAAATATTAGGTTCTGTAAAGTTCTGTTTATGGCTTTATTAATTATAACCCTGGCCCAAACATACCCTGATATCATTGATCTCCATGGATCAGGAAAGATTGAAGAGGATAAATATATTTTATCATCAAATTCTCTCCCTCATTGTTTTTCCATTGGGAAAGACAATGGATTTTGTCTGCTGATGTTGGTTCCCAAGAGGACAGAACTTCTGAACTTCCCAGCCAGCAGAAAATCATCGCCTCAGTTCTCAGCTCTGTGTTTCCAGTGTTTTCCCAAGGGTTCAGTAACTAAATCAAACAATCAATAACCAATATGTGAGAAGAATCAAGAGGCTGGGGGGAATCAGCTGGGATTTGTGCATCCTGACTACGGCTCAGCAGAGCCTGCACAGCCCCATCCTCAAGGCTGATCCTCCCAGTTTCCTTCCCCATGGTTACAGGGCAGAGTTTGTAGATCTCCGTTGTTGATACCGGGGCAGCCGCCCAAATTGCCATCAGCGGGGAGGGAGACGGGGTGTGGCTGGAAATCAGATCCTCTTGGGAAGAGTTTCATGAGAGAGCGGAGAGAACCTCCTACATGTAACAAACCTCCTGGATGGATCAGTATCTTGTGGCTTTCTGCTCATGCCTTACTTTATTGCAGAAGTGGAGAAGGCTGATCCAGAGCAGGGAAAAGGGGAGGGGAAAAAGGTTTGGCTCGGAGACAACCGAGATGCCAGAACGCCATCAGGAAAATATGATGAGATCTGCTAAGCGCATTAATTTTAAATCATTATGAGATGTTATTATGCCTTGAATGGCAAGGGACTGCCTGCACTCAGTGGTCCAGGAGTTCCTTTCCTTGTGCCACGTTTATCCATTATTAAAACGGCCTCTGCAGCTGGGGCTGGATGTCAGGATTGCTTTCCAGCAGGAGAAATGTGAGGGGTGGGAACTATTTGCCCCCAAAATGGGCCTCTAAGAAGCACCCATGGAAGTCAGAGGCTGTAGCCCTAGGCTCCCTCTGTAGTCAATGGGGAGAAATAAACATCTTGCTATGATTCATGTTATCCTGAGATAGGTGTCTGAGATAGGTCAGATGAATTGCACCCCGGAGATGCCGATTGCTCTCCACTGACTGCAAAGGGAGCCTGAGGTGACTCGCTCAGACTTTGACATCCAGCTCTGTGAGATGAGATCAGGCCTATCAGGGAGCCCGGGGAGAGATGCTGTTGTGACACAGCAAGAAAAAAATATGGAGGAGACTCGTGTCTCCGAGGGATTCTAACTGAATTTAAAAGTCTGGTTCCATTCTTGCCTAACCTGGGGAAAAACTCACGTGGATTTCACCAGACATGAGATGAGATTTCTCCTCCACAATGGTAAAGAGCCAGCCCTTGAACACAGCTTTGTTTGGGCTTTCTTGAGAGAAAGAATACACGGAGCTTATCCCCAAAATGTCTAGAGTCCAAAACAAACCAAACTTCACAAACAAGCCGAGCCCAGAATCAGCCTGGCTGCAGAGGTGACAGTGCCCAGCATTCCACCAGAGACTGGATGTGATTTGAATCCCTCATCCCTCCTGGACAGATGCCTGCTCTGCCCTTCGTGCAGTCCCTGGGAGCAAGAGTCTTCTCCTCCAGAGCCGGTCTCCCTGGATTCCCTCAGTGATTGATGGAGAGATGTAGAAACGTCAGGGTGTGAATAATTTAATCCAAACTGTCTGGAGTGCATCAGATGAATCATGCCCTGGAGGACCCCAGCAACAGCTGGAACCACCTCGACCTGTCTCGCTGTCTGGCATCAAGGACCCAAAGTTTTGCTGACCCACTGCTTCTCTGCAGGCCCCAGTTTTTAGCTTTTTAGGGAGTCTAAGTAGCAAAGGAAATGGTCAGTGCTAGGAGAGAAGATAGAGGGGCTGGTTGTCAAGACCAGAGCAGTGGAGATTTGTAAAGAGGAGGCTGTCTATCTCTTGGTGATATGTCAAGGCAAAAATGTCCTTTGGGAAGAGATGTTGCAGTCAGATTCGGATTTTGGTTTCCTTCCAGAAGTCTGGAGGGGAAATTCTCCAGTCTGGATCATGCAAGGAGCCTGCCTGGATAATGACAGTCACGTCAGGCTGTGAAGAAGCACCGTGTGCTCTGCTGTGGGCAGGAATGAGGCACTGGAGATCGAGGGATTTCACATCTCTGCCACTGTTAGTGCTGCCCCTGGCACTGCCAAGGGACCTCCACAGGGATTATTTGGTGTCACCTCCTGAAGGACACTCTGCCACTTCTGCAGGACAGTGTCATCTGCAGGAAGGTGGGGAGGGAAGACAACAGGAAATTTTGAGGCTTGGTGGTCAGTCTGGGTAAGATGAGAGGGAGATCCCATCCCATCCCACCTGGATTTGAGGTGGAAGCGCTGGAAGGCAGGACACCTCCCCAGTTTAATAACAAAGCAATCCAGCGCTCTCAAACACTTCATCTTTCACCCCGTGCTCAGCCTGCTGGCTGCCCAAACAGGAGCTGCCCCAGAAGGGACGGGGCTTTGCTGGCCACAGGCAGGATTAACCCCAAAAAAGGGACACGAGCAGTGGGTCACCGTGCTGGGGGTCGGCGGCCAGCCCTTATTTCCGGAATGAATTTGTGCCTCCCAGGCCTGGGTCACCCACCGGGGTCTCGTTTATCCAGTGGGGTGTTTGATGTACGTCCCGGCAGAGCACATCCGATGGGTGCAGAGCCACGGGACGCCCCCTCCCCGGCTCCTTCCCACCCCCTGGCACCAGGAAAGGGCCGGGGCGGCTTCCCAAGGGCTGCACACGAGTGTTAAAGCCCTAATAAACAAGCCCCGCCGGCCCGGGCTGAAAGAACCCGAGCCCTCTCCAACAAAGCATTTAATCCAGTTTGGCGTAACCTTTGACATTATTAGGGATCGCGGTGACCCTAATCCAATCAGATTGATTAACTAAAGCGCAGAGCCCATCAGCAGACCCCCCTCCGGCCCCTGCTATTTAGCCCTGACCAAACAGTGGGAGAGACGTGCCCGTATTTACACCACAATGGGTCGGCGCTGAGAACCTGTTTCATTACAGAGAGACTTAAACTCCCATTACTCCATCAATGTATCATTCTTCAATAGTTCATTAAAAGCTGCTCCTCCACAATAACTATTAACCATTTCTCAGCCCAGCTGGCAGGTTTAAAGCCCCGGCCAGCCTTTAGCAGAAGGAGGTGGGAGTGAGTGAAAGAAATAGATGGACAAGGGCTCTCTTTTTAAATTTAAACGAACAGCGGGCTTAAATAGTTGGAGGTAATTTACTTTTATTGAATGTGGGGCGGGGGGGGGGGGCGGGGAGGGGGGGGGGGAAACTTTTATTTTGACTTAATTATGTGCTGAGGTCCTTTAAAGAGGCAGGGTCATGATATGCTTTTATTGTATTCCTGCTCTTGAGAATGGTTCATATTTCTGCCCAGAGGAATTTCAAAGAGAGCATCGAGAGACTCTAAACTCACAGCTTAAGCATGAACAGCCTCTCCAGCCCACAAAAGCGAAAATAAAGGCAAAAAGCACAATTCCCAACTCAGCTGGAGATGGAAAGTGCCTGTCAGGTTGCACTGTTCATTTTCTGCTGTCAGTGGTGGGGTGTCCTTCCCCTACATCCTCCAAAGTTTTATCCTGCGTGTTTTTAGAGGCAACTCAAAAATCTTCCCTTCTCCTTGGCAAACTGAAAGATGCAACAGTTGCATTAAAAACTGCCAGGCCCCTCAGGCAAGTGGCTGAGCAAGAGCTGTGGCTCAGGTGGTCACTTCAGGTCATGGGGCCATTGCCGTGTTTTTCTCCACTTCATAAAATAGAGGTGGTGAAACAAATAACAATATTTTTTTCCTTTAGATATTACTGTTGGAAAAATTCAAGTGAGAAGTTCTTTCTACTGTCCAGCAGTTGAGATTTGAGCTTTTGGGAGACTGGAAATTAGTTGTAGTGTCTTTATATTAGAAATGGTCAGCAGATTAAATTTAGGTAGAGAGAAAGAGATCAGACTCAATTCTTTCCTCATAGGGAATCTTGGTTTTTGCATTCCAAGTAGTCCAAACTCCCATTTCCTGGAGATTTGCAAGGAAGACCCAACAGTGGCACCTGTCTGAATGTTTCTCCATGAAGCTGCACCCCCAAGACCACAGAGGAGGAGAAAACCCCCTGTTCCAGAGCCCTGCTCCTAAAGCTCAGGGACACATTCCACAGGCAGGGACACCTTCCACTGTCCCAGGTTGCTCCAAGCCCATCCAACCTGGCCTTGGACACTCCCAGGGATGGAGAGTCCACACCTCTCTGGATAATTGAATAGGGGAAGTTTATTCCACAGCCAAGGGGCTCACAAACCAGAGTAGCCAAACGGGGTGGGATGGGGGAATTTCTGCTCTTCCTCTGCCCTGGGGGACACACAAAGGGCAAGAGGGGTTTAGGGTCAAGCCTGTCAAGGGTTGCCTTCAACAGCAGCAGGTCAGGATCCCCTGGACATCACCATTCCCTGCTAGCTGAGCTCATCAATGCCATCCCTGCTTAATGTGTGATTCATTACAAAATCCCAGAGTTGTTAGGGTTGAAAGGAACCTCTGGAGAATAGGCCTGGCTAAAAAAAAAAAATATATATACGTAAAAATAGTCTTAGCTAAAACCGTGTGGGATCTTTTTCCATAAAAAGGCTGATGGGGAGAAAGAGTCTGGTTTTAGATGAGATATCAGAACACGGCTCTGAACGGGACCAGAGTCTGGTGACAGTTTGGCACTGCTGAATCACAGTCGAGCCCGGCCCTGAATGAGCAACGAGGGCCCACAGCAGCAAGGGCAGCCCAGACAGCCAGGTTTGGGCCTGGGAAGGATTTCCTGCAGGCATTGCATTAAAATCAGTCCTTTTTCAGCTCAAGGAGTGCAGATAGTCTGTGAGGCAAAGGGGAGATGCTTCAGGAGCTGCTCTGGTTTGTGCTGAGGGAGGATGGGGTCCCCACTCACTCACTCACTCCCACCAGAGCTTCACTCAGACCCCAGGTGACTTAAAATCCAAGCTGCAAAACAGATTTTTTTTTTTTTTTTTTTGCTTCCTTGCTTTCCCTCTCTCCTTTTCCCCTTCCCTCTTTCTGGGTAGGAGCTCAAGTATGTTCCTACCCTGGGGGATCTGCCGCACAAGAATGTGACTGAGCTGTTGTTGTTTTTTTTTTTCTCCCCCCCCTCTCCTGCTGTAGGTGAAGCAAAACTGAAGGGTGGTTTGATTCTCCCTGAAGGAACAACATTCTTCAGTTATGAAATCGTCCCAGTCTCCTCTCCCTCCCCGAGCCCAGCTACCAAAATCCTCCAGTCTGGAGCAGGGACAGACCCTTTGTGCTGGCAGAGAAGAGAATTTGGCAGATTGTGGGATTGGGGTTCCTTCAAGCCCAGGTCAGCGGGTCAGCAGGGAGGTGAGCAGCAGTTTATCCACAAGGATAATTGCTACAGGACACGTGGGGTGTCTAACCCCAGACTGTCTGGGAGCACATTGCATTCCCCATCCCTGGAAAGCCTCAAGGCCAGGTTGGACGGGGCTTGGAGCAGCCTGGTCTGGTGGGAAAAATAAATGCCCAAATGTGTTCTGAGTAATGCAGCAAGAGAAAAACTAAAAAATCTGGATGGGAAGCACTGCAGAGCACACCCCAAGGTGGGTATAGATCAATTACACACACCAGAGTCCCTGAAAATATTCCAGAAAGGAAGGAAGTTTGGAAGGAAGTTTGGAAAGAAGGAAGGAAGGAAGGAAGGAAGGAAGTTGGGAAGGAAGGAAGGAATTTTGGAAAGAAAGAAGTTCAGAAGGAAGGAAGTTTGGAAGGAAGGAAGAAAGGAAGGAAGGAAGTTTGGAAGGAAGGAAGAAAGGAAGGAAGGAAGTTTGGAAGGAAGGAAGAAAGGAAGGAAGGAAGTTTGGAAGGAAGGAAGAAAGGAAGGAAGGAAGTTTGGAAGGAAGGAAGAAAGGAAGGAAGGAAGTTTGGAAGGAAGGAAGAAAGGAAGGAAGGAAGTTTGGAAGGAAGGAAGAAAGGAAGGAAGGAAGTTTGGAAGGAAGGAAGAAAGGAAGGAAGGAAGTTTGGAAGGAAGTTTGGAAAGAAGGAAGGAAGGAAGGAAGGGTTCCTTTATGCTAAAGGGAAAGGCAGAACTTATCCCAGACTTAGTGAGAGCAGCAAGACCAGGCTGGATTTTAAAAGCCACACAAACAAGGACAAAGAAGGATAAAGGAGTTCTCACAGGCTCCTACCAACATAAGGGAAAAGACCAGACACTCAGGCTTAGCTTAGGTTTAAATCTCACAAGATTCAACAACCCAGGGCAAAACATTTCTAGGAGTTCCCGCTTCTGCCAAGGAGTGCAGAAACAGTTGCCTGAATTTGTACCCTGTCCTAATTATTGTGTTCATAACGAAGGAAAGCAGAAGCATTAATTGATGGTGATTTCCCCAGGCCCTTGATCTTCACTGTATTTCATAACAGGATCAAAACTGATGTTATCTGATAAGTCCAGTCCCTAAGAACCCTCCCCAACAGCCCATCATTTCCCCTCTGCCATCATCCAGAGAGCTGAAATTACAGCACAGGGATCAGAAAAGGAGGCAGGTCCAGCTTGACCACTGCAAACACAATAATCCTTCCCAGGGCTGTAGGATCATGGGATAATTCACGCTGGAAGGGATTCAGGGAGCTCTCCAGCCCAACTCCCTGCTCCCAGCTGGAACTGAGATAACGCCACTCCTTCACCCAGCTCAGCTCCTGTCTCTTGCAGGACATTTTACAGGACGTTTTTTTTTCCAGAAGAGAACGAGCTCACAGGAGGTTTCT
This sequence comes from Pycnonotus jocosus, assembly GCA_013400435.1. Taxonomy (NCBI): domain Eukaryota; kingdom Metazoa; phylum Chordata; class Aves; order Passeriformes; family Pycnonotidae; genus Pycnonotus; species Pycnonotus jocosus. The sequence continues at coordinate 226,660 of VWYP01023880.1, forward strand.
CAGGATCTCTGCTGCCACTCCACCACGGACTCTCCTCTCCCCAAAACCCGCAGCTCTGGCTCACCTTTATCCAGCACGGGCCCGAAGATGGCCAAGCTGTCGTTGACGGTGGTGCAGTTCCACCTCCTCCCTCGGAACTGGTGCTGGCACTCCTGGATCCCGATCTTTACGCCCTCTGCCACGCTGGGCATGATCTCCACGTAGTTCCTGCAGAAGCGCAGCTGCTTGGGCACCAGGCCCGGGATGCTCCCGCAGAGGATGGGCTGGGTCCCCAGGGAGGAATACTGGTGACCAATTGCCAGGGACCTGGGCAAAAAAAAAAACAAAAAAAAAACAGGGGAAAAGAGATGCTGTCAGCTTGGATTTCACCTTTGCGCTTGGTTCAGAAGAGTGGGGATGGAAAATCGACACCTTTGGTTCTTCTGTGTTGGAATTAATGGCTCTTTTTCCTGCTTTAAGGTCAGGAGACATTTTTGAAGTCTCACTCTGATGTTTATTATCTTTATCTATTAAAAACTTATGAGATGTGAGCTCTCCCTAACAAGTTGAGAAAGTGAGCTAAAATGGTGTCTGTTTAAGGCTATTTAAGTCCCAATCATCTAATAAACAGTTGATATTTTTATTATTTATGTTTTTAACCCAATGACTTATATCCAATGTCTGTAATGCAGACCTCACTGATCAATCAAAGAAATCACCAAAACCTGTGAAGAAGGAGGTGAAGAAGAAGGTGCAAAAAGGCAATTAATCCACACTCAAAGTTCTCCATCATGGCTCCCATATATCACCACACGCCAAAATCCCAAATCTAAAGTTTTCACCCTATGAAATCACACAATGCCATCCAAACTCCATCCCCATAATCCCAGTACTATTGCTCATTTTTGAAAGCCTGTTTTAAAGCCTCAAGTCAAATGTAGTGCTTCCCTAAAGTTTTCAGAAAGCAGCATTTTCACTGTCATCATTCCCCAAAACATCTCCTGAAGTTCTCTACAGGCCCAGCAAGGCAAAAAACTCTACTTTTGATATATTCCTTCCCTTTTCTTTATCCTCTCAAAGCCTTAATCCATCATTGTGCTGTGAAATATATCCTTCCTTCCTTCCTTCCTTCCTTCCTTCCTTCCTTCCTTCCTTCCTTCCTTCCTTCCCTCCCTCCCAAAGACATTCAGTTCATACAGATAACTTCCCTTGCAACCAGGGGGTCAAACATGTATTTCTCTCTTTGAGCCACAAGCACACCTCTAGAAGATGTTTGATAGGAAATTTTGGCAGCTGAGGAAGCCCAGCCTGAAGCACTTTTGGAGCTGCCCAAAGGAACAACTCCAGCAGCAGAAGCCATCAAGCTCCAAGTCTCTGGAAAGGCAACACCAAGAGTTTGGGAAGGGGAGCAGCATCGTTCTGTGGGGCTTTGGTTAAAGTGAGGGGAAACCAAACAAAACCAAACCAAACCAAAATAAAGCAAACCAAACCCCAATCCCAATTAAACTCCAGTGCAGACTCTGTTCTCAGCCCGGTGGAAGCCTTGAAAGGACTGTCCATGAACCTTTATGTTGGTGAAGCCTTGGAGACAAACAAGTCAGCTCTGCAGGGAGATCAGCAGATAGGCAGCTAATTAGACAGATTTTTAAAGTGTTTTCTACTGGTGCTTCTAATAATAACCTTGATTACTGAAACTGAAGGGATTTTTAGAGTATAATTTCCTTTTCTTCTAATTAAATCTCTTGATTGTCTTTTCTGCCCTGAATTAATGACAAAGAGGAACCTGCCTGGGCAGTGTGTATTTCTGTTTACATTCATTTTTTTTTTTTTTTTTGCTGTGTGGTTTTCATTTGGGAGCAGCCTGATGTGTTTGAATTATCAACGGGGCCGTCAGGGAATAAAGCCTTCACTCTCTTTTGCTCTGACTTAAAAAACAACACAAGGATTCTATCGTTGCTGAAGTCCAGAAGAAAATCAGCTTGATTTTAGCAATTCTCTAGGCTAGGATAAAAATTATTTTAAGGTGACTGTTTTTTCTTTTAAAGAGAAGGGTTCTTGAAGCTAATTAACTCCTCTCCTGGAGAGGACCTGGTCAAGGAGGATAGAAGTAAGAAGAAGGTGGACATTCACATGGTCAGGAGCCACATCTCAAGGGCTTTGCTGACTGCAGACTAAGCTTTACAAATCCATCCTTGCCAGGCAAACAAGGACATCCATTTCTGGATCCCAGGTGGCTCCAGGCAGGAGTTTAGAGCCAGGATAATCAGCTCAGCCCAGAACGTGCCCTCCAGTGAATGAACTTTAGGTGGACAGGGTGGAAGGTGTGGGGAAAAGCAAAGGGTTTCCAGCTGATTTCCTAAACTTAGGGGCCTCTTTCCACCTCTGCTGAACTTCTGGGAGATGATTGATCTCAACATCAGAGGGCAACTCATCCTGCCCCAGGGAGGGGAGCTGAGACAGACGGCATGAACTGGCCTCCATAAGTATTCCTCTTTTCCCATTGCATTAAAAGGGAGGAAGGCAGCTCCCCCTGACCCGAAATCGTGTCCCTGTCATCCCACATCCCCATGTTTGTGACAGCTTGGGGTGCCTCCAAGCTGCCCTTGGGGAGCAGCAGACCCTTCCCTGCCCCAATTGCCCTGCCCAGGTGAGCTGTGTGTGCTCTGAGCAGGGTGAATCCCAGCCTTGCTCCCTCCTGGGCTGTTCTGGCCAGGCTCTGAAAGCCCCTGGGTGACTGCTTGAGTGTCTGCACCATGGAAATGTCCAGGTGAATCACACCACGATCCCTGACAAGGAGGATGGATCAGTTCCTCGACACAGCCCCACCCAGCAAAGTCCAGCCCTGTGTTGAAGGCCATGCAGAGAGCCCAGATGGAGGAAGGAGACAAGTTCCTGCAGGAACCCACAGGAGAACACTGAGGAAAGGACCCATTAAAGTCCTTTTCCTTATCTCACTGCCTGGATATCGAGGGTTTTTGAGCTTTGGGTTAATTCAGGGTGCACAACCTGCAGAAAGCCATGTGTGAAATGGAGCCCACGCCAAGTGTACACTTTTGTTTCGCTGTTAAATATTATACAAAACACTGGGACACGATTTCTGGACTAAAGACACTTTCTAAAACGCTGTTTCAGGCTTTAGAGGACTTGTTGAGTGTGTTGCTTCTGTCACCCTGTTGGGAATGGAGTTTTAGGGTGCCACATACCCAAATTTTAATCTGTTGAACCCCCAAGACTGGGACTTAGGAGGTATTCACAGCTTTAGGATTGGGAGGTAGGTGGACCTATCTCTGTAAACCATCTGAAGGGATGCCTTCATTGAATTCTCCAGGGACAAACATTAGTTTAGTTGCTCCTACTCATCCTCCAGCCACTGACCACACAGTCCAAACTGTGGATGTTTTCCGGTGTCTGAAGTTAACTTCAGTGGGAACATTGTGGAGTTTGTTTCCACGTCAGCTGCAGTCACCAACATCCTTCCCAAAGCTCTCCAAAGTCTCCCACCCAGCTCCCAACAAAGATAAAGCATCCACTGAGTTACCATCAACCTCTTGCAGGCTCCATCCACCATATTGTCAAGGAATTTTTTTGAGCTATTTCAGTAGGACCCTGATGAAGTTTGGGATTCCAACCTCATAAACTTTGAATCATTGAACAGCCAAACTCAAGCCTGTCTCCAGGGTGGGGTTTTTTCAGTGGTTACTGTAGAGGTAGAATGGAAATACCAATCATAGGAAGAGGAGTTTATGGGTTGGTGCCCTCAATTATTCATTTCCATTGATGGAAAGCTCATCTAAGATTAAAAAAAAAAAAAACAAAAAAAAAACCCAAAACATATATACATATATACACATACACATATATATATATATATAAATGCCTCTAATTGCTTTTTCATGCTGCTCCCTGCCCAGTACAGCAGGGAAACAGTCACACTTCTCTTTGATCTCTACTACAGTCTGGACAGTTTAATCTGCAAAAGACAATCTCCAGCAGGAGCCTTGTTCTCAAGGTGTCATCAGGCCCCGAGATGGAGCAATGCAAATTTGGCCTTTCACGGGGCAGTGTGGAGCCACCTGACTTCCAGCTGGAGGTGCAGGATGGAATCTCCAAACATCTGCCCATGAGCAGGGGCTCTGCTGTTGAGCACAGTCCTCCTCTTCCTCCTCCTGGCTCGCTCACAGCCTCTGGAGTGTGATAACATCTCCCCGAGCACCCTCTTTTGGTTTCTCCTTTGCTTCCAGGTGTAAACACTTTCTCCCTCTCTAAAGTCAATTTATCTTTAGGAGGACCCAGTTCTTTCAGCTTCCTGTCATTATTATTGATCATCAAGTGGGAACCTCATGAACTTTCCAACCATTCTCCTCCACCCAGAAAAAAAACCCAACAACAAACCCAACAACCAAACTTTAAGGAAAGATTGGGAAAGTCTGTAAAGATCAGAATCTCATTCCAGTGTTGCTCAACCCTCTCGTAGCTCCCATCATTCTTTTTCTTTTTTTTTTTTTTTCTCTCACTGTTTCCAATGATCAAACCTGGCATTTGCATTTTTCCACTCTCCTGGCTCCTCTGCCTAAACAATCTCCTTCCTGTGGGTGATTCTGGAAATGTGGTGCTGAGAAATGGGCCGAGTGTCACCTGCTGTGGTCTAGCCCTCAAATTCCCCAAGCACCAGCACTTCCTGGATGCACTGACCCCAGCCTCTCCTTTCCCACTGGAGAATTCCTGAATTCCTCTCAGTTTTCCAAACACACACTCATGCCCAACGCAGGTGCTGCTCAAGTCTGAACCAAGGGAAAGGGTCAAAAAGTTGTTCCTTTCAAACCAATCAGGCTTTTTTTCCCATTAGCATGGGAGCAGCCATGAAAACACTACTCTGTGTGTCCACAGCCAAAGTTCTTAGCTTATCTTGAAGCCTTGCATGCCCTGAAGTGTTTAATTCAGCCTCCAGTGAGCATTTTTCTTTGCCAACACAACTAGAGAGCTCTTCATTCCTCTTATCTCAGTCTAGCTGCTCCTTCAGCAGAGCCGTTTTAAATAAGCACCTGGCCACCTTCTTAATAAATTACATGTGCCCTCCCTCTTGGAATGGACACCCCAGCCAGGTTAGGAGGCAGAAATATGCAGGAAATACCTGCTCAGAGCTTTTTTTTTTTTTTTTTTTTTTTTTTCAGAAAAAGAGGAGGTTTCAGCTCTGGATGACCTCTCTGTACAGCACCACTCTGCTGACTTTTCAAGGTCACCACCTCCTCTGCATGTCACAAGTCCTTGACACATCAGGAGCAGCAGTGTGGAGACTCCTACACCCGCTTGCTGCTCCCTGAATTCTGTCCTTCCTGAGATTTGGAGGAGCTTTGTTTTGCCATTCATCTTGGAGAGGCCTTTTGACAGCTTCCTCCAGGGATGTCCTTCCGGGGTCCCCGCCACGTGGAAAAAAACTTCATTTGTTAATGCTGAGCAGCAAGGGTGCAGCCTGCCAAGTGACCCAGGAGAAGACCCTGAGTGCACTTCAACCCCACCAAATATTGAGAACTGAGCACCAGGAGTGACTGTGCTCCTTTTGTCCAGCCAGCCCTGGTGAAGAAGTTAAATCAAAGGATGTTCATCTGCTCACAATAGAGGGGATTTATGTTCTCTTGTGGATGCCTGAAGTGCTTCTCCCTTTGCAGGGATCCCCTAACAGCAAGAGGCCACACCTCCTCCAAATCCTTTCTTATAATCCACCCGGCTTTCCAGAGGTTCAGCTCAGCCCCTGTTCCTCTCTAACTCATTTTGGCCACCTCTCTGTGGTGCCACATCCCTTGGAAGAAGCTCAGCCACGTGATGAAAGAGGAGACAAATCGTGTAAGGTGGTTTGTCTAAAAAGAGGCGTTTTCACAATACATCTTTCGGTATTACGATCCTAAAACACTGGAATTGAGAAGATGGCTGGAGAGGCGTCCACAGGTTGTGAAAAGCTGTAAGGAAAACCCCTCGAGGGCTGTCTCACATCTCCTGGAACCAGAGGGGCTCCCAGGGAAGCAGGCGATGAGTGGGCAGCCCCTACTCCATCCTACAACACCCCAAACAGACCCTCTCTCATCTGATCCTTCAAGCTGAACAGCATGAACTCCACGTACCTGAGGCTGCCTAAAACCACTCTTTTTTTTTGTTTGTTTTGGGTTTTTTGGAGAAATGAGCAGCTGGAAGGCTGTGAAGGCCCCAAAAATGGAGGCTACCACGAATGGCTGTTGGCACCGAATGCCAAGAGGCTCCTGGGGCAGGGTCTGTGAGCGAGCTGTGATCAATTCCTACAAACCCTCAGCACACAGGGCTGACACAAGACAGAATGAAGAGTGGTTTCCATCTAAGATGGACAGCTGGGAGCTGGGAAGGATATCCCACAGCAGGAGATGGAGTTGAACCTGCTGTGTCACTCAGGAAGGACATGGACCTGCTGGAGCGAGCCCCAAGAACAGCTGTAAAGTTGATTGGAGGGATGGAGCATCATTCCTATAAGGAAAGGCTGACAGAATTGTGTCTGTTCAGCTTGGAAAAGAGAAAACTTTCAGGGTGTCTTCACTGTGGCCTTCTCAGACCTGAAGGAACCCAAAATTAGGACGGAGAGAGAAAATTTACAAGAGCCTGTAGTGATAGGGCAAGGGGGAATGGCTTCAAAGAGAGAGTGGGGCTGGATTAGATATTAGGAAGGATTTCTTCCCTGGGAAGGTGGGCAGGCCCTGGCACAGGGTGCCCAGAGGAGCTGTGGCTGCCCCTGGATCCCTGGAAGTGTCCAAGGCCAGGCTGGACAGGGCTTGGAGCAGCCTGGGATAGTGGAAGGTGTCCCTGCCCATGGCACAGGGTGGGACTGGATGATTTTTAAGGTGTCTCCAACTCAGGCCATTCTCTGGGTTTATGATTCTGTGGTTTGAACCACCAGCCCAGAGGCCAGGCAGGTGGACAGGCAGAAAATCTTCTAATTCTACATTGACTGAATGGCCTTTTTTTTTTTTTTTTTTTCACAAAAAATACCAAGATTCTAGAGTATGCTGAGTTTTTACTCTGTTTTACCATGAAAAGAAAACCTAGAGCAATTTTAGGATGAAAAGAAAGGAAGGGGAACTTGTCACTTCCCATTATTTTAAATGGAAAAGGGAATCGTTCCTCTCACTAATGTCCCTCCTGCACCAAAGTGGTTTCCTTCTATGATATTAAAACTATCCCAAACCCAAGCAACTACAAAATGTGGACAATAACAGAAATTTTAATTGATGTTTTAGTTGAAAACTTGGAAACCACCTTAACACAGATCAGCAAAATGATAGGTTTGGCTCTGGAAGGCATGAATCAAGTAACTGATTCTGATGAAAGATATTTTTTTTTCAGTTTGGGGGTTGTTTTTTGTTTTGCATGGACCAGTAACAATCAAGCTTAGGTTTAAGCAGCCTAATTACAGAAGTGTCATACTTTAATTCAGAAATTATGAGTCTCTGCGACATTGATTGCAGTGGGGTCTTCAACATTTGGCTCTGGGCATCTCTGGCCATATGAAGACTAAGACATTTCAAAGAGGTTCACAAAAAGAAATCTAAGCCTGTTAGACAGCTCAAATTCACTGTACAGCTGTCTGCTCTTCTAGATTTCTTTTTTTTTTCCAGCCTGGAAAAGAAAGAGGCTGCAACCTAGTGGGTTAACTGTTCTCGTTGGACACCTCTTCACTCATCTCCAAGCACAGCACCAGGGCTATATTTAAACCCTTTTTTTTTTCTCCTCTAACCCTGAAAATACGCACATAATTTTGTGGCAGAGCCCAATCCTGCAAACAGGAGGTGATTTTTCTCCCACAGTAACTCCCTCACCCTTGCCCTGTGTGAGCAGCAGCAGCGGTGGTGGTGATGATGCAGCAGCGCCCTGCTCCTCCAAGCACCTTTCATCAGAGCATCTCCCAGCGTGGGACTCACCTCACCCGACTCTGACCATTCCAAAAGTTTGGAATCTCGGCCAAGCTGCCCCGTCTGCGGAGCGAGATCAGCATCTCCAGAGGGCAGCTCAGCCCATCCTGGGAGAGATGCCTCAGATAGGTGGGCTGAATCACTGCAGATGCCCAGGAGGCAGCACTGGCTGTGGAAAAATGAGGAGCATAAACTGGACACCTTTTGCTGTTTTCCAAGCTAAAAGTAGGAACCGGGAATTTCACCCTTTCTTTTTTTTTTTTTTTTTTTTTTTTTTTTTTCAGAATCTCCAAATTGCTTGNATCTCAGAAATGCTTGGAGAGCTGGAGGAGGAGGCCAAGGAAAGCCTTTGCTATCTCTGACGTGGACCACGACAGCTTATTTAAGAGTACTTCGAGGCTGGATTAGAAAAATAATGAGCTCAATGGCAGCTTCAAGTGGGTGCTAAGAAAGCAAAATTCCCTGAGCTGAGGTTTGGCCGGGACAGCAAATTCCCACAGGAACTAAGGCACACCGCAACACTCAGCACCTTCCACTCTGAGTGCAAGAGATGCTGCTTTGACTTTGTCTTCCCTTAGGATCTACAGAAACAGAGGAGGAGAGAGAATGCAAGTATTAACAACCCAGTTCCTTGGAAAAAAAAAAAAAAAGTTCTTTGGAACTCTTTAATTACCCAAGGCAATTAACTCCTTTGCTACACATGTCGTCTGAAAAACAACCCGGGCAGCAGAATAATGGCCCCTCCAACCACGTTTTCAAGCCTGGATCCAGGTCCCAGTGACCCTGGTGCTGCTTCCACGCCACATCCTACATCTGGGGCTTCCCCCTGGAGGTCTCCTCGGTGGAGATCTGCCTCCATCCAGCTCCGTTTGCCCTGGTAAAAATGTGCCAGGATGGCAGTGCAGGGTTTTAGAGATGTATAAGCCTTAACGTTTTAATCTGCCACCTACACTGCAGTTTATGAGCGCTGTAAATCTCGTGGTTATAATGAACTCATCTAATGATATTGCTGATGGATAAATTCACCCGGGACGAGGAACAACAGTTACTTGCAAATGAAAGGGGAGTAATTTGAAGTTTCATGTAAACACCTTTGCTGCCTTTTTCTCCTGACTTCTCCCAGCCTAACCCCTCTCAGGGTTTCATGACAAATGGAAAGAATGTGTGTTTGTGAGGCAATGGCTGGCTGGCCTGGAAAAGAACCTGCCTCCTTCTCCCCAGCACGGTGCTTATATAACTTGGGCACTGGAATGAGGTTTTAGGTGAAAATAGCTCTAATTTTCTGGGTCAGGTGTGCAAAATTAGGGGAATGGAGGGGAGGGATAAAGCAACGTATTAGGCAATGAAAAATGCCTACACAATGTAAAGATATTTAGACTCCTACTCTGAATTTCAATAGTAATTAGGACTGTGGCTTGTCCTAATGCTCCCAGCTCCCCTCCCCACCACCCCTAAAGCATCCCAGCTTGAACCTTTTTTAAATGATCAGCAATATAAAGTACATATTGTGGTTTCAAACCTCTCATTAAGGCTCATCCCCCTGTGCTGAGGTCTGGCCTGGGCTATGTCAGTGCTGAATACCTCGGAGGACTGGGCTCAAAGGCCTCAGATCCCTGCAAAGATTGGATTTGGACTTCTAAATTGCTTAAGTGCTTAAGTGCTCGGGGGAATTCTATCCTGAAACTCCTCCGTGACGGAGCCAGTTTTGGAAGGAGAACCGCGGATGGAAAGCGCCGTCGTTTTGAGGTCTGGGTGAGAACAGCAGGATTCCCGCTGTCCACTGCTCTGATGAAGCAAATTATTCCCATTTCTCACCCTCTCCTCGAGGAAGGTGCTGTGAATATGCACAGACCCTCAGTGGTGCACACACACACACAGAGAGGTCTGCGAGTTCCTCCTCTGGCTTTCACTGAGTCATCAGGCTCACCAAATGTGTGAACTCACGCTATAATGTTCTCCCAGAAAAATAACAAATTGATTTCATTTTTACAGGCTACAGCATGCTATATAATTGGAGACACTGCCTTGTCAACTCAGACCGGTCTGACCCGACCAGAGACATTGCTTACAGCTGTTTACGGAGCCATAAAGTTTCCTCCTCTTTGTTTTTCCTTCCTTTTGCACTCTCTCTCTCTCTCAATCTCTCTTTTTTTCTTTTTTTCTTTTTTTCTTTTTTTTCTTTTCCCTCTAATGAATCCTACAACTGCTTTTTTGTTCTGGTCATAAAATACTCCTAAGGAAAACGCAGGAAGCCTTGAATTTAGAGAAGCACTTCATCTGGTGCCTCATGTTAACACTGGAATCAATGGGGCTTGAGCACATATTTAAAACTGAGAATGTGTTTAAGGGCTTTTATTGCACCCAGACAGTCAATAAGGAACTTGTTGCCACACTTGTGTGTGCTTTTTTTTTTTTTTTTTTAATTTAATTATCGATACCAAATTAGAAGTTTGGATTGGGCAACCTCAGGCATTGTTTCCTTTGCAGACCCACAGCACAGCTCCATTTGCATTGGGAATTTTGCCATTTCTCATTGTCATTGTGTCCAAATCTCAAACATCTGAGGAAGGGCAAACTCCTACATTATTTTATCAACTCTACTGAAACTGCGAGCTAGGATTGGGCACAATTTTTTTTTTCACTACAAAAAAAACCCACCTTGAAATCTTCTGAGTTTGGCATATTTGCCAAGCACTCACTCACATTTCCTGACCAATGTAAAAATAGCAGTTTTATGGGGGGGTGGATTTGCAAACAATGTTATTTTGTGTAAAAATCTGGTACGTTTATCTTTAAATACTCAGAACCTCAAAAGTTAAATGAAATGTTTTGATTTTTTGGGGAAAAAAAAAAAAAAGGATTTCTGATCACATGCCTGATTTTGCTACCGTGAAAAAGTTGCTTCACTTTGAACTAATGAACTGGGGAAAAAAAAAAAAAAAACAAATCCCAACCCCAAAAGGACTTTTCATCTACTTGCAATATCCATCAAAATACCTTCTAAGCACTTTGCAATAAATTATGATTGTGCTTCCTTTCATATCACTCATTCATCACGGAACCTGCTCCTCCTTTGGTCTGAAATGCCACAATTCCCATTCCATGCCTCCCAACCACTCAAGGGCTGATCAATAGGGAATCAGCTGTTCCAGGGCCATAAACAGACACAAACACATCCCACACCTTCCTTGAGGACCATTTCTGGCACAGGGTGAATATTTGTCCACAAGAGGAATATTTATCTGGATCCTGGCCCTGCCACATGGAAAGGAGCATGAGAACGGGTCAGCAAAGACAAATTTTCCCCCAGAAATACGTTTCAGGTCTGTGCTCCAGCTTTTAGAAAAATGTGGAGAGCAGCAGAAGGCAGAGAGCTCCTTATCCCCTCCTTCTCTCTCTTTGGGAAGAGCTGCAGCAAAAGATGAGCTGGCATTAGACAACAAAAAATCCACATGGAAGAAGGACATGAACATCACCAGAGCCCAAAGAGAAAACAACTCTTATTCAGCACTAAAACAGCAACAGGGCTGCTGTAAGACCAAAGCTCAAACTCTTTTTACTGCTTATAAAACGATTTTTTTTTTTCTCAAATGAAAGTGCAATTTCTGCTGCAACAGAACTACTGGATTTTTTTTTCTTTTTTGTTTTTTTTGCAAAGAAACTGCTTTGCATGGGAAAAAAATCCTCATGGCTCCTTGACATGTTTCAGCTAGATCTCAGTAAAATTAAAGAAGTACAGACTGATGAGTCGCTCAGAGGTACAGGAAAAATGCCAGTGGATGTCCTGGCATTTGTATACACCTTGAGAGAGAGAAAAAATTCTCTCTCAGAGATCATCCCTCACAACAGAAAGAATAACAACCGCAATAAAACCTGGTGCAGAGAAAGAAGGGAAAGGTTTAATTTGCTTTACAGCCCTGACTTTTACCCGTGTCTGACTCTACCATTCCTTCTACCGTTGTAAACCTCGTGTTTACTGGAATGGATGTGCTGGATCTCCTTCAGCCCGAAATTCATTCTGCTGGGAAGGGAGCAGGCAGGGAGGTTTCAGCCACAAGGCAGCTGAATTTTCTTGGGTTGCTGAGCCAAAATCCCTCCATTTGGCAACCCCTCAACAGTGACAACGACCTAAAGTCAAAGTTTTACAACCTGTGTTGGAGAAAGGAAGTCATATATATATATTTATATATTTATATACATTTAGACTAGGTGTTACAAAGGAATTCTTCCCTGTGAGGGTAGGGAGGCTCTGGGATGGAATTCCCAGAGGAGCTATGGTTGCCCCTGGATCCCTGGAATGTCCAAGGTTGGAAAGGTTGGAAAGGGCTTGGAGCACCCTGGAAGGTGTCCCTGTCTATGTCAGGGATGGAATGGGATGGGTCCCTCCCAACCCAAACCATTCCATGATTTTATGACTCTTGAGTAAGAGGCCACTCAATCTCCAAATCTCTTGGGTGAAAAAATCCCCGTGATTGATATGAAAGCTTCTTCCAAATCTGGTGTAAATTCCAAAACCACATCCAGAGAACCACGTGTGCAGCACCAGCCAGCACAGAGAAGGACCAAGGACCAAGCTTCCCTCTCCTGGCTCCTCTCCCTGACCCTGCTGGGGTCTGGTGGTCTCACACCACGAGCTGTGGCTCAAAGGGTTTCTCCTCCGAGAGGTTTGGCAGACGTGGTGCCTTGATGTTCCTCAGAGGAATGGAATTGTTCTCCAGGGTGGAAACTTCCTGAGTGGTGAGGCAGCGCCTGGATGGAAAACAGCTGGAAGGGGTCAGGCAAAGAATGGCAAAGGAATTGGGGAAAGAGGGAGAATCATGGAACCACAGAAACCCAGAATGGCCTGGGTTGGAAAGACCTTAAAGCTCATCTCATTCCACCCTCTGCCATGGGCAGGGACACCTTCCACTGTGCCAGGCTGCTCCAAGCTCCATCCACCCCGGCCTTGGGCACTGCCAGGGATCCAGGGGCAGCCACAGCTTCTCTGGGAACCCACTCCAGGGCCTGCCCACCCTCCCAGGGAAGAAATCCTTCCCAATATCTCATCCAGCCCTACTCTCCTTCAGTTTGAAGCCATTCCCCCTTGTCCTGTCACTCCAGGCACTGTAAATAGTTTATCTCCATCTTTCTTGCAGCTCCCTTCAGGTCCTGGCCACAATTAGGTCACCCTGAACCCTTCTCTTGCCCAGGCTGAACCATCCCCACTGCAGGTGGGAGCGGAAAGATTTTGAGGAAAGAAAGTGGGTAGAACTAGATCTTGAGGAAAGAAAGTGGGTAGAATTAGATTTTGAGGAAACAAAGTGGGTAGGGAGCTGTCCTTGGGACAGCATAACCTTCNAGATTTTGAGGAAAGAAAGTGGGTAGAATTAGATTTTGAGGAAACAAAGTGGGTAGAATTAGATTTTGAGGAAAGAAAAGTGGGTAGAATTAGATTTTGAGGAAACAAAGTGGGTAGGGAGCTGTCCTTGGGACAGCATAACCTTCCCCAAATCTCTTGATCCATCTTGGGAGATGGAATAAGATTCTGGGTGAAGAACAAACGACCCCTCAGTGCTGGGGGGGGCTCTGTGAAAGGGCTCAGGAATCTCTCTGGGTGGCAGCAGCAGCAGCAGCAGCAGCAGCAGCAGCAGCACCTGCAGCCCTCCCTGAGCAGCGTCCCAGCTTTAATGATTTCCTCCTGAGAGCGGCTGGGAGCTGCAGACAGGCTGCCAGACAGTGCTCAGCCCGTGCTGGGGTGATCACTGCTAGGCACAGACACCAGCTTTGACACGCAGCGAGAGAAGGGGCCAAGAATTCGGGAGAGCAAGCCCAGCTTTCTGCTGCACCTTCCTCTGCCAAGATACCACCTGTGTTTACTTTAGAAGCCAGAGACGAGCCCTCGTCTTCATCATCGTCGTCATAATAGAGCTGCAGGGTCGCTCAGCTTGGCAGATGGATTCCTTCCAGCTTGGATTTCCCTGCAGAACTGGAGCACTGATGGAGCTGGGGGATTATGCAATGCTCAGAATTGGGTTTCACGGGAGATCTGAAGGGTGACAAAACCCTTCTGTGGGAAGGGAGCTCCACTGGAGACAAGGAAATCCATCCATGGCTCTCATGTGGGGTCTGGGCAGCCTGAGGGGCCACTGGGACCACGCAGCCTCTGCAGGAGCAGCTCTGTCTCACCAAGGAGCTGCAGGAGCCACCAAAGAGGCTGCTCCACTCCCTGGTTTTCAGCTTTCCCGTGCTCCTAGACCCCAAATACAGAATTAGGGAATCGTGGAATGGCTTGTGTAAGAATGGTTTATCTGGAAACTTCAAAGGTCACCTAGTCCAACCCCTTTGTCATGATCAGGAATGTCAACAACCAGAGCAGAGCCCCATCCAACCTGACCATGGATGTTTCCAGGGATGGGACCCACCTCCACTCTGGGCAACCTGTGCCAGTGAAAATGCGTCAGAATGTGGAAAAGTAGGGATCTGAAGGAGATATTTTGACTGGCCAGAAATATTTAACTGAACAAATCACTCAAGATTTTACCAACTCTTTTTTCTTTTTTTTTTTTTTGGTTTTTTGTTTTTTGGTTTTTGGTTTTTGTTTTTTGTTAAGTGATAATAGGAATTTTCAACTGCCCATACTGCCTGGAAAAGAGAAAGCTCAGTTTTAAAGGAATTTTACAGGAATAACATACTAAATGTTATTTACTCTATAACTACCGCCTCAGAGCACAACTCTGGGGTTCATTACAATGCTGAACTAATTAATTAATGGAACTCCGTTTCGCAAATTATCACCGAGGTTCAGAGGAGCATGAAGGGATTTAGCAGGAATCAGAAGGGCTCAGTTATTTAACACAAAGCAGGATCACGTGGGGATTTGACAGCACAAAGGCTCCAGGGGTTTAAAGCTCTTCACCTAGAGGACATCACCCCGTTTGCCACCAGCCAGGAGGGCAGAGAGGACGCTTTCTTTGGAAGGAATTGCTCAACTGCAAGGCTGAAAATGGCAGTGGGAGCAAAGCCATGAACACGAGGACGTGTTTAGCCCTGGTGCCACCATCAGATGTTCTCTGCCTGCTGTTCCTGTCCCTTCCTGCCTGTACCCACGCACAGACACCTATTGACACGTCCCTGTGCTTGGAGGCTTGATTGAACATTTCTCTGCTCTGGTGCACCCAAGCATGGACCAGAAACATCGAGGGTGCCCTCAAGGAGCTCTTTCTTACACCTCCTTTTCCTGCTAATACTGACTAATAACATTTGGAAATCAGAAGTTCAGAACAAGGTGGGTCAGGCCTCCAAAAGCTGGTGAGATATCCCAGGACACAGAAGGGTCAGTTTGGCTGAGTGCACAGGGACATCTCACACCCTTCCAGCCACACTTTGGGGTCAAACCTGGCTCCCAAGTGCCACAGGCTTTCTGTAGGATCCTTGCAGTGGCTTCCAGCCCTGCCTGGGTGTCTCAGGTAGCTCTGGGAATCTGCACCAGGACTGGGAGCCTCCATGTGGCCCCCTCAGCCCTGTGGGGTTCAGCTGCTGTGGAAGGCTGCAGCACAGACCCAGCCAGCCATCCCACAATGTCCCCTGAGTCCACTGGGAAGAACTGGACACAACTGGGAGACAAGAAATTTGACCTGGTCAAGATACCAGTTTCAATCACAAGTTAAGTCATGGAGTTATGTCCAGTTTAGTGCTGGATTCCTTTCCTTTCTGGCCATGAAAGCGCAATGCTGCCTGTGCATCCCTGGAAATGTCCAAGGCCAGGCTGGACAGGGCTTGGAGCACCCTGGGATAGTGGAAGGTGTCCTTGCCCATGGCAGGGGGTGGATTGGGATGATCTTTAAGGTCCCTCCCAACCCAAACCATCCTGGGATTCTGTGACACCTCAGGTGGGAGTTGTTGTGTCCAGTGGGATGAATCCCACCCACCTCGACCTCAGGATTATTCAGTCAGGTGATGAACAAGAGGTTTGGATTCACCTGCACCAAACCCTTTGGCCAAAGGTCTGGTTCTGAGCTCCAGAGAGACTTGCTGAGAGGAGAAGGGGTGGCTGCAGTGGGGTAGAAACCCCCGCCATGGGAATTACAACAAATACAGGATCAAAGACCCCAACCCAGCAATTCCCACTGTAGAGCAAGCCAGGGACATTCTCACCAGGACACAAAACTCTGGACTGAAGGTTCAGCACCATTCCACTCACTTGCCTCTTTGTGAGATGGTTTTCCTCAGCTGGGGCAGGGGAACTGGTGACAGGCACTCACAAAAGCTCAGGAATTCTGCTGAGCTCCCTTCCAACAGCGCTGTAATCTCATGGATTCATCAGAGCACGTAATTACCAGGTTAGACCACCCATTAACTCATCTCCTCTACACCACTGGCCGTGGCTGAATCACCTCCCCCAGAGAGGTGCCCACTCTCGATCCAGAGATATCCAGAGATGGGGAATCCACCAGCTCCCCCAGGGATGTGCTGATCCATCTTCCCTGTGAGAGCTGCTGCTGCTGCTGCTGCTGGAGCCAACCTCTGGTGGCAGCGGTGGCAAAGAGGTTTGTACACAAGGACTGTGGCTTTCCACACACGGCACTTGCAGGTGCTAATTTTGACCCTGCTGAAATCCCTGAGACCTGAATCCTGACTAGAACAGGAAGCAAGAAGAGGAAGAGAGTCAGTCCCCCATAATTTTTTAACCTGGGTTTGGTTTACACCCTCAAAAGTAGTAATTAGAGGCTTCACCCTCTCCCTGCAAGAGAGCATTTATTGCTTTTGCTGTAAAAATGAGTTTGTGAGTAAATACCCTGGCTGTCTCCTGGCAGTGCCTGTGCTGGGTATTCCCTGTAATGAGGGTGATCTCACCAAGGAGCAGGGAGAGGCTGGTGGGGAGCAGGAAAAGGTTTGGGGTTTTTAAGGAGGATAAAGGAGGAGGACAGGGACCCACCTGCCCTCCACCCCACGCTGCTTTCCCCTCTCTCCCCACCACGCTCACCTCCTTTTCCTTTCTGAGCAGCAAGCTGCTGCTGCTGCTGTTATTGACACATATTTCAAACAAGCCCGTGCAAGGGACTCGAGACACATTACATTGCACATGGTGCCCCGGGCCACGCATTCGCCTGCTTACACCGACAGCACGTTCTGCTTCATAAAGAATGTGCAGGCCCTCACCTGGAGCTATTTATCTGCTGTGCTCCAGAGAAAGGAGACAGGGAGAAAGCCCCACATGCCCACGCTGGCTGTTCACTCCAAGCCCCACCAGTGGCCAAACTTTGACCTCTCCGGCCGTGAAGTCTGGCCCGCTGTCTGCTGATGGAGCTGGACAGATGCCTGCAGTCCATCCCCCGTCTCTCTGAGCACCTGAATTCAGGAAAAGCCCTTTTTGCTCCCTCACTGACCCACTCACACAGCTCCCAGCACATGCTCCAGCAGGGAACACAACCAGAGCTCCCAGACTCCCTCATCACCCCACCCTGGAAGAGGAAGCCTATCTGGTGATTAAAAGTTGCTGATACACACCTCTTTCCAGGATCAGGGTAATCTTCCCTTGCTGTTAGCAACATTTTTTTCCCCTCACTGCTTTCTCTAAATCTTTCCATCATTGTTATTACAACGATAACAACAATAATTATTATGCTGTTATGCCTCGAACCCGAGTCTGAGATTAGGGCTCCCATTGTGCTAAGAGCTCGGTGGAGAAGTGTCAGGGAGATGTTTTCCCGCTGTAAAAAGCTCGTTTTCTGCATTCAGGCAGGACATGAAGGGGTGAAAGAACGAGGGAAGGGGCCAGGAATGAGGTAGGATGGGAGGCAGCAGTAAGTAGAAAATGAAGAGCAGTTAGCAGAATAGCAGGAGTCAGCACTGGTGCTTTGCCTAAGCAAACCCCGCTCCTTGTCTGTGTCCACACATGTCAAATCTCGACAGGGAGAAGGGGAATGCTCCCTTCAGTTTCCCAGCTGCAGAAACGTGGATTCTATTTCTTTTTTTTTCTTTCTTTTCTTTTCTTTTTTTTTTTTTTTTTGACACAGCAGAGCCTTCAGCAGCTGCTCACAGCCATTGCCTCTTCTCTGGCAGACCCCTGTTTCAAACCTGTCAAATGTCCACTAAAAAACCCCCTTCCCTCTGTGGCAAAAGCAGGGTGGAGAACTTTCCTCCACAAAAACCCCCTGCACTGCTCTTACCCTGAAAAGAAAAACCTGCACTCCTGTCCTTTTTTTCGGGGGCTGGAAAGCTGCCAGGGATCCGGGGTAAGGAGTTGCTAACATCGTGCCATACTAATAATTCTTCATTTCACCCACCTTTTTTTCTGTCTCTTTAGATTAGGTTTGAAGTGCTGCGGGGCAGGGACTGTCTCTTGCTATGTGCTCAGGACAAGGAACCTTTCCACTTCCCTGGAACTGGCTGCTGCTAAGGCACAACGATAAATAATGGGGAAGATCTGGAAAGGCGAGGTGCAAAACGACAGCAGGCTGACTGAGAGGGGCTGGGAGGGTGCTGGAAAAAGTTTTGAAAGCTTTTTTTTGGTTTTTTTTTGGTTTGGTAAACGATTTAAAAAAAAAAATTATGTCTTTTCTGGTTCTAAGAAATCAGTGATTCTGCTGGGACTGAACTACAATGGGAGGGAAAAAGAAAAGTCTGTCCAGGTTGAGCATGAGAAGTTTAACAAAAATGAATGCAGTTCCCTAATTCAACTTTGCTTTTACCCAAAAAAAAAAAAAAAAAAAAAAAAAAAAAAAAAAAA
>VWYP01023880.1:245311-277307 GCA_013400435.1 Pycnonotus jocosus
AAAAAGAAAAAGTGGGTGAAATCCCAGTGGGGTGGTTTAAAAGTTATCCATCAGCTCCCAGCCCTGCCCATGAATCTCACTCACCCCATTCCTACCTGCACTCAAAGACCAGGCGAGAAGAGTGGGAAATTGTGAATGTAAATTAGGATGCAATAAGGCAGATAAGTGATAAGGAAAGCCCACAGTGGATAATCCATGGCAAGTGGTGCTAAGAACATGAGGGTGACCAAGAAATAATTGTTGAATGCGTTGTTAGAGAACTTCCAGAGATATTCAGGCACACATTTGTAGTCCCTAATAATACATTAACCTCCTGGAGATAAACAAGGAGATAAAGAAGGAAGGGAATCTCGGATATTTCTGGATAACTACTGTTAACATTTGTAATAAATCTCCAAGTGATGATGGAAAACAAGAGAATGCCAAATAGGTTAGGAATCCGGTGTGCTGTTAAAGAGCAAATGAATAACTGTAAATCTGTTATCTGGCCCAAAAGGGAAATGGATGATACAAGACTGAACCCACAGAGGATGGAAAAGTTGTCATACAATTAGCCATAGGAACCACAGTTCTGTGGAAAGCTAATTTCATACCATTTTTAAATGAGATTGTTGAAGGGAGGTGATAAAAGTGATGTTGAAACAGCATTTTTAGTCAGAATATAAAGGAAAAAAAAAAGTGAATGAAGGATTCAAAGTGGTCATATTTAGGATCAGCAGAGTACAAAATAAATACATGGGGAGCTGACAACCCTCCAGTGTCACTCTGCCAAGCAATTGCCACCAAACAAGGCTGGATTTAATTGGAACTGAGATCATCTCAGTGCTATTGAACTTTCTTACCAACAGCCCAAAAACCTCCATGATATTATTGCTGGAAAAGCCTGAAGGATATGGGAACACTGGAGGGGTGGGAGTGAAGGACACGGGCAGGGCAGCAGCACAAAGAGAGGGGTCAGGATGTCACCACCCAAAGCCACCTCCATGCCCCAGGTGCCACGCCAGGCTGGTGGCAGTGACAGGAGCCACGTCAAGGCTCCCAGGAGGATGTGGGGATTTGGGGACTGACCCCCAGGATGGGAATGCTGAGCACAGCAGGGCTGGGGAGTGAGCCCAAAGGAGGAGGGAATAACCCAGCACCCGGCACTGGGGAGGACAGGACCCAAAATGCCACATCCAGATGCACCGAAAGGCTGGAGAAGGCCTGGAAAGGCAGAAGGACATCCAAATCTGAGAGGAATGACATTTATACCACCTGCCTCATCATCCTACCCCTCACAGAGGATATTGAACACGGGACTGAAGCAAGTCACATACAGAGATACTTTGAATATCACCAAACTTCCCCCTGGTGCTCAGAACCAGAGTTTTAACCCAAATTATTCATCTTTTTCTTGACCTTTGATGTTACAGTAATTTCCAATAAATCTCTCAAGAGCAGAGGTCTGAATGTGAGCTACAGGAGTTTTAGGAAATGCCACCCGGAGCAGCTTTTGGAATGCTCTAACTCCCACAGGGGTTGTTAGACCTGACAAAGGAGCCACCACGCGGTCCTAATGGTCCTGAAGATACAGAGTCACACCAAGATTTCCTTGGAGCTTTCCCACCCAGGCAGTGACTCAAGCTCCTCATTGTTTTCGGGAAGGAATCTGACACGATCAGGCCCGAGATGCTGCAGGGCTCCGGGCCACAAAGTCCCCTATCACCGAGTGCTGTAAAATCCCCTGATCACAGGAGCCTTCCCCACAAGCCCTCAAAGGGCTGAGCACCAGCTCCTGCCCCAGACAATGGGATGCAATATATCTACAACCATATAAACAGCGAGTTGGGTGAGACTGGGATAAGATCATGGCTTTACAATGCTGCCCCTCCTGCTTTTAACCCATCCCAGCGTCGGCTGAAACCGGGGATGTGGCAAGCCTCAAAGGGATTTATGCCCTGGAATTGCCAGGCTTCTCCAGCCTTACAGGAATAAGGATGTTGATTCTCAGCAGCAAATTGCTCCCACTCAGCGCCCGACTTTCCTCCTTGATCCTTTCAGCGCCGCCTTTTTTGTCGAGAGCATCTAATCACTTATCAGCAAGGGTCTTCAACTAAAAACGCCTGGGCTGCGGCCCTTTCATTCATTGTCCAGCAGCATCCTGCTCAACAAAGGCTTCTGCACCCAAGGCTTTGCTGTAATAAGTGAGGCTGGACTCACTTTGGGTCACCCTGGTGAAAGACACCCCGTGCCAGCACAGGGGAAGGAATTGCCGTGCTGCAATCCCCATGCTGCTTGCTGTGACAGGACAGAAATGTCTCTTGGGTACCCAGAATTTGGTTGGCGCCAGAGCTCTGGGAACAGACTGAAAGGCGTGGGTTGTTTTTGGATGAATCATGTTTTTAATCATCAAACACTGCCAATCAGAACTGCAGAAGATTTTCCCCAGATTTTTTTTTTTTTGTGTGTGTGTGTGTGTGTGCGTGTGTTTTACCTTAAGAGTAATAATTTCAATTTCAGGCTCGCTGCTCTGGATGAAGCACACACAGAGTAACAAAAACTCTCAGCCCTCTTGTTAGGGATGGAGAACCTTCAGCATTGACAGATTGAGTGGGTTATGAAACTGTCCCAACACTGGATTTGAGATAATAATCATCCCAGTGTGCACAGGGATCAATTCTATCAGTAAATTACTTTAATTAGGAGAGAAGGTGGTGCAGTTATTATGGTGTGAGCATGTGGACTGGGGGCATTTTGGTTTGCCTCAATTTCCTACCGTGCACATCCATGGAAAAAGCCATTCCAGCAGGGAATTAAGGACAAAGCTGTTGACACGTGGATGATGGATTATTAAAGGATGAGCTGTATTCCAATGGGGAGCTGCTGATGGATCACTGGGTTCCTTACAGGAGCTGCAGAGGTGCACATCCTGTCTCTGCCTATAACCAGGTATTTGTCAGCAGTTAGGAAAACCTCACTTCCAAGCCACTGTGGCACCTATAAACACAATTTTGGGTGAGGGAGGCTTCACTCCTACTTCTATTTATGAATCTCCCCACTTCATCCATAAATCTCCTTTTAATCCTTGGAACAACACCAAACGCTGTTGTTTGCTGCATTTCCGCTCAAGCCTTGTCCAATCACCGAGGTTTTTTCAGGTTTTCAACCCCTCAACTCACTCTACTAAACAGGGCAGGTGGCTGGAAGCTGGAAATTTCCTTTTCTCCCTCCTGGGTCGGTTCCATTTGTTCCTGATTTACCCAACGCCCCGGCTGAGAGATGGATCAATGAGACACCAGCAAGAATGTCAGGACAGGATGTCCCACGTGCTTAAACATGTGGTTGAGTGTTTGGCTCAAGCAAAGTTTTCACAAGGATTAGATTTAATGCAAGGAAAATGAGCAATCCCACGCATGACCCAGGCTTCCCCGTGTTAGATGCTGTCACATCGGACCCCACGCCGAGGAAATGGCTGTCCCGAGTGTCCTAAGACTTCCATCATTTAAAAAAATGTGAAAATCTCCAAGAATTTGAATAAATTAATAAGTAAACCAGAACCAAAACCGGCAAAACCCCTCTCAGGTAAAACTTCCAATAAATCCATGTTGAGCTCTACTTTACCAACCGTAATTATCCACTGAGGGATTTAATTCAAAACTTGTTTACCGAGGGTATTATTTACTCATATCAGTGGCTAAATCGACAAAGATCTATAGAAATGCTTTAGCAGTAGTAGACAAAATCTGGCATGCAGAAGGAAGGCTTGATCCATAACCTGAACCAAAATCTAATCCAGAGTAAGAGATTTCCAATAAAAGACCTCCAGGAAGCCTCTGCCTCTCCAGCTGGATGGAGCTGGCTGGAAGTGGAGCCCAAACAGAACAAAATCATCTGCTGGGGTAGGAAATGAGAGCAGGAATTGACAGAGTTGTGTCTTTGCACAATGTGTGTACTTAACATATTTTCCCCAATTCTTTCTTTCTATTCATATATCACACAGGAATATCATATTCTTTCTATTAATATATTTCATATTTCACCTATTCTTTCTTTCTTTCTATTTCAGCACCTTCCTAAATGTTGGCCAACAGGAAAAATCCAGGAGAAAACAGGTAGGAAGCTCAGATGAACCCAGGGAAGACTCAGACAACAATTCTCTAAGATTTGGTGCTCACAAAAGTCTTGAGCAGGTTTGCCTTCAAGAGAATCACACAAACATGGCCCAGATTAGATCCCTGAGCCTCAAACTCACTGTAAACTTTTGAATTCATCCACTGTTGCCTGTGGTTTGTACATTATTAGGGTCTCCTTTTATCAGCTCCCCTTTAAAACCACTCGGGAGCTTTTGCTTGTGGGTCTTTTTCAGGATGGGTGGGAAAAAAAACACTGGGGCAGCCAAGTCAAACCTCTAATTTTTGAGAATATCATTCTTCAGGTTGTTTTTTCTGCCTTTTCTTTTTTTTTTTTCCTTTTTTTTTTTTTTTTCCACAGAGACAAGTAAGGGATTGTGGTGAGGCTGTTCCTTGGGAGGACAGGCTGTTCCCACCTGGAGCTCAGCTCCCGAAGGTTTGGATATCAAAAGGCATTTTCCCGTTCCCTTCATTGGAAGAGCACGGCTTCAACGTGCTTTGAGTGAAATCAGTATTTCCTGGAAAGAGCTGGCTTCAGAGGGCTTTGGATGAAGCAAATCAGGATTCTGGTCATGGCTTTACACCCTGAGCCCTGTGCAGAGCTGCTGGAAGCTTTTGGATGCCCGGCACAGATGAGATCAACTCAGTGAGCAACCAAGATTGGGGATTTGATTCAAGTGAGGAGATAAGAATCCCAAAGGCCAGCTTTATGGCTCTGCTACTGATAAGGTGGCAGAGCAGGGGCTAATCTAGATACCAGCATAATTGATAATAACCTTGGAGCTTCTGGGAGCTGTTTAATGACCCAGGAATCTGGGGAATGCTGCTGCATGGCAGAGTTCCTGCTGTGTGCCCCACACAGCTCCTACCTCGGGCTGTGAGAGCAGGTATTGGGTCAATACTGAGCAAAAGGATTGCTTCAGCCCCAAATGTTGCTTGCCTGAGGTCTTACACCCCTCATGCACCCCCCAGTCCTGGGATGCCACACCATGAAGGCGAAGAAAAAAATTATCCAGCTCTCTGGGATAATTCAGCACCTGGGAGCCAATCCAAAGCCAGCAGGAGAGCTCACATCTAGGAGCTGGGGAGATGAGTGTCACACCTCAGCCTGGAATCAAACAGATTCCAGCAGCTCTGGGAAAACATGCAAGCAGTGGCTTCCAGCTGGGACAAGTTCAGCACGGCTTGGCCAGCGGGGTGGAGGCTCCACTTTTTGAGTCACCTAAAGGAGTTACAGCCCAAGGACCACCAGGGTCCCTGTGCAGCGAGCCACCAAGGCCAGCCAGGGCTGGGAGAAGGAGTGGACAGGATCTCCGGGTGGATTTGGCTGCCAGCTGGATGGGAAGGGTGAGATCCTGCTCCCCAGCTTTTCTCAGCTGGAAGGAACTCACCACACAAATAATTCATCCCAGCTCTGTCCTTTCTGTACAAATCCGATCCCAAGGCATTTTGGAGCAGCATAGAACGTACCATGGCAAGGCTGCTGGAATCCTGGGATCTCTCTCAGCTCCCTGGGATGACAGACCCTCAGGTGGGGTCAAACAGCACCAATCCTGGGCTTTCAGAACGCCAGGACTCGGGTCCTTAACAGCATTTAGCAGCCAGTGTGTCCCTAAAGATACCAACCCCACCTTGGCTGCGGTGACAGAACCCCCTCCCTCCTTCCTCCCGGCTGCATTTACACAGGGATCTGCTCTAACTCCACACTGGGTTTCCAGCACACTCGTGGAGACCCCAAAAATCAGTTTGCAAGCTCCACACGTCCTTCTCCTACCGGTGTCTTGCCAGGCCAATCAATAAACCCTGACTGTTTGCTACATTTATGTGCATTTTTGGCCCTTCTCTTCTCAAAACGCCGAATCTTTGATTAAGGGACACGCTGGTTGCTTATCAGCAGGGTGCTAAAGAGAGAAGCAGCACAGTCCTTAAACAAGCTGATCTCGAGATTCTTTTTTACCTCTGTTGTAGGTACAGCCCTTTCACACCCTTTAATAATGGGGAGTTGAGAAATGCCCACTTCACACACCGAGGGTGTGTCCAAAGGAGGGGAATGTCCCTGTCCTGCTCCTCTGAGTGGCACCAGATCCATTCTTCACTTCATCCCCACTCAGAAAAAAATCTAAAGGAAAGCACTGACCTGAGCTTGGAGGCTCTGACAAAGAATTATCCCTTCTCATGCACTCAGGAGCTTCTCAAAAGCTCATTTGCAGCTCAGGCAGGACCCCTCTCACCCAACATAAACCACCTAAAATGTAATTATCTAAATGTAGTCCGACTATTCACCCCTACTAGATCTGATGGAAGGAAAGGCAGCAGCTCAGTCATAACTCAGTTGTGACAGCCTAACTGAGAGAATTCCCATTTGTGGAACCGCAGAACAGTTTGGGTTGGAAGGGGCCTTCAAAGCTCCTCTGTCCAACCCCCCTGCCATGACCAGGAACATCTTCAAGCATCTGGGGTTGTTCAGAGCCCAGGCCAGCCTTGAATGTTCCCAGGGATGGGTTGTCCACACCTCTGGGAAATCTGTGCCAGTGCCTCACCACTTTCATCATTAACAAATGTATTCCTTATATCTAATCTGAAAAACATTGTATTCCTTGTATCTAATCTGGAAAAAAAATTTGCATTCCTTATATCTAATCTGAATCAATCCTTTCTTAGTTCAAAACCATTGAACCTTGTCCTGTCTCAGCTGGTCCTGCCGAAATGTTTGTCCCCATCTTTCCTGCAAACCCCTCCAGGCACTGGAAGGGACTCTGAGGTCTCCTCAGACCTTCTCTTCCCCAGGATGAGCAATCCCAGCTCTCTCTCAGCCTGTCCCCAGCCCTCTCAGCATTTCTGTGCCCTCCTCTGGCCCTGCTCCTGAATCCTGAGGATTCCAGAGCTGGATGCAGCATTCCAGGTGGGGGCTCCTGGGGCAGAGTAGAGAGGGAGCATCACCTCCCTCACCTGTGGGGATGCAGCTCTGGGTTTCTGGGCTGCAAGTGCACATGGTCAGGGAATGTCCAGCCTCTCACCCACCAGCACCCCCAAATTCAACTCTCAATACCTTCATCCTTCAGCCTGGATTGATCCTGGGGTTTACCTGGGTCTAGGATCTTGCCCTGGCTTTGTTGAACCTCTGGAGCTCATCCAGGTCCCTATGGATTCCACCCTTTCCCTCCCTTGTGCCACCTGCACCACTCAGCTTGGCGTTGTCCGCAGAGGATGCCCCCAGTCCCACTGTCCACGTCACTGATAAAGGAATTAAACAGCTCTGGACACAACACAGACCCCTGAGGGACCTTGGGGGTCACTGATGTCCACATGGACCTTGAGCCACTGACCACCACCACCCTCTGGAGGTGACCATCCACCCAGCCCACCCATCACACCCACACCTCTCCAGCTGAGGGGGAGGGGTGTTGTGGGCACTGAATGCAGTGGCTGAGCAGGTTAGAAGATGAGTTTTTCACGGTTCTCTTGAAGGCACTCAAACCTGGTCACAGCAAATCATTGCAGTCAGTGGGAAGCTGTAATTGGACAGTTTTGTTATCCCTGCTACAAAAAGTCACAGATTGGCAATTTCACCATTTTGCATCTGAATGAGTGAATGTCCAAGTGCTGAGGCTGAGGCACAGGTAAATGCCCAGAGAGTCCATCCAGTCATATCCTGAATTCCAACCCTTCCACTGCCTCTCCCATTGCTTTGGGTTCTGCAACAGCTTCACTGAAGCCAGGGCACTCTGGAGAGTCCCACCAGCTGAAGATAAACCCTCCCTGAATTCCAGTAAAATATCACTCACTTGGTACCACCCAGCCATAAAACAGAAATCTCCATCGCACAATGCCATGCTCTTGCCTGGGGTCATGTTGAACAAATCAAATGATGACACTTCCACCATTTTAACATCATTCCTCTACAGTGTCACTCTAGAGCATGCAGACAAGCTGTTTTCTCTGATATTTAACTGGCATCCCCCTTTCTTTCCTTCTCCAAGGCATGCTCCTGCTGCCCTGGGAATCCCTCTTTGCTTTCCTCTACTGCACACACCTGACAAAACCTTTGAAAGCTGTTATCCTCTCATTCTTTGGCCCAGGCTAGCACTCAGAGCTCATCTTTGCTCATCAGCATCAATCCTTCCAGCCCTCTGGCTCTCTGACCACCCTCCAGTTTGTCAACCCCTTCCTGGCACGAGCAGGGCATGGAACCCAACGCTGTTTGACCCCATCTGATGGAGAATGAACCCCCCTGGGCCAAACCCACACAGGCCCAGGAGCACCCAGAAAACGTGAGGATTGAATTAGAACCTTCAGAAAAACCAACATATGTAGATCCACACAGACGCGAGGTAGAAAAGCAAGTTTAGTTTTAAAATAAGTAAAAGGGGTTTTTTAAAGTACTTTAGCAAATAAGAGACTGAGTTAGTTAATAAGGAAAGGACCTAAGATCTAGCTGGAAGTTTAGTGGCGTTGCTTCTTGCAAAGTTAGCTAAACTCTGGTCATAACCAAAATAATGTTGCTGAAAATCCCCAGATAGAACAGACAGAGCTACACGCGTTGAATTTGTGTAAGGATTTACGAAAATTGTCACACATCCATTTTAGCTTAGGATAGGTCCAGCACCTCTGTAGGAAATCCGTGTTGAAGCCTGATTGGCCCAAATTAGAATAAAAATGTGCTACTTTGAGAACACACTCACACAGAGGACTCAGGAAACATCACAAATGCTGCTGCTGTTGCTACTGCTGCGACTGCTACTGATAAAGGCTCCCATGGGACACAGACCACGACTGCTGTCACTGCTGGTGATCAGATGTCACCACTTCTGCTTGGGACAGGAGGACTTCACTGGCTTGGACTGAAACAGCTCTGCCTTCATGAGGCTGGTTGAGCCATGCAATAAAGGATTTTATTTTACAACCACTCATCACCACAGCCTTCAATGAAGACTCCCCCAAACCTTGACGCCCATCAGCGCCATCTCCGGGCTGGCAGCGCTGCCCCTCTGGGCTCTGCTGGGCTGTCAGCTCCCGTTTCTCACCGGGGCTGAGGGGTGTGTGCCTGTGCAGAGCCCATCCCATCCCATCCCACCCCATCCCATCCCGTGGGTCCCTGTGCGGAGTTGTGGGGGTCGGCATGGCAACGCTTTTCACCAACGGGGAGGGCTCTGCCTCCCTCTGTTTACTCACCAAGGTGACGAGGTGTTGGCACACAGTGAATGAGATCAAGTAATTCACAAGTTGCTGCCTGCCAGCAGAGCTGCTGCAACTCTCCATGCAGGCGCTGCGAGCCTGCACCGAGGCAGCGAGGCTTAAACCTCTTCCTTTGCCCTTTGCATTAAGCTGAGGTCATGCACAGGTGTTGCAGTGCTGCTGAGGGCTGCAATCAGTCATCTGAGGATGATGCATTATTTTTTTTATAGCAAAGGAAGTTCAATGCTTTGATAACCTGCCTGTCCTTGCTGCTGGTATAAATTGAAGATTATCCCGTGTAACGCCACAACTTATCCTTCTAGGTAAGACAAACAACTCAATTTTCTTCTCCAACAATAATCAGACCCAGATCTAAATTGTTACCACTCGATTACTCTTGAAAGTGAGAGCTACTCAAAGCCAATTTAGGATCAGTGGCAGGCAGTAGGCTGCCAGTGTCTGGAAACTGTGGGCTTCCTTCATCTCCACACATCAAACTGAGCTCCCACCTCCCTGAACACTGGCTCAGCTTGATCCAAATTAGCTGAACCAAAACACAGGAGGTTGGTCATTCTTTTCTTTCATATTTTCGGGTTGCCCCAGGAAGTTTGTTGATGCTCCAGCCCTGGAAGTTCTCAGGGCTGGGTTGGAAAGGCCTTGAACAACCTGCCCATGGTGTGGGGAATTGGGACTGGATAATCCTCCAGATCCATTCCAACCCCTCAACAGCCTAGAATTCCCTAATTCTGTGTTTCACCCCCCTGTCTCCATGATCAACAACCTCCTGTGATGGTCAAGAGCTCCATGGCCAGGCTAGCAGAGCTCTCAGCCACCATTCCCATTATTCCCAGGATTAAATCTTCACTGCTGCACATAAGTTAGCTGACCTGACTTTACAGAACAGCCCTTTCAGTCAGGAAGCAGACATTCCAGAGCAACCCTCCCAGCAGCTGCCTTTTGGGAGAGATTGTACACACCTGCTTGAAATTCCCGTTTTTTTTTTGTTTTTTTTTTTTCTCCCCCATAGTTTATCACATGTTGAATTCTCAGGCTGGAATTCAGCTGCTTGAGCACAGGTGTGTTGAGTACCATTTGAGGTGATCTCCAGCATCCACCTGGCTCCAGCCTGCCTCCCTAAATCGTGTGGGTTCCTGGGGTGACACCAAGCATCCCTTTGGATGGCACTGCACACCCTGCACACACAGCTACAGCGAACCTTAAATCTGAAATGACTGGGATCACTCACTAGGCATAAAACTATCTGGATCTGAAGCTCAGGAATCAATTCAATTAAATATTTCCATGTGAAAAACCCTCTAAGGGATACTTACACAAGACAAGCTCACCAGGTGCCTGTGGGAAAGGTGCACATGGACTCCAGGGAAATCTCAAATGGTTTTGATCACCCAAATTCAGCCAAATGTGTCAAACTCTCAGGGAGGGTTATCACTGTTCTGTTTGGAACTTCGCTATTTCCAAAGGACTGAAGTCTTTTAGTCCTTTTCCCTGCTTAGGATTGTACAAGAAATTAGGAATCCCAGAACTGAGATTATGGAGAGGAGTATCTGTGTTAGGGAAGGAAACTTGGAAAAGGTTATCTGTGTTAGGGAAAAGAAACTTGTACAGGCTATTGAAAGATACTGATCTGAAAGAGTAAAGAAGTGCCTGGGTCATTATTTCGAAGCTCAAAGCCTCTTCATTCATCTCCTGTGCACTCAGTACCCTCAAACTTGACCGGTTCTATGATTTTGGCTCACATGGAGGCAGGAATCACACCCTGCAGAGAATTCCCAGCTCTCTGAGTCGTCGTGAGCACCTATAAAATGTACAGAAATCACGAATGATTTACCTGCACGGGACACCACCGCAGAGCAACCAGGAGTGGAAGCACGTTCCTACCTATTCCCCAGAAAATACAAACAGCCAGCAGCAGTTGAATAATCTGCAACAGGACGTACCAAAGTAACTCGTTTTTCTTTGAAAGGTGCTCCATATTTAGGCCACAGTTTCTGAGATATCAGCAGGCCTGACACGAGATCTCTGAGAGACCTGAGGCCTTTTGGGGGGCAGGTGGAGGCTCCTTGGATGGTGCAAGATCCTCATAATCTGCCACAAAATTGATTGATACAACTGTAAAGGGAGGTGAGATCCATTTGTCTGGCTGATGACCTCCAGCAGGCATGGAGTGGTCTCCATCTCCAGCAATTAAGAAAATCAAGAAACACCATTTTGAGGGCACAGTTCAAGGTGTTTTCACCCTGTTTTTTTTAAAAACATCTTCAGGGTGAGAATCACGTCTCACTACAATCGCCCATTTCTCCTCCTTATCGATCTCAGAGGAGAACAGGGGGAGATGCCTGTGCTGCAGATGTCTGAGCGTGGATGTCCTGAAGGAATCACTGCTCTGACACCACCTCACCGCCAATCCCCGTCTCCTCTCACTGCTCAGCCCCACGGTCAAGCCAGCGGAGCTCAAATTACTCCCTGGTGCTGGTTGACCCACAGCAATCCTACCCATGTGAATCCCTAGCCTACAGCAAACGCCGTGATTTAAATTAACCCTTTTTTATTGTGGGTAAGCAGAGCCTAATTACCCGAGTCGCTGCGGGCAAGCCGTGAGCGCCGGGCGGGTACCAGGGGTCAGCTGCTGTGTGGGAACTCGCTGCACCAAACTCCATCAGCAGTTTCATTTGCTGGGCCTTCCACACGCAGGCAAACCCTTGGACCCCGGGTTCTAATTCCTCCCGAAGCCTCGGGCAGTACAAAACTCAGTTTAAAAGTTGTGTGAAGGGAGAGGGAGAGGTCACGGAGATGCCCCTCCGTGCTGGGAGGTGCAGTGAGGTGGTGGACTTCAGTATTGCTCCAAACCTTTCCATTTTGTGCAAATCTAACAGTGGTAACAAGAAAAAAAAAAAAAAACAAAACCTTAAATTCCTTAATCTTCTTACAGCTTAAAGCATTAAGAGCTGCTTGTATCAAAGAGCAGCAAATCTGTTTCACCAGAGGCAGCCAGCATCCCTTATGACAGAGCCGTGGTGAGTAGAAAACAATAAAAGGCATTTATTTCTCATAAATAAATCAGTTTTTAGGTAAGTTAATAAGACTTTTGCTTCTGAGGCAGGAAACAACAAATGAATGCCACCAAAGGCCCTTAGACCCATGGTACCCATGACTAAGTCATGTCTAAGTCACAAACTCAACCTCTTTACTGTCAGAAGACACAACTTTCAGGACAGACACTGAGAATTTTACTCTCCTATCTCACCTCTGCTCTCTGCTCCCAAGACAGATGTGATCAGCAGCGTTATGACCGTAAGCAGAGCCCTGCTCTCCTCACCAGCCTGGGACACAGGAACATTTCATTCCCAGACCTCCAGGGATCCAGAGAGTCCACAGGACACTCCTGAAATTATCTACCCCAAGTGCTCTCGAAATGGCAAATTCCCAAGCAGGCGCTTGGATTATGTGAAGCGTTTTTTCCAATTTGGAAAAAAAAATTTGGTTCACTGAAAGCAGCCAGACTCAGCTCAGAAGCAGACCTGAAGTGTGGTGAAGTCGATGAATTCCCAAACTGGCCAAATCCCTCAAGAGAAAGGATGGATTATCCCAACCTGTTGGCATCTTCAAGATTCAGCTCAAAGCTCTTCCCAAAGCATGCATTTCAGCCCAATTTGTTTGGGTGAAGAGGGGAGAATGTGGTGGAATCCTCACTGCAATCCTAAAAAATGAGACCTTGACATCCCAGATCCACTTTCAAATGAGTCGATCTATCAATCACCAGGGCTGGAATTTCCTGGGATGGGACTCATTTCACAGATTGAGACAAACACAGGGATGTATGGATAGAAAAATGCATCCAGCAGGGCCAATTCTGCCTTTACTAAATCTGCTGTACACAGAATATTTGGCAATCAAACCTTATCCATCCAGGACTGCAGGGGACCCCAGTCACCTCTTGGATCAAACTCTCAGGATTTATAAGAAAGCCCTGGAAATATGGGCCTGGTTTGTGCTTAAGAGCTGAGCTTGCTGCTCCCACCATTCCCTCTGACTTCCTAAATAAGCCATGGATTGCACCGCACCAACAAATGAAAGAGTTTCTGAAATCCTGAGGGAAACACCATGCAAAGAACAGGAAAGCAAAGGGAAAGGTGTCCAGACATTGTGGAGTTACAGGAAAGTAGAGGGATGTTTCAATTGGAGAAAAATGAGGTTAATTCCATCTAAATTTTGCAGAGTTGAAATTTTGTGTTAACTTAAAAACTCAGTTGTAAACACTTTTGCCATAAAGGTGAGAAAATCACCATAAAAACCACGTTGCCATGGAACTCTGGAGGCCACTGCAGACCAGAGCCATGCTCTGCAAAGCCACACGGGTTGTGATGACACTCCCCAACTGCTTGGGATGTTCTGGGAAACATCCCCTTTTCCAGGTTTCCCTCTCTGAGCACACATCCCTAAAATCCTCAGGAAGCACCCAGGCTTGCTCTTATGAAATCAGTCTGGAGACAGAGACTCTCACTGGAGATGCAGCAGAGCAGGGCGAGAAGGAAGCTTCCAGAACATGGTTAGAAAGTTCCCTGGAGTCAGGGCTGCCGGAGGATCAGCACAATTAAATTTTGGGAGGACGTGTAGCTACTGGCCAGCTTCTCAAGCCCTGACTCTGTGCAGGCAGCAGCTCCCACAGCTTCCTCAGCCACAGTGAGCTGAGGGTTCATCTCTATAACATCGTCAGTGTGACATTTGTCACCTGCTGTCCCCATCCTCCAGGCTATGGAGCTGTGCCCGTTCACACCATTCCAGCTTTAAACATCTACTCAAGGCTGCAGGACTCCAACAGATATGAACAACAGAAAACCAAAAAAAATCCCCGAATTCACCAGGGCTGGAATTTCACACATGCTCATGGCAGAAACCAATGTTCAATGGAGTTCATCTAATCTCCCTGGAACACCTCAGAGTTAGGAATTCAGTTAATGATATCACCCATAACCTCTCTGACCTCACAGCAGAATCATCAGGGCCACAGAAGAGCAGCTTGCTCTGCCCTAAGAGAGATGGCTAGAACAGGGTGGGGGGGTTGGATTGTCCTCCGGGGGAGCTGGGCCCTAAAAAAGGGGTTCTACATGGAAATTATAGAGCAGATGTTTCATCTGGGGGGACAAAAGCTTGCTGGGATGGAATTCTTGGCTCTGAGCCATAGATACACACAAAAAAATATCCAACAGCGAGTTCAGGGGGAGAGGGTTTAAAATCAACTCTCAGCTTGGTTTTAAACTAAATGAGAAGAGATTTAGATTAGATATTGGGATGGAATTCTTGGCTGTGAGAGTGGTGAGGCCCTGGCACAGGTTCCCAGAGATTTGTGGCTGCCCCGGGATCCCTGGAAGTGTCCAAGACCAGCTTGGACAGGGCTTGGAACAACCTGAGATCATGGGAAGTGTCCCTGCCCCTGGCAGGGCATTGGAATAAGATGATTTTCAAGGTGCTTTCTGATTAAACCCCATCTAGGTTTCTACTATTTCTGTGCATCTGTAGTTAACAAACACAACTCAATACTTCTCCAAAGCACTGCCAAAGTTCTACCAAGTCATTGGCCAGTCACAAACCATGAGCTGAAGGGTGCAGGGATGAAAAACTGCTTCTGTTTTCTCTACAAGGCCTTGGCTGTCCCCATCACAGCCATAAATGGTTTTACCAGGCTGGAAACAACGCTCCTAAAGAAAAATGTGAATTTTTTTCTTTTTTTTCAGCAACCCTTTCCTAGAGTGGCCGGCACCAGCTGCTCCAGAAAAAAAAAACAAAGGTGGAATTTTCATGGAACAGCGTTTCCTTGCAAAAATCTTATTCTGCCCTTCGTTAGCCAGATGTCACCTTAAGCTCAGCAATAAAAGTCCCCAAATATTCTTTGTTATTAGCTATGAGAGTCCAGAAATTTTGCAAACAACTCTGCAAATATTCCCTGGAAAAAAACTGAATTGAAAAAATACTGTGTTTAAATAAGAAGAGTTTGAGGAAGAAGATTTGGGTCTTTTACCTCTTTTCTCCAGGCAAAATCCACAAGGAAGGTCAGGGACCTGACAAACACTTCAGGTTTCTCATCAGCCTCTCTTAAAATAGGGATGAAAAAAACCCTCCCAGACACCAACTGGCATCACATCAATGATATTTGTGGGGTGTTCAGGCACCCAGTCATCCCTCCCAGCTCTAGCTGTCTAAAAGGGAGGTGTTTAGGCTGTTTCTAGAGTGGATGGAGAAAGATAGGCAGCTCCAGACAGTGATTCATCACATCCACCAGAGAGATCCCAATCTCAGGAAGGATGAATCGCCCTCAGAGGGTGCCCAGCTTTCTAAGATGGTTGGCTCAGATAGCCGAGCGTTCCACGGCTAAAATAAAGCGAGGGAATTTGGTCCAGAGGTCTCTTCGGGAAGGTTCTGTCACCCAGCAGAGCAGGGACACCACCTCTGGTGTGCTTGGAGACCAAAGGTGTGCCCAGATGTTCCAAGAAAACCCTGCTTTCAAAGCAGACTCGTCCCCAGCTGGTGGAAAGCTTCCTTGAGGAGGAACTGAATCTTCCCCACCTCACCTGAGAGGAGATGCCTCAGATAACTTGAGTCAGCCTTTGGGATCATCGTGAGACGAAGTCCCAGCCCATAAGCAAGTGGGTTGTTGGTTCTGTGGGTATTTTTATTGACTGGAACATTCAGTCCGGTCCTTGGGATATTTTGAAGGCATTTTCCCTTGCTCTGTCCTGGGGCTGGTGCACGGTTCTGTTGTGCACAAGGTTTCTATCTGTGCAGGAAGACTCACAGGCTGCTGTTCCAAGGGCTTTCCTCCAGAAAATCGAGGTCTTTCCTTCAGAACACTTGGTGACCGTTTCCCAGCTCTGTGGAAAGCACTTGGAAAAGCTCCTGGTGACCTCAAGGCAACCTGGGAGCCCTGCTCATCCCACAACCACACCACCCTTTCTCCACTGGCGAAAGAGCATTTTTACGTGCCTGATTTCATATCTCCACATGTTTAAATCTCTTCAGGGCTCGGGAGCTGGCTGTGAGAAACAGGAATGTTAATATTCTGTCAGTGCCCAGAAGGTCTCTGAGGCAAGAGAAGATGGTTGTGGTGCCTGTGGATTATCTGCCCTTGTTGGCTGATCCTGGCCACCAGGACCTCAAGGACCTCAAGCTCCCTGCCAAAAACGGAGCAGAGGAGTCAACCTCAGCAAATCCTTCCTGGCAAACCAAAGGCGAGCTGAAGTAATTGCAATTTGAAATGAAGAAATGGCAAAACTGCGGTTTATGTAAAGCAGAGGAGTTTGATTTTTATTTTTCGGGGTGGCTTCTCAAGGGTACTGAGGTTAGAGGCACAGGCCCAAGTTACCGGGAGTCAAACCGGGGTGTGAGCCATGTGAACACCCATGTGAACGTTCTTGCCCCCTGGTAAATATGAACCATCTCGTGTTTATTGCAGGGAAAGAGCATTCACACGGGCAGTTACCACAGAAAAACTGGCATCTGACGAGTTCACACCCTAACTTAGCTCGTGGTAATTTGTTCAGGTGCCCAGCCCCTCAGGTGCCATTCCCAAAGCGGAGTTGGAGGACGCAATGTCCCCTTTATGCTCAGAGTCAGCAGCTCCGTGGTTATGGCACCTACCCATGGGATGGGAAAATGAGCTTCACAAGCTTCCTCTGCTCCCTCCAGAGCAGGGGTTTGAACCTGAGTCTCCCAAAATCTCAGCAGCACGCCCTCGCCAACAGCTTGTGCCATTCCCCAGAACTACTAAATCAATTATTGACACTGATTGAGGCTTGGCCAACACTGGGGATTCAGCCAGGAGCCCGTGGAGCTTGGAGCCCTCAGCACCCATCACAGCTGAGAGCTGGGTGCAGGTCAGGCTACGCAGGGCACGGGTGGATTTTGTGAGCTCTGAAGGATTCGCACCTCCAATTTCTGTTCATCCGTCAATAAATGTCAATTCCCGCGCGGATCTGAAGGAAACGCGACTTCGAGCTCTGCAATTCTGCCTTTGCATGCCCCAAAACCCCAACCAGCTCCCAGCCAAGTTTTGCTGCACCTTGTCAGATATGTACAAGCCTTAACCAGGCTCCTTCTCTGCCCTGCACTGGGATAGGGGAGATGGGACTGAGATATGCCCGTAATTTCCATACGTTATTACTGCCTGTCCCCGATAGCGTGGATAACAACGAGCTGTGGATCAGCACAGGGAAACTCTCCCTGCTCCCAGGCTTCGTCTCAACCCCTGCCACCCCAGCCCGGTGCCCAAGCACAGAAAATGAACAGAACTGCCCTGGGATTTAAGGATAAACACAAAGCAAACACGGCACTTTCCTGGCCCGGAATCAAAGGGTGAAGCAACTGGAAGGATCAAGACCTAAAGGAGCTCAGAGTCTTAAGGCATGAGACAAAGGAATTGCACCAAAGCTGCCCTTTCCTGGCCCAGAGTCAAGGCGTGAAGCAACTCTGTAGGTTCCTGAAGGATCTCAGTGTCCAAGGCACAAGGCAAATAGGTTGTCCCGAAGTTTGTTACAGTGAAAGGAGGATTTTCCATGATTTCCAACTGTCCTTGGAGCAGAAGCCAAAGCACAGAAGAGGGATATGGGATCTACCCATCTATGCATATACATACAGGCATATGTATTACATATGTGTTGAACTACCTTTCCTCATAATAAATATCATTTATTCACCTTCTTCTCCCTAAAGAACCCTCACGGAAGGGATTCACTGGGCTTTTCTAGGATTCATCCATGGGAGATGCCAGCACCAATCCACCAGGGAAGGGAGGGACACACAGCTGTGGCTGGGAATCATGGACCTCCAAATCACTGGAGTCCTTCATTCTCCTGAAACCTCATGAGGAGGTTCCTCCTCTTCATCCTTTCCTCAACCACACAAAGCAATGAGGACATCCCTGGCATGAGCCACTCCTCTCATAAATCCCATCTTGGACTGAGAAGGAAGGAGGGAAGGAGGGAAGGAAGGAGGGAAGGAGGGAAGGAAGNAGGGAAGGAATTTCAGAAGGAAGGAAGGAAAGAATTTCAGAAGGAAGGAAGGAAGGAAGGAAGGAAGGAAGGAAGGAAGGAATTTCAGAAGGAAGGAAGGAATTTCAGAAGGAAGGAAGGAATTTCAGAAGGAAGGAAGGAAGGAAGGAAGGATGGATGGATGGATCAGAGGGCTGGAGCAACCACCCTACAAGGACAGGCTGAGAAAGCTGGGATTGTTCAACCTGGAGAACTGGGGAGACCTCATTGTGGCCTTGCAGTAAATAAAGGGGGCTTATAAAAAAAAAAAAAGAGGGAG
Organism: Pycnonotus jocosus; assembly: GCA_013400435.1. Classification (NCBI taxonomy): domain Eukaryota; kingdom Metazoa; phylum Chordata; class Aves; order Passeriformes; family Pycnonotidae; genus Pycnonotus; species Pycnonotus jocosus. The sequence continues at coordinate 263,917 of VWYP01023880.1, forward strand.
AGGGATTTTTTGGGCAGAGCAGGATTAGAAAACGGAAACGGTTTTAACCAAATGAGAAGAGATTTACATGAGATGTTGGGAGGAAGTTGTTTGCTCAGAGGGTGGTGAAGCACTGGATCAGCCTGTGGATGCCCCATCCCAGGAAGTGTCCAAGGTGTCCCTGAGACACCTGGAGCAGGGAATGACATCCCTGCCCATCACAGGGGGTTGGAACCCGATGACCTCAGAGGTCCCTTCCAGCCCAGCCCATTCTGTGCTCTACAATTCCATGAAACCTGAGGTGGATTGAAGAGAACAATAAACAGAACAAGGAGTTTTAATTCTTTGGGCACTGAAACTGGTGAGCACTGGCTGTTCTGTCTGGGTTTAGGATGTCCAGGGAACTTGGATGCACACACACAAACACATGCTCACATCCTCCAGCCCCTGGGAGGACTCTGCTCACATCCCTACCCCACTTAACTGCCCGTTTTTGTGAGATTTGGGGGTATCTCATGTTTTTCAGAAACTCTGCCAAATTTAGACCCGAGAAGACTGAATGTCATTATGGGGACAAACAGGCAGCAGGATTGGTTAAGCCTTGGATCCTGCAGAAACGAGTTCTGAGAGATGGATTAGAGCAGAAATGGATCTGAGAGCTCTTCCATGAGCCCCCTTTGTCCCCACCCTGGGTCCCTCTCCCAGGCCTGAAGGCCATCAGTCCCTTTGCACAAGCAATTACAGCTTCTACTGCATAAAAACACTTTGGGAAGGCCTGGATTTCACAGAAAAAGGGTCAACGTGGCTGAAAACCGCATAAATTACACCTGAGATGTCTCAGTCTATTCTTTCCTAAATTAATAATAAAGTCTAACTCAGCACAGCAATGCCCAAGGCTAAGTTCATGCCTAACTTAGCACCCAGACAGATTTAATAGCGAAACCTGTGTGGAGACCTGAAGTTCAGTCAGTTCAGAGTTCACATCCCTTCCCTCACTCTTCCATTATATTGGTGCCACTGTATTCTTCTGGCATCAAAGAAAATCCCAGGCACCTTCCCTGGCATCTCCAAGATCAAGGAAATTTAAGATAAACCCAACTCTTCCTCATTCACAGCAACAGAAACAGTCTGGGAATTCGAGGAGCAGACAGCACAGGAGGATGAATAAATTTGTGCAGATCTTATCAGCAAGGTCAGCAGAACCATGAAAACCAGAAGCTCAGAAGGCAACAGGAGTTGGAGAGTCTTCCTGCAGGGATTTCAGGATCAGAATTCTGAGTGGTTTTGAGGGTGGTTTCTGTCACCACTGGTTAAAGAAAATCAGCCCAAAAGACAAAATCTTTGACAAGCGATGTTTTTGCAAGAGCACTTTTCTCATATCAGCCTCCGCACCAAAACACCACAGAACCCAAAAAGGAGAGACTTTTGCAGAAATACAAATTCCTTGTCCAGGAGAACCAAGGGCACGACAGAATTAAATCATCTGGCCTGACCTTGCTCATGCAGGAGTCGTGCTCTCAACTTGTCATCTGGGTTCTGCTGATCCCGGACAGGGAGAGCAGAAATTCCTGCCGAGATTGACCCTGATGGAGCTGCTGAGCCACAGCCAGGACGTGCCAGCCTTCCCTTGGGGACTGCACAGGGAGCTGGGATGAGTCCCTGGGCTGGGATGTGCAGCTCTGGGGTGGAGGGTGATAAGCCCAGCTCAGCAGGGCTGCTCTGTGTCAGCACCAGCCCTGCAGCAGAGAGAGCAGCCCCAAATCCTCACTCGTGGGTCCTGCCATCCTGACTCACATGAGGCCAGCTGCCCTGGCTCTCATCCTCGCCCAAAAATTGTTGGGTTTTTTTAAACAGTGAGTCAAAGGTAACTCTGGCCCAGCTTCTCCTGCTGGGTCTACTCAGTGACCCCACAGTGTCCCTGGGAATGGGGTGTGGGCAGTGACCCCACAGTGTCCCTCAGAACGGGATGTGGACAGTGACCCCACAGTGTCCCTGGGAATGGGGTGTGGGCAGTGACCCCACAGTGTCCCTCAGAACGGGATGTGGACAGTGACCCCACAGTGTCCCTGGGAATGGGGTGTGGGCAGTGACCCCACAGTGTCCCTCAGAACGGGATGTGGACAGTGACCCCACAGTGTCCCTGGGAATGGGGTGTGGGCAGTGACCCCACAGCGTCCCTCAGAATGGGATGTGGGCAGTGACACTACAGTGTCCCCTGGAATGGGATGTGGACAGTGACCCCATACTGTCCCTTGGAATGGGATTTGGGGCACTGCCCCTGCCAGGGCCTGTAAGAAACTCTCATTTTCCACCTTCCTGATTCCCCTCTGTCCAGGACACCCAGCTATTTGTTCAGGCTTGTGAAGTGCAGAGAAGAAAAACGGCCAGAGGTGCCATGTCCCAAGGATGTGTTTTAGCTCCTGAATTACCTCAGCCCCTGGTTAATCACAAAGTCTGCAGTCCATTGGGTTTCTGCAGTCAAGGTTTTGTGTGTTGCTCTGCCCTTCTGGTACCAGAGTTTGCCAAAATGGGCTCCTGCATGCAAAAATCCATGCAAGAATCCAACAAGAGCCTGGTTTCCCCGATTTCTGGAGCCTGTCTGGAGGACAGAATTCCTCAATTTATCCTGAGTCCCAGTGTGGTGGGCAGCAGGAGCCAGCACCACTCTCACTGCTGCTGGCAGACACCACCGAGGCGTCCGTGGCTGTAAATCCAAGCCAGCCCATACAAATCCTGAATTAGTTTCTCTCAGAACTCAGAGACTCTTCTGGCCAACAGGACAGCAGTTTTGGCAGCTGTGTTAGGAAGCTGCGCTGGGAACAGCCTGCCTTGCGTTAGGCTGAGCTGGACCCTGTCACCCACCAGGAGACCCGGACTCCAGGGTGAGTCAGAAGGACAAACGGACCCGTAATGTGCCCGTGGGCAACTTGCACCCGGGCTTTCAGTGGCCACCGGATTAGCATTTCCCTGTCTGATCCCCGATCTTCTGCTAATGTTTCTTATCTATTCCCTTTCAACTCTGTTTGCCCCATCTGTCTGGGCCGGGTGCTCTCCCAGGCAAAACCCCGTTCCCACTGTGCCCTCAGCCCTCTGTCGCAAGTGGCTTTGAGGTTTTGCAATCAATCCGCTAACATCCATGACCCATCCCGCTAGGAAAGAGCAGCGATCCTTCCTTCTCCTGCCCATATTCCTTTCAGTAATGACTCAGAGCCAGCTGAGCGCTCACATCCATGTATTCTTTACCCTTCTGATTCCGGGCGGATTCCATCCAGCCTGGAGCACGTGAGGATGGATGAGGCCATTCCCGGATTTCCCGGTGGTCACGCCTATTTCTGCAACCCCACGGCGGGGATGGATCCCCAGTGGAACCCAAGGTGTTTGTGCTGCCCAAAGTCTGTCCTCGAAATAAGCACTTCAAAAAAAAAAAAAGCGACGGAGCTAATCCACTTTTCCTCAGAACGGGCTGAGGATATTCACGGACCCATCACTGACAAGGGGCAGCTCAATAAAATCAGCTAATTGATCACTCTGCAGCGATGCCATCAATAAATCCGAGGCACAAAGCACGAATTATTTGTCCAAGCAGCCCTGCGCTTCCCGCCCAGCCTCTTGTTCTGTCTGAGCGCTTCCAGCAGCAAATCTTTCCAACCACAGCCCTGCTCATGCTGCAGAGCAGCTCTCAGGGCCGGCAGGTTGGGCTGCCAGCTCCTTTCTCTGTAGATTTAAATAAATCAGCACGCGTTGCTGCAGCCAGCTGGGAAAGGGGGTAGGCTGGGCTGAGCTTCCCAGCCCCTGAATCCTTTGCAGTAGGAAAAGAATAGGAGATTATATCAAAAATATATCAAGATTATATCAAAATTATATCAAAAACATATCAAAAATATATCAAAAATATATCAAAAAGGGTGGATGGGGCTCTGAACCACCCGGGACAGTGTGGGGTGCCCCTGCCCATGGCATGGGGTGGCACTGGATGGGCTCTAAAGTCCCTTTCAACCCAAACCATCCTGGGATTCTGGGATTCCGTGATCCACTGCCCTCAGAGCCTCCAGGAGGGCTCCTCACCATCCCAAATCCACAGGATCCATGTGGTACCCGGCTCTCCTGCTCTGGATCATGAATGCAACTGATCCCACATCAAATTCACCTCCAGGGCTGTTCCCAGAATGACCATGAAAGAAACAAAGCAAGAAGTTGAAACTTCACAAGAATTCCCTTCAAACGCCCTTCTGAGATTCGGGATTTTCACTCAATTCTTCCACACCTGTGGAAAGCAGCACCAGGACGTCAAGTGAAGAGCTTTTTAAAGGTAATTTGGTCACTAAAGGTTCAAATTGAAGGGTTCTCCAGTGGAAATATCCTCTTTCAGCACTCCACATGTCTATGTGGGTCACAAATAGATGCTCCTAACTTTCAGGAGTGTTTCAAAGCCAAACCTGACCTGTCTAAAGGGAGATATTTTTGTCCCAGTCACCCAGGATCCTTTTCCAGGCAATGATTGGGAAACTGGCGTGGCTGGGATGGGATTCATCTCATCCCAAAGTAAATGTCTGACAGATGTCACACGAGCTGTATCTCACCTCTCACCGCTAACTCCAAAGGAAATTTCACTGTAAAATAATCAGGAAGATTCTCCCCCCAGGAGGGATAGAAACCAATCATGGATCTCCCCCAAAAAAAACAGCATTAACCAGATTTTTGCCTCTCTGGAGGAGCTGTGGCTCTCCCAGTAAATTCTGCAAATCTTCTCTGATGCCCAGTGGTATTTCCCTGTCCAGACTGTCCCGCTTCTTCCCAGCTACATCAGGAAAAACAAAACAAAACAAAAAAATGGAATTCTCCCTTGCGTCCCTGGTCCTGCTGAGGATTTAGAGCTGTTTTCTGTCAGGCCACACAAGCCTGTCTGGCACCAGGCTCTGCTGTTGTTCTCGTGGGGGGCAGAGGCACAGGCTGAATGGGAGGCTTGGCAACTGTTCAAGGATTTCCATCCCCTGCTTCCCACCCCTCTGGAAATATCTCTATCAGACAAGGTGCGCCCCTCTGGGAGCACGGGGAGCTCCTGCTCTGCCCGCTGAGGTTTGGGTTTGTCTGCCAGGCTCGGCTGCAGCAGGGGATGGATGGGCTCTGCCTTTTCTCCCATGGTGGGAGCTCTGCTGGATAGAGCTGACCTCCCTGCAAAGGTGTTTGTGCATTATTTTGGCCACAAAACCGCATTTTCCAGCAGAAACGCAGAGGAAATGCAAAGCTGGGGAGTGAAATTGAGCCTGGGAAAAAGGGAAAGGGTTTGATTTCAGAGAACCGAAAGCAAAGCAAAGCAAAGCCAGAGGAGTTCTTGAAATGCAGAAACATCTGTGGCTGTGCCTCTCTGCCAAGATAACTGTCAGGAGCACAGGAAATCACTTCAAATCTCTCTTTAGGAAGGTTTGAGATAAAATTCTATCACAATCTTGAGGTAATGACTGGTGGGTGTGACCAGGGGATGGTGGGAGGCTCTGGATGTGTCTCAGAGCACGAGGAAGATGCATTTGTGCTCTGGAGTGTCCTGGATTAAAGGCAGGATTAAATATGTTACAGAGGAAGCTGCAGAACCCTCAAACTGCTGAGGCTTTGAGGCAGGACAAAACCTGAATTTCCTGAGGAGAGGGATGCTCTAGGGGTTTTTAGTACCAGCCAGGATGTCATGAATGTTCCTGTACCCATTCCAATGCACCAAGGAGCACTAGAGAGATTATAAAACACAGGGAAATGATGGATAAAAAGTCCATGGCGTGATTTGACCCACGTGAACTGAAGCCTGGCAACGAGAATTATGGATTTTAACAACTGGGAAATAGGCAAGTGTGCAAAGACTTTTGGTTTGGGTACATTCTGACTAAAACCTGGATGACATTTTGGTGGAGATTGCTCTGAGCTGGTCTCCTCAACTCCTTCCATGACACAGAGGATTTCACCAGTCAAAAACACCTGAGCCACGAATGGCACCAGAAGAAAGTGCCCAGTTCTCCTCAAAGAAAAGAGCCAAGAGCCCCTGGCTTGGATGGAGACACCAAAATTGCAGAGATGCGATGGGTGAAGTGAATTCTAGCCCCAGGCCCTGCTCAGTTGCCTGCAGATGGACACGGGGTGGTGCTGAGATGCTCTGGGATTTTCCTGAAAGGAGCAGGTCACCAGGGGATCGTGTACAACCCCTGCCAGGCCTCTGAGGGTGACCAAGATGCCACCAAACACCTGAATCTGGCAGTGAAACCTCTGCATGGGCTCCCGATGGGAACCTGGTCATTCAAATTTGAGGGCTGGATGCCATTGCAGGGAGGCAACTTTAAACTGGGAACACTGGGAATGGTGCCTGGAAACCAGGAAAGCTCCCAGAGCTGTGATGAACCCCAAGCCAGGCTGGAAATGTGAGGGACCTGCCTTGAGCTCCCTGAGGAACAGCTGAGGCACTCTCTGAGCCTTCTCCAGCACCCTTTGAGCCCACAGAACCCCTTGGGAGAGGCGAAAAACCCACCCCAGACACCTGGAACCCCTTGATGTGAGGAGGGAACCAACCCGCGAGCGAGATGCGACTCTGCTGGGGAAGCCTGAGAGTGCAAAAGTGCAGCAGGAGGAAAGAATTCCACAGAACGAAGGAATATCCACCTCGGGAAAGAGCAGCAGCCTCCCTGCCAATAATTATCACCGTGCCCACAGGAGAATAACCGGCTGGTTTAACACCGGGACAGAAACAGCGGTGAGGAGGAGACCAAAGGCACCTTGAACTCCTTTGATGGCTCGGGCTCTACAAATGCAAAGCTCTCTCCGGGCAGCAGCAGCAGCACCCAGATGGGAAGGGGGCTGTGAATATGCAGGTGACAAAGCAGGAAGAAGGGACAAACGACACCTTTGTGATGCAGAACGCTCTGCCCCGGCTCCCGGGCTGCTTTTGAAAGCCGTGCCCTATGTTAGGAGTTCAGAACGAGCCGGTTAAAGTATCAGCTCTCCCTCCCTGCCTTTGGTTTTTTTGGGGGAGTTCCGGTAGAATTTGGAGTGAACTTACGAACTGATGGATGTTTGGGGGGTTTTTTTGACAGGTTGTGCTGAGATGACAACACGATTTAAAACAAATCCTGCCACTTTCAAAGGGACGAAAGGGGGAGAGAGCATCGTGAGTGGCACAGGAGAGCTGGAAACAGTGGGCATGGACAGTCTCAGGAGCGGCTTTTCTGCACCACCAACCCTGGACCTGCTCCAGCAAAGCCCTGATGGATCCCCCACAGGAATGTCCCTCCAGTTTCGATATTGAGCCCCACTGGACTGTCCTGGCTCTGGGTGGGGACAGCAAGGCAGAGATGGGTTTAGAGAGACCTTTTGGGGCTGGGGACACTCCTGCTGCTGCCTTGAGGCTGAGCACGTGGACAAGCCCTGTGTGCCCTGCCCAGCGCTTCTCCCCCTGGCATTCCTCCTTCCTTCCCCCAAATTCCAGTGGGTTCAACCCCAGCACCAGGCAGACATCACCGAGCTCCAGAGCACCAGAAATCAGAGGGTGCCCCCTCGGAACCTCCTCCTTCCCAGCCACGACCTCCAGACCTCTCCCATCCTCCTCCTCCCCTCTTTCCAGCCACACTCTCCATCCACACAGGGGATGGGGACCAGCATGAGCCCACACCTGCTCTGGGGAGGGAATCCTGCTCTGGGAAGGGAATCCTGCTCTGGGAAGGGAATCCTGCTCTGGGAAGGGAATCCTGTTCTAGGAAGGGAATCCTGCTTTGGGAAGGGAATCCTGCTCTGAGAAGGAAATCCTGCTCTGGGAAGGGAATCCTGCTCTGGGAAGGGAATCCTGCTCTGGGAAGGGAATTTCTCCCTGGATGGCGGTGGGACAGCTCCATCCCCGCTGGCACATGAGGCTGCCCAGCCCGGAGGGTTCCTCCTGACTCAGTGCCCGCAGGATTCCCCCCTTGTGCAAGCCCTTGTGCAAGCCCGCTGAGTGCTCTCATTATGCCCAATAAATCCCTTTGAAATGCGCCCGGGTGCTCGGAATCGCGAACTCGAGGAGCGCCGAGCAAGGGCAGAGCCCAGCGCCAACCCCTGCCCGTCCCGGTGGGATTTTTCCTGCGCTCCCACTGACACAAAATAAAAATATTTTCTCCTGATTAGGTCTAAGGTGGAATAATCTCCTCCTCCTGCACGCTTGAGCAGCAGAGATGCAGGAATTGGTGCAGGGGATGGAGGAACAGCAGCTGGGCGGGAAGGAAGGAGGATGCAGCAATAAAGGGATGCGGCAGGTTTGGGATGGAGGCACCAGAGAGTCAGCCTGGTTTCCCCTGCTGCAAACAGCAATCCTTGACTCCCCTTTCCAGGAGACACCACAGGAAAAATCAGCGCTCCTCCAGCCTGCACCTTTCAGAAGGAATGGTCAAAAAGCCTTTTTTTTTTTTTTTTTTGGCCAACAGAAAGAAATGCAATTCTCATCCTTCAATCCCAGCTCCCCTGGTTGAAGATGTCCCTGCTCACTGCCGGTCTAAATGACCTTTAAAAGGCTCCTTCCAACCCAAACTATTCCAAGTGCTCGAAACTTTCCCGGTGCAAATTCTTAGAGGTGTTCAAATGTCTGCAAAGAACAGGTTTTACCCTCCAGGAAACCTCCAGGGTTACCTGGAAACAGCTGGGGAGCAAAAAGATTCACTTTTCTTTATCTTAGTTAGGAAAGGCTTTTTATTGGATGCAATTCTTTCAGCCACCGCTCTCAACATCAAGTTGCTGATTTTCAGGTTAATTTATCTAATCAAGTCTTCTTAAAATGGGACGAAATGGTCAATTAATGCATAGCAGAACGGCACAATTTGATAAAATGAGTCTGAAAGCTGAGTAGATGAGGGATTTGGGATTTTCTTTAGGAAAGCCCCAGCCCTCCCCGTGTTTCAAATAGAGACTTCTTGCTAAGACCTTGCAAAATTTTCAGTTCCTGCTGAGAAAACACTTCCTGGTGTGATCTAGGTCCAGTCATTTCATCTCACCACAACTGGACTATGCCAGGAACAACACAAACACCATCAGAGTTTGTTTCTTCAGTTCCACCAAAACGATGGAGATGGGAAATGATTTATTTCCCTTCTTTGCACACAGCATCCTCTGCACGGAATGGGCAAGAGCTGGGTTTTACCACTTAAATCTGCACAGAAAGATCCCCTTGACCCTTTTCCCTGTACTCCAGGGTGCAAACCACCCACCCAAAATCCAAACTGGGGCGAGAACTGGTATCGGAGAGTGACCTAAATCATCATTCTGGGATTATTCTCTGCCTGGAAAGACAGGGCTGGGTCAGATCCGGACCAGGAAAACCAGAGTGGGTCAGATCCTGACCCGGAAAACCAGAGCTGGGTCAGATCCTGACCCGGAAAACCAGAGCTGGGTCAGATCCTGACCCGGAAAACCAGAGCTGGGTCAGATCCTGACCCGGAAAACCAGAGCTGGGTCAGATCCTGACCCGGAAAACCAGAGCTGGGTCAGATCCTGACCCGGAAAACCAGAGCTGGGTCAGATCCTGACCCGGAAAACCAGAGCTGGGTCAGATCCTGACCAGGAAAACCGGGGCTGGGTCAGATCCTGGCCAAGAAAAAGAGAGCTGGGTCAGATCCTGACCCGGAAAACCAGAGCTGGGTCAGATCCTGCTGTAATGGAGATACAAAAAGGGCAATTCCAAGGCTTGGGATGGAGCTGGATGCAGAGCTTTTGCACTGCCACACTGCTGGATTTTAACATCTCACCACAAGCTGTTGCAGGAGGGGAGGAGATGGAGATGAATTCCAGCACCTCAGCGCAGCCAATGGAGCAGGGAAGTGGGGAGATGCAATTCATATTTCTGAGCTCTAGAGATTGCTGTGGGAGCCCTGGTGCCAGCAGTGGGCTCAGGCTGTCCCTCAGGTGACCTGCCAGGTCTCCAAAACCACCAAAACCAGTGATCACCCCTCTCTGTCTGCCAGGCCAAGCTCTGCTTTCCCGGGGTGCCAGGGCTGGGTTTGCAGCACACAGGGGCTGGGTTTCTCCTGGGAGCCACAACCTGGCCTGGGGTTCACTCACTTTAAACTGGGGGCTGCTCCACCCACCCTGAGGGGAGCAGATCCCAGAACAGAGCAGGGAGCACAAGGCAGGAGCTGATCCCTGCACGGCTCCTGCTGTGGCGATGCCACAGAGCAGGGACAGGCTCAGGTGCACAGCTGGAGTGATGTCACTGGGCTTGGCAGGGCTCCCTGGAGCTTACATTCCCTGAACTGCAAAAAACACAGATGGACAGAGCTGTTAGAGCCCTTTCCCAGCTCTCACAGAAAGGGGATCCTGCAGGACAGCACAGCACAGCTCCATCCTGCAGGACAGCACAGCACAACTCCATCCTACAACACAGCACAGCTCCATCCTGCAGGACAGCACAGCACAGCTCCATCCTGCAGGATATCACAGCTCCATCCTGCAGCACAGCACAGCTCCATCCTGCAGGATATCACAGCTCCATCCTGCAGCACAGCTCCATCCTGCAGTACAGCACAGCACAGCTCCATCCTGCAGGATATCACAGCTCCATCCTGCAGCACAGCACAGCTCCATCCTGCAGCACAGCACAGCTCCATCCTGCAGCACAGCACAGCTCCATCCTGCAGCACAGCACAGCTCCATCCTGCAGGACAGCACAGCTCCATCCCACAAGGATGAGGACATTGATGTGGCCAGAGCTGGAGAACGAGAGCCAAGCCAGGCCACAGGCAGGAAAATGTCTCCACACACATCCCCACATCCTTCCCATCCTCTCCCAAAGACCTGTCACCTCCAGGAACACTCCTCACTCTGGTATTTCCCAGTTTTTCACGGGGCTGATCCCATCCCACCCCGCTCTGGGTGTGACAGAGGAGCTGTGAGAGCAGCAGAGGGGACAGGAGCCCCAGCAGGACAGAGGGGACAGAGGGCAGGGACAGACCCTGCTGCCACCATACCAAACCCCGGGCAGCACCTGTTCTTCCCTTAGAACTCCTCTTCCCACGCCTCTCCAGGCACAGAATTTACCCACACACATCCCAAAGCCGCCTCACACCCAGGAAAAGTGACGCCAGTTAGTTTTTCCTACAGCAAAGGGACCTCCCTGCACTTCCAATTCAGCCCAGAGAGCCTTTCCTGGGATCATCTCCCCCAGGAGCAGCATCCTGGGCTGCAGGAGATTAAGATTCCCATCATGAAAGCTCTGTGTTAATTCTTATGAACTTTTCCTTCCCCTTCTGAATCCAACCCTTCTCCCTTCTGCATCGTTTCTGCCCACTGGCTCTGTTCACACCAGGCCACTTAGCACGGATTTAAAAAAATAAAATAAATGAAATTAAAGGCTTTTTTTCCCCCATTCCATGTGGAGTCGGTCAAGGCACTGCAAGTCAGCTGCAAAAAGTTTCAATTCTGTTCATGCTGCTCCTGTGACTCCCCACAGACCCCAGACTCCCCCAGGACAGGGAACAGATCCCACCGAATCCTCCTTTACCCATGAATTTCGCTTCACAATTCCCTCAGCCTTCCTTCACTCATTCCAATCTCTTTTTTTAATTTTTTTTTTTAACAAACCAAAAAAATGAACAGCGCTAACACTTAAAGAAAAGCAGCCAAACCCGAGAAACTCTCTGATTTTTTGCTGTTAATCTGGCCCCCCGGGTGTGGAAGAGCCTGTTGCTGCTCCCAGGAGCTGCTTTAGGTCGAGCAGCTCAGTCCTGCACTGGAGAAAAGTCCCGTGGGGGTTCCTGTGGCACAAAAAACCCCACCAGAACACCCCAAAAACTCAGCTCATCGATCCCAACGCGAACCAGCCCCTCTCCTCGGATTATTTTTAAACCGCTGTTGTCAGAGCCTCTGTAAACTCATTATTTGGTGATTTTAAGGACTTCACAGAGCCTCTCCAGCATCCTCAGGGATGGAGCGTGGGAGCATCGCTGCTCCGAGGGATCCTTTCCCTTTTCCTCCACTGAACTTCTCCCAAAACTCCCAGGGGTGTGAGGACCTGCTCGCCCTGATTTAAGCAGGTGCCCCTGTGCCATGGTGGGAACTGCGATTTCAACAGCTCAGCCAAAAAAAACCCAAAAAGAAACTGTGAGAGGGAGGCAGAATTTACAGCAACACTCGATCCCCCTGACAAAATTTACATTTCGCCTGATTTTGGGACAGCAACTAAGCAAAACCCACAGGAAAATGGGATTTCTCAGCCCCGGCCTTTTCGCAGCGATTTTCTCGAGGTGTAAATATCCACATCCCCGCGCGCTTTAGGATGAGTTGATGCTTTAATTAGAAACGATTAGTGGGGAGGGAGGCCACGATTTGGGGGGTGGTGAAGGACAGATTTTCTGCTCTGAACACCCGGATCACCGCGAGCCGATAGAGGGGAGGCTTTTAGAGATGGTTGGGGTGGGATGTTTGCTGCTTGCATGACCAGACTAAAAAAAAATTCCTGGTTCTTTCTAAAAAAAAAAAAAACAGGAAAAAAAAAAAACCAAACAAAAAAAACAACACCCAACGAAGAAACCAAAGTAAGAACAGAACAAACTTCAATGAAAACTCAAATAAAGCAGCACGGTGGGTTTGGTAGATTTGGGAAGAGCTGGGCTGGCCTAGCAGAAAAGGAATTTCCCTCCCGTTGTTTGGGATGTGCATCCCGAGGACCCCAGCGCCACTTCCAGGCCCCCCTCCATCCCCACATTTCCAGGGAATGCTCGGCCACGGGGGTGCCCGTGGGTTCATCCCTCGCTCGGGGATAAAGAAAGAGGGAAAGGCCGAGGAGAAATAAAGAGGGAAAGGGCTGGGAGGGCGAAGGGGGTGGTGGAATCTAGACAGCCAAGGCAGCCTCTCCCGCGACTCCCCCACCCCAATCCAAGGCTCCTTTGCATTTCCATGGCCTCGGGGGGGTTTCTCCTTGCGAAAGAACCGTCTGAAACCGCTGCTCGGCACCGGGGGAAGGACGGGGAGAGAGAAAAAAAAACAAAAAACCCAACCAAACACCCCCAAACCCCAAAGCGCCGCCGCTGCCGCCCCCCCTGCACACACCTGATGGCACAGAAACCTCCTGCCCCTCTTCCCAGCTCCTTTTTCCCAGGGGTTTTTCCCCATTTTTGCGCCGCTCCGGGACCGAGGGGACCGAGGGAGGGGGGACAAGGGGGGACAAGGGGGGGACCGCGCTCCCCTCGCCGGGGTGACAAGCGAAATATTTATGCGGGCATCAGAGGAATGCGCTTCCTTCTCCAATGAGGAATGCGAGCAGAGTTTCTAATTATAAGTTAGATGGTGGCTGGGAATAAAAGATTGCTTTTTAATGACTCCCGTCCAGGTGCTCTCGCCGCCTGTCTTCCCAAGAACGCATTTGCATTTTATTGCCTTTTTTTTTTTTTTTTTTTTTTCTCTTTCCCTTTTTTTTTTTT
>VWYP01023886.1:403-42394 GCA_013400435.1 Pycnonotus jocosus
GGGGGGGGAGAGAGGAGAAAAAAAAGCATCCCCCCCCACCTCCGCCGACCCTCCCTGCTCCCCCACACATTTTTTTTTTTCCTCCCCCTTTGCTGGTGCTTCGGACATTTAATGTATTGAATGAACTGGAATTGCTTTCCGTGTGAGGAGGATGGTTGCTGTTACTTTGTGATGAGATCGGGAATGAATTGCTCGGTTTAAAAATGCTGCTTTGGATTCTGTTGCTGGAGACGTCTCTTTGTTTTGCTGCTGGAAACGTTACAGGGGACGTTTGCAAAGAGAAGATCTGTGCCTGCAACGAGATAGAAGGGGATTTGCACGTAGACTGTGAGAAAAAGGGATTTACCAGCCTGCAACATTTCACCGCCCCAACTTCCCAATTTTACCATTTATTCCTGCATGGCAATTCCCTGACTCGACTTTTCCCTAATGAGTTTGCTAACTTTTACAATGCGGTCAGTTTGCACATGGAAAACAACGGTTTGCATGAGATCGTTCCTGGGGCTTTCCTTGGGCTGCAGCTGGTGAAACGCTTACACATAAACAACAACAAGATCAAATCGTTCAGGAAGCAGACTTTCCTGGGGCTGGACGATCTGGAATACCTCCAGGCAGATTTTAATCTGTTGCGGGATATTGACCCAGGAGCATTTAGGGACTTAAACAAGCTAGAGGTGCTGATTTTAAATGACAATCTCATCAGCACCTTGCCCCCCAACGTGTTTCAGTATGTGCCGATCACCCACCTCGACCTCCGGGGAAACCGTCTTAAAACCTTGCCTTACGAGGAGGTCCTGGAGCAGATCCCAGGCATTGCTGAAATCCTGCTAGAGGATAACCCCTGGGACTGCACTTGTGATCTGCTGTCGTTGAAAGAATGGCTGGAAAACATACCTAAAAACGCTTTGATCGGCAGAGTGATTTGTGAAGCTCCCACTAGGTTGCAGGGCAAAGATTTAAATGAGACCACAGAGCAGGAGCTGTGTAAAAAGAACAGAGTAGATTCCAGCCTAGCTGCTCCCCCTGCCGAAGAAGAAACCTGCGATCCTGGTCCCATTCCAACCCCCTTTAAAATACATGGCAAAGAAGACCCTGCCACGCCAGGATCTGCTCCAAACGGAGGTACAAAGATTCCTGTCAACTGGCAAATCAAGACCAAACCCACTGCTGCCGTGTCGACAGTGAGTGCAAAGAGCAAGCTGCCGGCCACCTTTTCCTGCCCGCACATCTGCAGCTGTGATCAGATCCCTGGCTTAGGTCTAAAGGTTAATTGCAATGATAGGAATGTGAGCAGCTTGGTGGATTTGAAGCCCAAGCCATCCAATGTGCAGGAGCTGTTTCTGAGAGACAACAAAATACACACCATCAGGAAATCCCACTTTCTGGATTACCGAAAACTTAATTTACTCGATCTGGGCAACAACAACATTGCCACTGTTGAGAACAACACCTTCAAGAACCTCTTTGATCTCCGATGGCTCTACATGGATAGCAACTACTTAGACACTCTGTCCCGGGAGAAATTTGCTGGGCTGCAAAACCTGGAGTATCTGAACGTGGAGTTTAATGGGATCCAGATGATCATGCCTGGCACCTTCAATGCGATGCCCAAACTGAGAGTCCTCATCCTCAACAACAATCTGCTGAGGTCTCTCCCAGTAGACGTGTTCGCCGGGGTCTCGCTTTCCAAGCTGAGCATTCACAACAACTATTTCATGTACCTCCCGGTGGCAGGGGTGCTGGACCAGCTCACCTCCATCACCCAGATCGACCTGCACGGCAACCCATGGGACTGTACTTGCCCTATCGTGCCTTTCAAACAGTGGGCAGAGATGCTGCGCCCCAAGGTGATTATGAGTGACCTGAGGTGTGAGTCCCCGGAAGATTTCTTCAAGGAGGATTTCGAGTCTCTCTCCAACGATGTGATTTGCCCTCAGTTAAAAATCTCGCCCACATTAACTTCTACTAACAAAAACAGCACCGGGTTGACAGAGACAGGTACTCATTCCAACTCCTACTTGGAGACCAGCCGGGTCTCTATTTCGGTGCTAGTGCCAGGGCTCCTGCTGGTTTTTGTGACCTCTGCCTTCACAGTGGTTGGCATGCTGGTTTTCATCCTGAGGAACAGAAAGCGCTCCAAGAGGAGGGACGCCAACTCCTCTGCATCTNCCGGGCAGTGACAGACAGACGAGGAGCAGCTTCCTTCGGCTCCGACAGGGCGAAACACGGCTCCTGGTTTTGTTGGGCTTTTGTTCAGTTGTGTTGGGGTTTGATTTGCTTTTTTTGCCCTCTTCCCTTGTGGACCGACCCCTTTCCAGGAGGCCGGAAAACGAGGGGGGGCTGAGGACTGGTATTGGCCTCCTCCTGACGGCAAAGCAGGAGCGAAAAGTTGCACGAAGGCATGAATNCTGAGGTCTCTCCCAGTAGACGTGTTCGCCGGGGTCTCGCTTTCCAAGCTGAGCATTCACAACAACTATTTCATGTACCTCCCGGTGGCAGGGGTGCTGGACCAGCTCACCTCCATCACCCAGATCGACCTGCACGGCAACCCATGGGACTGTACTTGCCCTATCGTGCCTTTCAAACAGTGGGCAGAGATGCTGCGCCCCAAGGTGATTATGAGTGACCTGAGGTGTGAGTCCCCGGAAGATTTCTTCAAGGAGGATTTCGAGTCTCTCTCCAACGATGTGATTTGCCCTCAGTTAAAAATCTCGCCCACATTAACTTCTACTAACAAAAACAGCACCGGGTTGACAGAGACAGGTACTCATTCCAACTCCTACTTGGAGACCAGCCGGGTCTCTATTTCGGTGCTAGTGCCAGGGCTCCTGCTGGTTTTTGTGACCTCTGCCTTCACAGTGGTTGGCATGCTGGTTTTCATCCTGAGGAACAGAAAGCGCTCCAAGAGGAGGGACGCCAACTCCTCTGCATCTGAAATCAACTCCTTGCAGACGGTCTGCGACTCGTCCTACTGGCACAATGGGCCCTACAGCGCCGACGGGGCCCACAGGGTGTACGACTGCGGCTCCCACTCCCTGTCGGACTGAGGCGGCGGGCGAGGCGAGGGCGGCCGCCACCCGGGACCGGCCCTTCACGCACCGGCCGGGGACAGCTCTGCACCTCCGCTGCTACCTTTTGTGAGAAGCGAAACACAGACACAGACACGCCCTTCCTCACGACCCCCACAGCAAGCGCCGAGGCCCAGCGGGCGGCGNACCGACCCCTTTCCAGGAGGCCGGAAAACGAGGGGGGGCTGAGGACTGGTATTGGCCTCCTCCTGACGGCAAAGCAGGAGCGAAAAGTTGCACGAAGGCATGAATGTAATGTAAATAAATGACTCCGACTCCGAAACAAACAGACAAATGGACAAAAAAAGAAAAGAAAAAAAAAAAAAAGAAAAAAAAAAGTGCTGCATGGCTCGCATGGATACAACGCACCCCAGGGACGCTCCAGCCCCCGACTGGAAGCAGCGTCTAGTTCATACCATCATCCATCCCTCTTACCTGATAAGTCCCTTCGTATCAAACCTTCTATATACGAAATACAGTATAATAAAAAGTGCCATTTCGCCAGGTTTTTATTTTTTAATTTTTTTGTGTGTGATCAATAGGCAGTAGAGATCGTACTTTTACTGTGGAAAAAAAATGTAAAGGTTTTATTTAAGACATAGTTGCATGAATATTCTCATTGGATCTTTTTTAAATTTTTATTTTTATGTCTAGGTGGGAATTACTTTGCTGGGAGAGATTTGTTTTGTTGATAATGGATTGTGTTTCGTTTTTTGGGGGAGGTGGGGAGGGTAGGCTTTGGTTTTGTTTTCTCACTCTTCTTTTTCAATATACATAATCAATATTGCCTTTCCATCTGAATGTAAAAATTAGTACCCTTGATTTCTATTATGGTAACAGTGTAAACATACAAAAAAAAAAAAATCCAAGGCAGTTAAGCATGACCAATTAATGTCACTCTAGCGCTTAGGCTGCAAAGTTTAATGGTAGAAAATTCTGTGCTGTTGTAAATCTTACTATAATTTGAGGAAAACAGAACTGAGGAAGCAAGTGAAACTTACTAATTCTATTCGAGGATTTTATAATGGCATATTTTTTCAGTATTAAAGTGAAAATGTTTTCAACTCCGGGTCCTTACCATTTTTCCAGCATCCAATTCTTGCAAACGGGTTACTTGGGTTTAGGGGACAGAGCCTCCTTTCAGTGCTCAGTGTGTGTTTCTCTCCCTCCCTCCCTTTCTTTCTCTCCCTTCCTCTTTCTCATTCATTCACAGGCAGAGGCACAAACACCCTTCCTTCCCCCCTTTCCCAATGTAAATAACACACAGAAGTTTCCTGCCTGCCTCCTCCCCTCTCCCTCCCTTCCCTCCCCTCTTTTTTTTTTTTTTTTTTTTTTTTTTTAAGGGGGGGGGGACACCCTTTTTTATTTTTTTTTTTTTTTTTTTTTTTTTTTTTTTTTTTTCTTGAACGAGGCGGTGAATCCCTTTATTAATATTGTGAATCTCATGCTGCTGCCGCTGCTGTCACCGCCTCTGCTGCACACACTGCAGATATATTAGGGATGTTAGTGGGAATTTGCTTTAAGTGCCTCTGCCCAGCTTGGTCTCATTAAGCTGGAGCCGAATTTCCGCGGCCAGAATTCCCGCCCGGGAGCAGCTTGCCCGGTGGGACAGCTGCGGGCAGCCGGGCTCCAGCAGCTGCCGCCACTGGGAAAAATGAATTACCGAGCAGAGATTTTCCTGTTCCTGCACTGGGTACCTCCACCTTTTGATATTAAAAGCTGAGAAAACCACGGCTCAGTGCTGCAGTTGGACTTCAGGCAGCTCGCCTTTGATCCCGTTCCTGTACGGGAAAGTGCCCCTAAACTCAGTCAAACCTGTAAAGGCGAAAGTCTCTGCAGATCACTTGTAACTTGCAGCTCAAGTCCCAGTGGAGATATGGAGAATTTCAGTCACGTTGCTTCTGGCTTTCTCCAGGCAGACAATCCTTTTAAAGAGTAAAACACCGTAAGGGACTTGCTAAACTTCAAATACTGATTTGGTTTGCTTTATAGAAAATGCCCACCTTTGGGATCTATGAGAAGAAAACAGACATATATCCACATTGCAGTAGGTATGCTCTTGAAAGTGAGGCAGGAGCCTGATTCCAGGTATTCATGAAGAATTAAACATGGGGAATACATCATTCCTCCAGAATCCTTTATCACTGTGGAAAAATCTTCAGTCTCCTAGAAAATACCTTGTAGTTTGGTTGTGCAGCTCTAAAAATGGCATGGTCTGCTCAACTGTACAAACCATTCCTGTTTCAAGGTCCCTTCTTTATTCCACCTTGCTGCTTCATTAGACAGATTGTTCTGCCAGGACACTGTGTAAGACAAAGTGATGGCAGTAGAGTCACTACTTTGCCATTGTGCAATCCACTGTTGAATAGTTTGAGAATAAAAAACCAAATGAACTTACATATGACCCAGTATTTCTGTCCTTGGGAGGCCATCAAACTTAGCTTAGAAACTTAGCTGTTTAAGTATAAGCTAGTGCACCTTTAGAAGACTACTTAAGTCTAGCTGTCTTATTTGTGATATTGCAGTGGTAAAATTGAGTAACTGAGAAATTTAAGAATACATCCCATGTTAAGAAGAATAATAATTGCATTGGAAGCACTGTAACAAAAGTTAAGATAAAACACGCAATAAATTTAAATGTCAAATCACTGACTGAGATCAGGCATGTATGCATTTCAGAGAATATAATGCTAAATATGTAATTTTAATTTTTCATAATTGAAAAGTAGCGTAAAGTTGCAAATTTGCTCATTTAGCTTCCTAAAAGTGCTAGTTCATTGGCATACCTAAACAGAAATATTAATTCAATTGAAATGTTGAAGACATGTATTTATCACTCTTTTTCTAAGTTATGGGGAAATGACAAAATGGAATTTTCTCTGTCCTTTTCTGATTTTAACATTCACAGGATTATTTCTTCCTTCTCACGGACACTTGCCCTTA
Source organism: Pycnonotus jocosus (assembly GCA_013400435.1). NCBI lineage: Eukaryota > Metazoa > Chordata > Aves > Passeriformes > Pycnonotidae > Pycnonotus > Pycnonotus jocosus. Next base: position 6,415 of record VWYP01023886.1, read on the forward strand.
AGGCACATAGATCACCCAACTCTCTGAGATGATGTAATAATTACCAGGCCTTGAATTACAATGCTTATCTTATTTACATATTTAGCACTTCCATGATTATTTTTATCAAGCAAAACACTCAACAAAAATGAAACATAAGAGAAAGAAAAGGGATTATTGAGGATACCTTGAAGAGGATGCCTTGAAGAGGAGTGAAATGCAAATATATTAAATATGTTCAGTTTATTGCATTAGCAACAATGACCAAAAAGTAAATGTTCTATTTGCTGATAAAGACTGTCATATTATTTCTAACATTGGAAGTCTATAAAATATCCATGTTGTGTCAAAAATGGGTATTTTTTTTCCTGCTAACTTAAGAATCTTGTAACTTCAAGCATAGTATATATCACATTAAGTCACTTATTTCTTGATCATCACAGCAAAGACATTTCTTTTCTTTCAGAAAAGGCAGAAAAGAAAGAGATATATTATTTATTTAGTTAAAAAAGGGTTGTTTGTGGTTTGTTTTTATTTCTGCAAACACTTAAACTAAGAATAGCCTAGAATTTAAACTGTTGCCATAGAAATCTATGCCTTTATACATGGTAGCCTCCTGCATGCCATTGCAGAAGAGTGAATGGAATTCTAGAAGCAACCTGAAAAAAATTTTAAATCCATACCCAGGGTGATGTGTGTCATTTTGAGAAAAAATGTCCTGTTGGAGCTACATAGAAATATGTTATTATGATGCTTTACTAAATGTATTGACTGTGTCAGGTTATTTTATAACTTCAGTGTGGTTGCATTGAAAATAGTTTCAGATCTGCTTGCAAACTAAGTGATGTAATCTTTGAGGAGGTTTATTGTTTGATGTGAATTAGATTTTTTTTTCTTAGTGCTTTTTATTTTGATTAGGGTTTGGGTTTTTTTTTCTTTTTTTAGCAAGAGTTGGAGGAGATGTCATCTGATGTAGATGAAAAAATTTCGGGTATTTGTCTTACTCAGAAAAGCCATGAACTACACAAGGTGAATATTTCACTCTTTTTAAAGTTGGTGGCAAAACTCATTAGGGTGAAAATTAGAGCAGAAAGAGGCTGAAAAATGCTCATCTTTCCCCACAGAGTAATTTCTACCTTCCATTTTCCATAAAACAATTTGTAGGTCTCACAAATATGAAAATTTCCCAAAGTAGCTCTTAGTAAAGTGACAAACTCTCCCTTTGTATTTTTGTCAGTGGTTTCTCAAATTGTAAAAGACAGTGAGAATTTGTTTGAGATTAAATGAAAGACCTTTAAATTACTTTTTCTTTTCTGTGTAACCTTCTCCAAGACAAGGCCACATCTGGGGGCTTTCTTGGAAAATGGTGTACAAGACATAGTCAAATCTTTAACATCTTTGTTTTTTTCTTATATTTGGAGGTTGAATCTGCAGTTGTTTTATTCTATAGTTTGCAATTTTTTGTACTATTTGAATCAGTCAGAGAGAACTTGGCTACATTTTTATTCCCATGTAATCAAAAATGGGCACTCTTAGATGTTAAAGGATCTCATTAGGTATATCCCTCTGTATTTATGTGTTTATGGTCTGTATTCTGTATTTATGTTCCCACAGACAAATACAAATAAGATGGGAAGTAGGACAATTTCTGTGGCTGAATATTATTCAATGTGTTTGTGCAGGTCAAATTTGTGGGATTTTTTGTGATTTATGGAACAGAAATTTCCAATCATTGGGCAGGACTTCAGAGTATTAGACTACTGCACAAACATCTTTTTTTTTTCTATTTGAGAAGAAGTCAGAGGGTGAAGAATTATTAGGTTGTGTTGATAAGATATGCTTGTCCTAATAACATGTAGATATTTCTGTTATCTGTTTAAAATTATTGAACTGTTTAAACTGCATTAGAAGCATGGACATGACCAATCAAAATCCCAAGAATCTTTTTATTTTACTCAGTTTTCCGCAGAGGAATATTAGCACTGGAGAGAACGTGGATGAAAAATGTTGCAAACATATTATATTAAACTACATTCATTATGATTATATGTAGCAAGGGTACCTTAATGGGTTAAATTGTAACAGAAGATGATACTTAACATAATATCTGAGAGTTTCAGAAACCCTTATAATTTTATCTTTTTGGGTTAAAAAATATAAGTGAGATCCCTCAGTGTTGCTTCTCCAAGATTAATTACCAGGTCAATGGACATATTGTCATGCTGAATAGTTCCATTCACTAGTGAAAGTTTCTGAATCAATTTGTGTGAATACTTCCTATATACATTCTTCAGTCATGTGAGAGAGGAACAAAGTCACCAGAAAGACCTTTGGAAGGAAATAGTCTCTTGCATCATATACTTGAAGACTAAGATGAAAATTCATAGTAAAGAATGGACAGAAAAAGCCCATTGTAAAACACACTCAGTCAACTCTAGGTGACTGACTGCTTAAAATACCATTTGGTTGTTATTTATTGGTATAAGTGACACAAAGTGCCCCTGGAAGAAAGCACTGACTCCACAGAAACATTGGTACCATCAGAATTCCTCAGTACTTCTCCATTTCTATTAGGTAGTCAGATGGATTCCCCTCAGCTACTTCCCAGCTAAGCCACTGGAACAAATTTTCTTAGCTATTAATGAGATTTGATGATGTCATGAGCATTCAGACAGACCCCTCAAGCTTTGGTCTCAAAACATGTCTAACCATGGGTTGTCATATTTGGTTTGTGTTACTTTATTTCATTTCTGAATCAACTGCATCTCTTGCAAGTGGAAATTTTAGCAAACTGGACGCACTAAAACATGACTTGAGGAAAACAAAAGAATGTGAAGAAAATGGCTCTTTTTACTTTAAATGAAGAGTTCAAATAGTACAGATGGGATGGTACAATACAGAAGACCTATGAAGAAATTAAAAAACATTATAGTCTGGTAGAAAAAAAAAAATCGGGAATATGACTTATTTTCTGGATTACTCTCTGGCCTAGAATTAGGTGGTATCTTTGTCACCTAGTCTGATGGGCTTGAATGAGCTACCCTAACAGCCAGTAGTGCCCTAAGAGGTGTCCTGGAGTGTCTGAGGTGTGTGCACGAGACTGAGAGACACAAAATGAAAACTAGGGCACACTCAAATAATTCTGGAGTGGCACCTGGACTATGGGATACATTAGGGCATTCGAAATAGGAGTAGACATTCATGTGGGAACAACTACATTGAATTTTTGATCTACCCTGAGAGCCTGGTGGGTTGGTTCTGTTGATACACACAAGTAATTTAAAATATCTTGATGCAAATAAATAATTTGAAATATCTTGGTGTCTGAGGTGCTGGGAGAAAAGACTCAAGGCTTGTAGGACATGTGATCAGCTGGGGACCAGGCAAGGTACTATAAGACACTGCAAAGGAACTGTGTGTCTATGGAGAAGCAGAGAAGTAGCTCAGTGAGCTAAATGTAGCTAAGTTACACACACCTGTGCTGCAGATAATTAAATGCATTTGAAAGTTAAACCAAACCCTTGAAACTACATTAAATAAATTATATCAGAGATGGTTTGCTGAGACATGACAATTTTTGAAGGATGACCATTATTTTTTAGAGGTTATCAATAGAGGCCACATACATACCATACACTCTTTCCATCTGTTTTTCTAACTTGGATTTTATTTTTTTTTGTCTTTCCAAATTACTAGCTCTTTGACTTTGGGATTGCATCCTAATGGTTGCTTTTGGATGGGACACCTATTTTAGCCAGTGCCCTTAGAAATTGCTATAGTACATAATAGCTATTATAGTAACCTCATAAAGTAATATAGGGCTCAGGAAGCAAAAATGTAACAACAAAAAAATCCTGACAGTTATTGCTGATACCATAATAACAAATAACGTGTTCTTGGGTCAAGCTTGAAATATAAATGAGGAATACAATACTCCAGGGTTGTAGTCATTATTGAAGTCATTAAGCTCATCACAATGAAAGATAAATGCTACAAATGGATGAGAAAATGCAGTGGAAAGTGTTTCAGAAAAGAGAAAGTCTGGTTTATGAAAATAGAGTGCAAAACTGTTAAGTGGATTGTCACAGGAGGCTTGAAAAGGGAAAAATATAATTTAATTATGGACACACAGTAACAACTTATTCACATGAGAGATGTTTAAGGGAAGACAGATGGCAGGAAAGATTTAAGTGCAGGATGTAGAATATGTAGCTAGACTCTAGAGGCTATTACTCAATTGCCCAGGATAAATATGACACAACAAAGTTGGCAGTATTGTGTACTGGGCACTTTGAAAGCAATATGGATTTCCAGACAGAAGTGCCAGAACCTAGTTTGGGCACTAGTGGGGAGGATGAAAGTACAAAACAGTATGGGATTTTTTCCCACTGTTGTGATTTGGGAAGCTAATGTTTCAGAAGGAAGTAGTTTGTTTATAAAGGTTGTTTTTTGAGGTGTTTTTGTTGTGGAATTGTCTCTGTCTTAGTTAGCTTGTTAAGAAAATATTGACAAATGGGGTGATAAAGATCATGGTAGTTGAAAAAAAAATGGCTGTATGAAATTATTATCCTTGCCTAGAAGCATTCCTCAAAAAGCTAGGTCAAGGGATACATCTAAACCACCAATGTAAAAGCAATTTTCCAAATTTTGAGGTACATTTTCACTGTTGCAATAACCTTAGATCCCTACCAGAGATTGTGTTCTGCCCAATGATATTACGTGTGGCAGGAAATAATAATATTAATAGCAGTAAAAATAATGAAGATATTTTACATTTAAGAATTTTATGGTTTGGGGTGTTGCTTGTTTGTTAGTTTTCTGTCTGCCTTTATATCTTTAATTTTTTTGGTCTTTTTTCATTTATATATATATATGTATATATAAATGTAAGAAGATGGTGCACAAACAAAACATGGTAGTGTAAGAATGAACGAAAGGAATGCACTAAATACAGTATTAGGCCCTGCAGATTTGCTGAAATTATTCAGAAAGAAGAACTGCTGGTCTGAACAACAGAGTGAAAGATGTTATTGACATTGGCTAAGAGTGCCCATGGGAAAAAGAAGCATGCAAATTTTTGAAAGGTCTTTCTACGACTGTGCTGCTATTAATGAAAGATGATCTTAACTAACTAAAATTTCAATATAAGACAATACTCCTCTGCAGCTGCATAAATTAGAATGCATGTTTAGAGTAATGATTAGACTGTTGATTTGGCAATAAGACAATATTAAAATTAGGCTGAGAAGGAAGTTGTTCTTATTGCAGGTCCATGAATTACTGTCTGCCCAAACTCATTAGCTCAGCTGCAGACATGTATATTAAATTAAGGCCATTTTTCCTTTGAACAAATTCACAGTGTTCATAAGTTCCAATCTGAATAATAAATGTAAGGATTCTTAGCTACATTCTTACTGTACCTGAGCATGTCCATTATGTTACATGGATGAATTAGGAATGGAACAATAGTGAAGAAAAAAATTACAATGAGGTTTAGAAACATGTTATGTATTTTAAAGGACCAGTTCTGGTTAGAAATGTTACATCATTAGCAGAGTTCTGGCCAGATAATGTAATACAGTCGATTTACATGGATCTTATTTCTATAGATTGTTTAGTGAAAGCAGTACAATTCTCATTATGAAGCAAAAATCTTAGGGTAAAGACATCTAGTAAAGAATGCTCACTTTAAGAATGGTTGATACTACTAGTATTAATGGAACCATAATCACATCTAATATGACACAGAAAGTAAATGGAAATGATCAAGGTATATGTTTCACTAGAATACATATTTTTGTAGACCAAATCCCATTCACTTTAAGTTTCTGTAGTTTTCAGTGAATTACTACTGTTTTTCCAAATGTCAGGGTTTACTAAAACAGGAAAAAATGCTCTTGTAGGGAGAAAAAAACCCAGTTACAAATCCCTCTTCTCTCTGGATTTATGAGGAATCAATGCAGCATCAAATTTTCAAACAATAGTGAAAGAAGAAGAAAACTTAGAAAACACATTGTGTGACATAGGTCCTTTTGCATCAGACTGAGTGTCTCATAAGTCTTTGACTGGAACAGCATCCTTTATTATGCTCAACTAACAAAACCAGACTATGAGTGAACTCAAACACTGAGACTATAATCCATAATATTCTCCAATCCAGATTGAAGAATACCTACTGAATAATTGTTCTATCATAACAGCTCTTTTCCATAGTTCTGAACTAGCTCTGTCCAAGAAAAAATTGCTACAGAAGGGAGAAGCTCTTGGCAATGTGAACATGAGCCAATTTGTACTTGGAGGTTGAGCCTATGATTTAATTCTGTTTCTTGCTCATTTAGAAGTGTGAATATTCACAGTGTATCTCCTGTGGTCTCAGCATTTGGGCCAGAGATTCAGAGATGGGCTTAAAAATTGTAGGTTTTGTTGTTGCTTTCATTGTTTTCTTTTCTGCTTTCTTCATTTTATTATGCAGTTCATTCTCAGAAATCCTACTGGATTTCTAGAACAATCTTTAATCTCCCTGCCTTTCCCTCTGACCGAAATTGGACAAGCAGACTAGAATACAGCAATGAGAAATTTTATTTAATGGAATTAAATTTTAAAAACTATTTTTTCTTTCTTTTTTTTTTTTTTCAACATGTGTACTAATATTTTATGTTAAACTACTAGAACAGCTGGTTGCCTTAATTTAAATTGCTGCAGTTATGATCAATGGCATTTGTTCTCTGAACTCAAGGCAGATGTTTGGGACTGGATTCTTAAAAGGGTTTCAATATCATTTGAGATGTACATGCTCAGGTGGAGTTCTGGGATACCTGAGATATCTGTCCAGGGTTAATATATTTTCTGTTCTGGCCTGGCAGCTGGAATTCAGGGAAGATACTTTAGCATACCTTAAGTGTTACAGATGATTACGTTAAAGCCTTTTCAGTGTTCCCCAGCTGCAACGTAACATCTGTATTGTGAGCTCATGAACTTACATATCACAGTCTGTAACTGAATTGCAGCTTCTAAGGTTGGGTGAGTTAAATCACAGCTAAGCTATTTGACTTTTATATTGCTGGAGATAAGCGTGATGAATCTCACACTTGTGAATAACATCCTCAGGTTGGAACTTTCAATTAAAAATAAGAACGCACATATAAAAGAAGGCAGCCAAAGAGTATCCTTCAAATATTTTTCCATGGTCAAATCACATTTTATTAGAAGAAAACCAGAAAATTATAGACAATACACAAAATCGATCATTTTTAATAATGTTTGCTCTTACATTGGGATACAGACAGATATATATTAGCTTTTAAATTTTTACACCATATTAATATTTGATCTTACATTACTTCAAATCAAAAAGTAAGATAATATCCTAATAACAACAACGGCAACAATAAAAATGAGGCACCTTTTTTAAAATTTTTTCCTGCTTCCCAAGAATATTTCTCTATTAGTTTCATAAGACATCCTTAATTTAGTATATTGAAATAGATCAGAATAAACCAAAGAATATCAGCCAATTTACTTTCAGCATATTTTGTTACATACATTATGAAATAAAATAAAAATATATGCAATATGTTCTCAAATAAACATGTAATTTTTTTTTGTTTTACTAATGTCAGCCCAAAAAACATACTGTGAATACAGGAGAGAGATGAAAATAAGTAAATCCAGCTCCTTCTTAGAAAAGTAGTACTATTAATTAATTTGGTTGTGACTGAAAGTTAGAAGCCATGGACTTTGCTGTAGTATCTGAGTTTGCAGAATGAGTCTAGTTCTAGTTAGAATCCATAAAGCACACAGATCAATATAACCACAACTGACACTGATTGACAAGCCTAATTGACAGTATTAAGGCAGAGGCCAAGAAACCAGATACTAACTCTTCTTTTCTTCTCCCTTCCCTCGCTATGATGCATGGGTTCTAACAAAAGTTCTAACTTTCTGAAAACATGGATTATATTAATCAGATAAATAAATATGCCTATTAGGATTTTTGTTTCATTCAGTTGTGAAGATGAATTTCAGTGTACTCATTCTGCTGAAATTCTCACAGCTGCAGTGTAGAGTTCTCCTGCTGGGCAAGTCACCTTTGTCTTTCTGTAGAGTCAGTGGGGAGAAACAGGAACTGTTCAGATTCTTGTGACATTTTGGGATCCAAGAAACATAATGTAGACATAGACATCAAATTTAGCTGACTAAATATTATCATATGGGTGTAAACTGTTGTGTCTAAACTCTTATTGCAGTCATCATCAAAGAAACAGCCAGTATAGAGGACAGAGGATAGAGAAGAGAGAATAGAGAACAGAGAATAGAGGACAGAGAACAGAGAATAAAGAATAGAGAAGAAGGAATAGAGAACGGAGAATAGAAAATTTCTCAGATCAGTTTAAACAGAACTTAACACAAACCTAAGCTTTTAAATGTAGTGTTATTTAGAGTTTCGTGGGGTATCCAACATGGCCTCTAGCTGCCACTTGAGAAGCCCATAGTTATTTTACAGGTTCTGGTTCATATCTGTGGAGTCCGTGAGTGTTCTGGCTGTCTGAGATATCCTAAGACATCTAAAACCAGCTGCTTATGCTTTGGCCAAGATTAGGTTATTCACTGACTCTATGTGGAATGTAGATCCTTAGTTCACATTTGGACACCTATGTTTGGAAGTCTGAATATCTAAATAAGCCTTATCCATATTTAGAAAGAGATAAAGCATGTTTTAAAAGTTTTATTTCTTTCCATTCACTCTAAGAGGAATCTAGGGCACCTTGTCTAAATATATGACTGCAACCATAAACAGCTGCATTTCCTCAAATTAATTCCACACTTTGAGTCTTTGGCATGGACCATCTATTCCCTTGCTGTAAAATAGCATAGTACCAGTGACCTACCTGAATGGAGAGGCAAGGATTCAGGTGTGTGAAATCTCCTTTCTTATCTCTTGTCCCAGCAGGATGGAATTCTGGAAAATACCAGCCTCACAATATATCTGAGTTCTCAGACCCCCAGGGAACCTTCTCTCACTTCAAGTAGTCTGTCTCAAACAAGAAATGGCCCTACTGAGCACAGACATCCTTGCTCTGGATTAATCTTGGTGGAGAAGGAGGTGGGGTGGGAGGGGGGAAGAATATAGAAGTTTTTGCTCTCAATATCTCTGAGACATTAAAAGCACAAATTAATATATGAAAATACTTGGAAGTAGTTTCCTGTTTCAGGAATTGCTCATATGTGCAGAAATGTCATTTTAATTCCAAAGACATCATGATGGCTGATGGCTGATAATGAAAGCATTCTTTTCTGCCTTTATTGCATCCTTGTAGTATTTATTGCACAAATTGCATATTATTACCCAAAAGTCCATGGTGAAGAAAAGGTTGAAATTTCCTTCTGAAGCTAATATTGAAGTTATAAGAAGGATCGATAGAAATCTCAGTATACTTAAGTACTTAAATTGTTAAGAGGAGTTAAAACCAATAAAAAGTTCCTTTTCACAATTCAGAAACAAATTGTAAAATACAAATTTAAGTCAAAGTTACTAGAAATATATTCTGATTTACAGTAATTAACTATATGCCTTGTTACCTTCTGTCAGATTCAAAAGACTGCAAGAATCAGAGATAAAATGAGAATTAATTTCTTTAAGTTATTTAGCTTTAGAAATGTTAGTGATTGTTTTAAATAAAGTCACTGTAGTCATTTGCCTTCTATCTCTCATGAACAAGGCTGTACAATATAACCACTATACATAATTTATATATAATGATTTGGAAAAAAGATCAATCCCCCAAAAGTCTGCATTGAAATGGAATTTTCGTTTGAAGAAATGTCTGAGAAGGTTGAAGCAGAATGAGGAATTTCATGCTGGATTTTTCACTACATTAGGCAGTCTGTGTGTGGCAAACAAAAACAGCTCAAGTTTTTATTCCTAATTGACTCTGATTCTTGGTAAATTATGCATACAAACATAGTTCTGTAAGCAAGTTTTAATTATTTTTCATGTTAATGTAATACTTCAAACCAGATATTGTACATGACTATTATTTTCATCATCACACTATCTTTCTCATCAGATTGTGTGTTACTAAAATTTTCATTGAATTGCCCTACAGAATGGTAGAACAATTTCAATTTTTTAATTTTTCTCTTATTTCTCCACCTCTATCAAAGTAGTTTCAAGCATGAGTTCTATCGTACAATCTGTGTAACAAGTTATTTGTAAACAACTGGGTAGATCCTGATACAGCTTTCTAAACCAAATGTTTCATTTCTACCTGTTTCCCAGTATTTTGAAATAATCACATGGAAAATCAATTGCAACACATAGATGAGTCTTCAAAAATATGGAGGAACATTTTTGCCTTGTTAGTTCAACAGACGTAGGGATAATACTGATGCATTAGTGCAAACCCCAGGAGTTGCTTTATAAAATGGAAATTTGTATTTTGTACTCAAAGTTTGAGCTGAATCTGACATTTCAGACCACATGTATAAGGAACACTAATTCAAAAGCTGTCTCACTTCAGCACATCTATATAATAGAAAATCATCTCAGATAAATAGAGTTTCAACTCAAAAGCAGTAATAAGGTTGGTAACAGAATGGAGAAAGGTAAATAAATGGTATCGTATTAAAGTTTAAAAAATTTAAAATTAATACTTTTTAAATTGCCAGACACTTGGAGCAGGATTTAACTTCTTCCGTAATCACGTTCTTCTTACTGATCTTTACATAAGAATGTTGTTTGACATGCCTTTAGTGTATCATACACCCACCCACACATAAGATATGGTAATCTGATTCTACTTTGATGTATAGTTCTGTAAATTGGTATTCAAATCGAGGAGTGTGAGACTCACTAATAGTGGAATTGGCTTATACCTATCTATGGTATTTTACATTAATGGAAAAAATCAGCATAAATGAGGCCTAATCGAAGTTAATATTCCAGTTGCTTGGTCATGTTAATACTATAATCTGATATTCACTGCATATTCAAAAATGCCATGTATTCAGTGCAAGTAATGCAGTAATGATGGGCAAATCTTCAACCAATAGATTCTGCTCTTAGTTAATTCCCAGCATTGAATCACATTAAAATAATATCTAGAGCATATGTTTTAAATTATTGTTGATAGTCGTGAGTGTTCTGGCTAGCGGAGAGAAGGAGTGTGATCTTCAGAAACTATATTGCTCCTTTCTGTTTTGGGAACTGAATAAGTGCATTACATAAAAAAATGTTTTTCATGTCAGAATTGTGAAATAAAGCAAGTAAATTAGGACCAAAATGTATGTGCCTAGCACCATTTAAATTATTTTAGGATAACTGAGAAATGTACATAGTGATGGCAGATGTGCCAGATGTGAACAGGTCTGAAGAGAACATCATATCAATCTGGAGAAAAAGATGGAGACCAGAGATTCTGTCCTAGGACACCTAGAATGTCACTGACCCCTATGTAAATGCACTTGAATGAGAAGGACACACTGAATATATTATCAGTTTGTTCAAAATGCCTGTCTCAAGTCCCTGAACATCAAGATCAGGACTGGGGGGAAATGATATCTCCCATGGTAGAGGAAAGTCCAGTTTGACACCACCTGAGGAATATATATATACACTGGTCTGTGGGATCTGATGAGGTGCATCCCTCAGGTGGATCATTAAGGAACAGGCTAATGATGTTGCCAAGCCCCATTGCTCCCATTTCTAAAAAAGTGCATCAAAGAGGATCCTGATAACTACTGATCAGTTGATCTCATTTCTGTGCCTGCTAAAATCATGAAGCAGAACTTCCTGGAGGGTAGGTAGAAACACATGGGAAACAAGGAGAGGATTAGAGAAAAGAAAAATTGTGTTTGACCAAGCGATTAGCCTTCTGTGATGGAATGACTGCATCAGTGGACAAGGAAAATGCTAGTTGTTATTGTGCCTGGACTTCTGTAAAACCTTTGATACCATCATCTGTAGCATCCTTCACTAAATGCAGAGGTGTGATCTTGGCAGATGGAGTGTGAGATGGACAAGGAATTGGCTGGATGGCCATGTCCAAAGAGCTACAGTCAATGGCTCAATGTCCAAGAGAAAACCGAGAAGTGTTCTTTGAGGGTCCATACTGGGACCAATACAATTTGTTGTCTTTAGCAATAACACAGGCAGTGGGATTGAATAAATCCTCAACAAATTTGCAGATGACATCAAGCTGACTGGTGTAGCTCATAGGCTTGAAGGGATGCCATCCACAGAAACCTTGAAGAACAGGCTCATGCAGACCTCATGAATGACACCCCTGATCATGGTAAAGCAATTGAAGTAGGGATACTTAAAGCTTCCTTCCAACACAAAACATTCCCTTCCAAGACCCTATGCTCTAAGATTCCTACTCAGGACTTAATATTTTAATATAAATTAGTTTATTAATTAATAACAATAATAAATGAATAATTATTTAAAACACCCCTAGAAATAAAATTAATGAAAAGTAAAAATTTTATCTAACCATGCTGTTCTTAACATGCCTTATTAAATCGCAAAAAACAGACATCAGAAGAAAAGACAGCTAGATGCTTATACAGAAAATCAATATATTTTTACATCATAAGAAAAAGAAATTATTTTGAAAATCATTAAAATTTATTGTTTAGATTTTGCAAAGAAAAAATTGTTTCATCTAGTGAATTCTGCCTTGATTTTAGGTTGGGGTCTGGGAATGAAAACAAGGTAATAGAGTTTTGGAAGAGCTTTTACAAAAGCAGCAAGATTTGTGGCACAAGAAACCAGGATGTATTCATACAGATGGAATAGCATGGTTCTTACCAATTTACCATCAATTTGGATGGAGTAAATCTTCCACAGCATGTGGCAACTTATTCCAGAAGACTAAGAGGTTACAGAAATTGTCTGTCTGTCTATCTACCTATCCTTTCCTGTTGGACACCACTAGGTGCAGAGGGCCAGTCTATGCTCTTATTGCTGCTCACTGGACGTTATTCAATGCAATGTGCTGCTGTATTTTAGAATGCCATAGAAGTTCTTGAAAGGGATGTTGGCAGTTCTCGAATACTAAGGAGGTGGAATGATGCTATGTCAAAAAAAAAAAACCAACACCAAAATCACATTGATACTTACAGATGTTGAAACCAGTTCTGCCAAGGTACCAATCTAGTGTTGAAGAAATGAAAGAAGTTAGAGCAAATAACATATTTTAGGTTTAAACCTTTATTGGACACATTTACATTACTTTGTAGTTTGCATAAGTGAAACAGTAAAATACTCAAAAAAATTTAAAAGAGTGATAATGCTAGAGGCTGGATAAGTTCATCAGCATGGACATTTAACATTCAATATACTTTTCAGAATATTCATAAAATAATGATAGTTTTATTGTCTCAAATAGACAGCCACATTTTTCACTTTAATTCCAAATGTCTGTCCCAGAAATCATTTCTTCAGGCTAAACCATGGCATATGTTTCACTGCCAAGCAAAATTTTTAACACAGAAAAGCATTAATTTTTATTTTACAGACCTGGAAACATAAGGGAAGATTACATTTTCAGATGAATTTCTGAATTCAGCTAACCGAAGAGCTTCATTTTATAATACGGATTATAAATTGTGCTGGCAATTAATCTGTAATGTGACTAATCCTTTTTATTATCTTAATAAAAAATAAAATATGTTTCACATTCTCAGTGGAAAAGCATTTCAGGAGTTTTTAGCACAGGGACTCAGCATGCTCATGTGCATTCTCCTACACTTATCTACAAGTTAATACCTTGATCTTGCAATAAATGTCATGCAGGCAGAACATGGCTTTTAATCCCTCAGTACAACTAAAAACTTATATCTATGAGGGCTTATTTTAAAGGAGAGTGCTTTATTTGAGTGCCTTTACAACTGGGGAAATATGAAGTAACCCGCAGCCATAAACTCTTGATTGATATAGGCAATCATTTTTTTTGTTGGCAGAAAAGTCTGTCAAGAAAAGCAAGTGGGTTTTCTTGGTATTTTAATGACTAGTTAAGTTGAAAAGTAGGTCAAAAGTAGCCCTGTCCTTCTGGCACTTTCTTCACTATCATATAACTGAAAGCTTACTAAAATGAACAAAGGCACGTATTGGGCTAATATTTATTACTGAGTTGGCTTACTTTTTTATAAGTTTCTTACATTCATATAAGAAGCACTGCATTTTTAACAGGTAGTTAGCTGAATTAAAGTTAAGCAGATAATAATATAGGCCAAAATGTTGAATAAATTTTTGTTTTAAGAAAAGTAAATAGATGTGTGTGGTTATGATTGTGGGTGGAAATGAGCAGACTCTGTTTTTGGCTTTGCCAGTTACTAGACATTCCTCTTTCAAAGGTTCCATGGTTGGAACCATCATTCCTTTTTCCAGGTTGGAAAACTTACAGCTGAGTACAGATAATATTTCTACAAACATGCCAATAGCTAGGAAAAGCAATGCAGATATGTTCCTATAGTAATCAAACTTCTTTTTATCTGAAAAATATGGCACATTATATTATTTTTTAAAATAGTCTTGCTTATATCTACGTTTGCATTATTTGGTAAGTAATTGAATACATTTGTTTATTTCTTTAGCTAAAGACTATCTCTGCTGGGATGATACTTAAACAACAAATCACATACTGATTTATTGCCACACAAGAAGAATATAAGAAATTTTTTTCAAGCACCGAATTTTGGTTTTTTTGCTTAAACTGAAACTTTCTGTAGTACTATGCAAACACTATCTCTTACTTCAACATGAAGAGGTTTAATTTGGTGCTGCTGATGTGAAGAGCTTACATGCTTGCTGTAAATGTGTCATCCATAGTTTAAAATCTTTCAGATACCATAATTTGCTCTTCTACTGCCCATACAATTGATAAATGTAATTATCCTATTTTGTTCACAGGATAAACTTGAAATATTTTGAATAAATTTTGGTAGCTGTTGATAACTCAATGTTTCTCCAGCTAATTGGAACTTGTACATTTTTTTCCAGGCAGCCAAATTCCAAAAATTGAAGTAGAATAATGGAATATTTTTTCCCTATTAAAAATAATAGTTTCCTCTATTGAAAAACATCAAGTTCACCTGTACAATACTCATTTGCAGAGTGATTTTATAATTTGATGACTCCTTTATATGGTTAGTTGATTTTTTTGCCAGGACTTGGTTTCATATTCTCCCATAAATTTTTTAATCCATATTTTATATATACCATCAAAATGAAACTTCTAGCTTTTAGCAGCTGATGCCTTTTACAGGACAGTGATAACGCTCTGTTATTTCTGACTTTTAACATGCTTGTAACACTTATCCATAAACCTATTTTCTGAAACAGAAATATAGATCAGCTTTGATTCAATGTGAAAGATGGTCATATGTTGTTGGACTTTTAGAAGGAAAGGACTGTGAAATTTCATGGGTCTTTTTCTGCAAACCTGGGGTATTCTATTTACTCAGGTGGAGAAATATACATGTAGTAAAAAGCAAGACAGGCCCAGTGAGGAGTAAAACCACAGTTTGTCAAATAATAATGTTTTATTTGTGTGGTATTTAATTCTTTTACAACTTCTCTGCTTCTCTTCAGTCTTCCTCTAAACTTATATAGGCATTCACTGCATCTTAGTGTATTGATTTTTAATTATGCAATGGACTAGCAGAATTTAATTTTGGTGAGTAACTGTGAAGTAAAATAGAAAATAAACTGTGAATAAAATAGAAAAAATGAGATTAAATAGTACCTTCAAGTGAATGAATTAATTGTTCCTAAGAAAAGGCAAATTTCGAGGAAAGCACTGATAAAATTAGCAATTATATAGGGTTCAGAAGTGAAGGAGTTTTTAAAACCTTGATATTTCAGATTTGTAGATAAGTGATGAGTAATTGATTTTTTTAGAATTGGGAATCTATACCAAAATAATTCTTTTCAGTGAAAGTATTGACCAATTAATTTAAAGTAATTATATAAGTCTTACCTATGGCTCCACTTCTTTTCTAATTTCACCTTTGTGAAATCCGCACAGGATTGCTTTTTAGCATCCTTTGTTCCTTCCTTCTTCCCTTAGATTTTTCTTTATTAATTTTTTTTTATCTTAGCTCCCACAAGTTTGTTTTAGTTTCTAGCTCTAATCACTTGAGCAATATTAAACCAGACATATTTTGTTCTGAATTGCATAATATGTTTGGCCAAGAGAAAGGGAAAATGTGTTCTATTCAAGGCACGACTGCCCCCATGATATGGGAAGAAGCATCCTCTCTTTCTTGTTTAAGAGACAGAAGCATTCAGTAGCCTGCAGATGGGTAGGTGTGAAACACCCTGTGAGAGTCTACTGAGCTCCCACTTGGGTCTTGCAACCTGTCTGTCAGCTCTGCAGGTGGCTCCAGCACGCCAAAGGACCTCGAGTGGTGTGGGATGCCTGCTGGTGGGTGGCTGTGGCATATCTAGATGTGTGTTGGCTGGGAAATTTCAGGTACCTATTCAGTCTGTAGTCATCTACATAATAACACCTAAATTAGTGTGACTTGAAAGGTGAATCCCATCCCGAGAAACCTGACTAAAGATATTTTAGTCAAAAAGCTATTTCATCATCTTCTTTACCTGGATTCTTGACATGAGGATGCACATCCATGGGTTTTCAGTTGCTTACAGAAAGATGAGGGATCTTCCATTAGATGTTTTGTACAGAATCCCTTCTTCCTAGGGAAATAAGGGTGTTTTTAGTATAAAGTTATCTGAAATTCAGTTATAATTAAAGAAGCAAATACAATATACTCTGGTTGGTATTGGAGCTGGAGAGTTATCCATTAAAAATAACATATTTAAGGGTCTCTTTAGACACATACAGATGTTGTTTGAGGCTGAAAAAAAAAAAAAAGGGTGAAAACATTTTATATATTTGGTTTTGGGTGACTGCATTATTCATAAGAAACAAATATTCAAACAAAATATGTCCCTAATCTCAGTCACACCAAAGATTTTAGGTCTGTGTGATGAAAATTCAAGCTGAGGAGACAAAGGAAGAAAAAGTAGGATTTGTCTAAAAATACATACATTGTGTTAAAATAGAAAAAGAATAGTTTTCATGTGTTCAGGATAGATAGATTAACAACAGTGTTAAAATATATTGTAAGTACATGATAAGCTCAGTGAGATGTATATAGAGGTGCATTCATGCTGTTATTTTGGCAGTTAAAATAAGAACAAAGAGTAGAGAGAAGCCATAAAGTGCCCAAGGCTCTCATATTGTTACGAGTTTGAGGAGAACAAATTGGTCTGCTGAGGACACCTGTCTTTCTGTTTCTGTGCAGAACCATAGGTCATGTACTTAAACTTAGAAGATCTTAACAAATCTCAATAGAACTTGGTTCTGTAGTAGGAGAAAAGAAGAATGTGTCCAAGTTATCTCATTGCAATTTATCACTGCAGAAATTATTTTACTCTTAATTGGATTCCACTGCAATAACTTCACCTGTTACAATGCTCAACCTACTGCATAGCAAGGACTGGAAATCACCTTTGTCACCTTCAAAGGACTGCAAAAAAAATCTAATGATAGAGATTGAGTGATGTCCTGTTTCTAGAGAAAGACCATATTCTTAGATAATATTTTCTGTCTAATTTATCAGGTTCTGTAATGATGTTAAGTGATTGTTGTTGCTGGGTTTTTTCTCTCCTTTATTTTTTTCTATTTTATTTTATTTTATTTTTAATTTTTGTCTAAGGCATTAACACAATACACAAATAAATGTCATTAAAATCATGGAAGGATGTGTGGATGCGTCACTAAGAAACACTTTAGGTGTTGACATCATGGACACTGATTTTTTTGAAGTAATTTGTGAAGTTGTTGTTAAGTATTTCCTCTAATGTCAGGAAACAAAGGAATTTGTGCACCACTTTGAAGTGTAAGGATTTGAGGTCGCACCTGGCACTTCCAAGAATAAAAAAAAAGATTCATAATTGAGCTCAAATTTTGTTTCATCATCTGACTTTGCTATGTACAATATCTTCAATATGATAGGTGATACCATAGGAGTAGGAGAAAGTACCTTTCTGTGACTTCAGGTAGAAATATTTTCTGATGGATTGCATTCCCATCATTTATTCTGTGTCGTTAGACAGACGTGCTGGATGTGTGAGAGTGGGCTTTTGCTGTTGACAGTGAGTAGTGTGCCTCTCTCTATTGACAAGGTAACAACTGCTGAGTTTCACTGCCAATCTTCTCAAGCCCATGCATACAAGTTATTGCGGGTATACAATAGAGGCAAAACTGTAGTATGAGCCTGTGCCACTGTGCAGTGCATGGGGGTGTATGCAAAGAATTTTTCAGGTATAAGAAATATCAGAATTTGGAACATCTGCATTTAGTTATGTGTTGTGAGACGATATACTTAAATTGCTAGATCAAAAGCCATTGACATTAGTAACAGTCTTTCCAATGTTTACAGTAGGTATCCTATCAGGTCTACTATACATATGTACAGATTATATGTATGTTATGTACAGAACTTAATTGAGTCCCAAAGCAAACCTGTCTTTACATAAAGGTTGAACTGTTAGAGAATACAATGCCCTCAGTTGGAAAACTCCCATCAGTTCAATGAAAAATGAATGAGATCCTTAAATGGTAGAGACAGAATGTTATTCTATCAGAGAATAAAACAGTGACTAGAAAGACTATAAATGTATTTTGTATGTGTAAAGTATACTACCTACCACAGAAGTAGATTCTCAGAGTAATTAATATTGTTGATCAATAAATTACCTTTGAATCACCTGGGCACATGAAGAGTATGCTTTTTGTCTGTTTTCTGTGTATTTTATCTGCAATTTTTACTGGTCCTATCAAAATTATGTTAAATTCATGCATATTTTTCACCACACAACTGAATTTTAAAGACATTCATTATTTATGATTACATAATTACTAATATTACATACTTCAATTTTATAGTGCTCACTAATGAATGAATTATTTTGTTGAAAAGATTTTTTTGTTGTTTGTATTGTGATAAGTGTCCTAGGCAAGTTCTCTATTTATTCATTTGAATTTCATTACCATACACATTCTAAAATATTTGCCATATACAACTATGCAGTTTCTTTGCATAACTTTAGCCCATGAATAAACATGGACAAATCAGTGTACAAATAAATTTTTTTGTAATAATTGCCAGGAAAGCAAAAAACGAAGCAAAGAAAGAAACACCACCATCTGCACAGAAATTATTAGATGTTTAGAAAATTTTTGATGCTATTTTAGAAACTTTCAAAAGATAAATGAAATAGAATTAACAGTATATCTATATATTCTAGCATTCTTGTACTATTGCATTCCATTCCTTACTGTAACCACTTAAAGCATTCTTTACAATAAACTGTCCTTGGATGACATCATGTGTCACATTTAAGTTGCCAATAAATGTAAATTGCTTATCACTTTTGAGGGAAGGAAAAGCAAATATAAAAGCAGTCATTTCTAAAATGTAGAAGGACAGAGAAATTAATTTTTAGATGTAGAGAAACCATGTGAAAAATAGTAACAAAAAATTAAGTGAGCATGATTCAGTCTTTGTCTACAGACTTGTTTGAATGTGATGGCTATACAATTTAAATATCTATTGCATAGATATTAATGAAACAGTATTCAATTTGCTTCTTTTATAAATTGTGTTTACAATTTTTAAAATTGGTTCTCTGAATAATATTTTTTTTCACTCTGTGGCTTTTCAGCTCTTTTTCCATATATTTTTAATCATAAGAATGATGAAAAAAGAACATACCTTTTTATACCTGGTTGCCTGAGAGTAGGCACTATCAAACCACATTTAAGTATTCAAGGAGATGGCCTGGTTTTCTGAGATGGTAATACTAATGGACACTTTAAACGTTTCTGAAACAGTAATGATAGGGGTTATGCATTATTTTATTGTTGTGATATGGAAATATTTCTATATTAAACTTATTTCCATGCTTTTAGGACCACACTCAGCATTCTGAAAATAGTAGATGCTTTTCCTGATCAATCTGGAAGTAGAGAGAGCAATTTTAGGAAGGCGAAATGTTTATTTGAAAGCTAGAGCTATCTGTCTTCTTTCTTCTCTTTCAGACTCCTCTTTCCTTTTGAACCATTTACAAGTTATTAAATTTTTCATTGTACAGCTTGTGCATCTCCTGCCTGATCACTTGCCTCTCCTGGTGTCAGGTCAGCAGTTTCAAAAGCAAGGCCAGCTAAACACCTTGCATGTGTACCAGCTCTGTTCACAGCAGAACAGAGCTACTTAAACCCCATTTTTGCAGGTAACTTAGCAGAAGTGTTGACAGATTGTTAGGCAGCTCTTGAGGCCAAAAAGTACCAACAGCACTGTTATTCTTTTCATGAAGTAGAAATATGATGGATCACAGTTGTTTAAAATGACCCCAGAGTACTTTTGTTTTAATGCAACAACTTATGGTTGCCTGACATGCTCACAGCACCTTGATATAGTCAGTGCTTAAGAGAAATTAGATTTTTCTGTTATTAATATTAAATAATAATATTAAACATTAAGAGAAATGAAATATTTCTGTTAGGCTTTGGGTTTTTTTTTTCTGTATCTATTTTGCATACTAATAATATCTTAGTTGTAAAATCATTCAGAAAAAGTACAGGTAGCCTGTCAGACAGACAGACTGCACTCTCAATACCATACACAGACAGAAATACTGATCTTGGACAGGTTCCCTAATATTCTTTGCTCCAAGATATAGAAATCATATGTTACATAATGCCCTTTTTTGTTTTCTGCATCTGTGAGAGCATTTCAAAGGAATTTTGATATAATGCTCATCACAAATGGCACAGAGCCCCACAAGCCAGCTTCTGCTACTTCTACAGAGCTCCATACAGGAGCAGCATCATATTTGATGAACCTAAACTAGTCAGATTATATAAATCTGATAAAATAATAAACCCAGAAATTATGTGACACAACATCATTCTGCTTACTCAATCTTACCAATGTACAAAATAGACAGACACCATGAGAGGTATATAGATTTCAAAATTGGAACATTTCACAAATACGTAACATGACTTATTGCACTTCAACAGAACTTGACCCTTTCATTTATGCATTATCTCTATAATGAGGTAATTCAACTAGACTGGAGACTTTAGTATAGCACCAAAAAGTCATAGCACAAAGAACATTAGAGTTCCACAGGATCATATGGTTTATTGTTATACAACATAGTCATAGTGCATGGCTGAAGAAAAAACAACACTTCATTACTTTATTAATAAAGTTAAAATATCGATAATATTTTGAAGCATAATATTTTTAGTTTGCAAATCAACCACAAATGGTGAACACTTTAATGGGTATAAATCACACCAAACCCATTGTGGGCTTTTCTCTCCCACCTGACTATGGAGACAACTTACAAAATATCTTCCAAATTCATCTGCAGATAAGATTGAATGTTCATTGTAATACTTCAATTAGAAAATAAATCCACAAAGAACTTAAGGAATTCATCACTATCCACTGGTTTTAAAGGTAATTCTCCACGATAAAGTATCTATTAGCTAATACATAAACCAAAACCAAAATTACACTCAGCAGTGACTTAAGATAACCCTGTGATACTGCACTGAAATGGATTTGAAGTAGTCACACTGTTTATTTTGGGGTCACAACTGTCAGGATGGTAGCTTTCAGCTTTGGAGTGTAGTGACATCTTCTTAAGCTTTTCCAGCTAAATTGCTGAGGCTATATTATAACTTTCCCCATCAGATGCCTCCTGCTGTATTTATTATGAAGACTGCCAGCCAAATCATAAAAAACAGCTAAGAACCTTCTGACAATATCTTTTTCCCAAGATACATGCAGTTTTCCCAAATTGTATTATCCAGGGAAATTTTTTCTCATAAACTCAAGGACTCTATGATCTAGTTTTGCATTTTTTCAGAAGTTCCCTAGGAGATGACTTTAAAAGATGTTACTTTTTAGAGAAGCCCAGATGAATGGAAATTAACTCTCCTTCCCTATGCTAAGCAGAGGAACAAAAAGTCATGCATGGCTGACACTGAAGTGTAGTACAGATCTATTTTATACATAATACATTGATGACATTTTTCAGAAGCTGTTCATTCTGTTACTCCTGTAGTGCTGCTGAGTTCTTTGGATCTTTGTATTTCCCTGCATATCTTCAGTCATGTTGGCAAGTATTACTCAAGTGCAGTCTTACCTTATACAGCCAGAGGTTACAATATTATGAAATTCTTCATGATTTTTATAAATTGGATTTTCTTTNGTGGTTTAATTTTCAGTCATTACAGTGAAAATACTGTTCTTGAAAATATATGTCTTCATATTCTTTTGTGTTCAGTTATTTTCTGTCTGGCTTCCGCAGAATTCAGGATTCAGAACTGACTTCCCAGCAAAGTTCCATGCCACCCTGAGTTGTCATGTAAAGAACACTCTTCACAATAAGAAAAAAATCCAGAATTTATTTTGTNGCCCAGATGAATGGAAATTAACTCTCCTTCCCTGTGCTAAGCAGAGGAACAAAAAGTCATGCATGGCTGACACTGAAGTGTAGTACAGATCTATTTTATACATAATACATTGATGACATTTTTCAGAAGCTGTTCATTCTGTTACTCCTGTAGTGCTGCTGAGTTCTTTGGATCTTTGTATTTCCCTGCATATCTTCAGTCATGTTGGCAAGTATTACTCAGGTGCAGTCTTACCTTATACAGCCAGAGGTTACAATATTATGAAATTCTTCACGATTTTTATAAATTGGATTTTCTTTCTTTTCCCTAGTCCTAAATGGACTTTTATATCCTGATTGATCCTGAGGCATCAATCCTACCATAGAGTTGCGACAAAAAAAAAAAAAAGAAACAAACCAAAAAACCCCCCAAAACCCCCACTCTACCAATTTGGATAAGTAAATCAGTTTTTCCTACCTATTTTCACATTAAATTACCTGTAAGTGCAGTTTTTGGAACTAAAGAGGCTACTATATACATATATATGCATACAGGTAGACATACAGATAAACAGACACTCAGTGTACATGTGGATGTCTACACAGACAAAATAAGAGCAAAGAAAAAAAGAGTACCTTAATGTTTAGCATTGGAGAAAGAGAGTTTAGGGAGTTTAAATCCTCAAGTTTTAGATTTTAGGAGAAAAGCTGTACTTTGGTGGTTTAATTTTCAGTCATTACAGTGAAAATACTGTTCTTGAAAATATATGTCTTCATATTCTTTTGTGTTCAGTTATTTTCTGTCTGGCTTCCGCAGAATTCAGGATTCAGAACTGACTTCCCAGCAAAGTTCCATGCCACCCTGAGTTGTCATGTAAAGAACACTCTTCACAATAAGAAAAAAATCCAGAATTTATTTTGTTGTTTCATAATAAAAAAAAAGATATTAAGAAATATAATACATAGCCACGAAGAGTAAATCTTTCTAGAAAAAAAGAAATATATAATCCTTTCTACATAAACACAAACACAAACACTAGTAAACACAAACACTAGTAAAAGGTTACATGTATGTGGTCGTATTTCTACAGCTACATTTGCATTTGAAACAACTTATATTGGCACAGTAATTGTTTTGGGGTTAGGTTTTTAATTTCTTTTTTAAATGTTGATGAATATGTATCCATTAAAGCTCACACAGTATTTGATTTTTAAAAAATATGAAAATGGAAATTTTATTAATATAACAGCAAAACTATGGTGAATTCCTCCAAGTGGCACAGCAAGAAAGATACTTTGAAATTCTACAGACTTCAGACCTGAGCCTATCAGGTAAAAAACAGATGCATCACATCCCAAATAGTCAGCTGCTGGAAATATAGTGTTTCTACGGACAACATTGATGTTGGTATATAAAAGGAAATGTATCTGGTGTTTTTAATGATGTGCAAAACAGGAGCAAAATACTTTGTCTATGTGTAAGGCTGTCCAGATGGTACTCATTAGATGCAGCAACAGATAATACGCTTTCTGACACTTTCCTTCCTCATATATCAGTTAGTGTCCCAAAACTGGAAATAATGGACTATTAAAAAGGAGCTGGACTCAGAAGTTTCTGAGAATATGCATTATTCCTCACTTGAATGCTGTGGATGACAATTACTGCAAATGTGTGAGGAGGTTCAGGGAAGATTCAGGACTGATTTTTCTTTTTCCAGCTTCTCTTTGTGGGTACTGAATTGACTGGTTGTGGAGGGAAAGAATATGTTCTGCTAGGGGACAACATGTGATTGACTTAATTGGTTGTAATTTAACATCTGAAAGTTAGACATCTAAAATCTGAGCCAGGCATTTTAGAATCCCTTTATAGTTAATGGAGAAAAATAGGCTCCTCCAGGGATATTCATCTGCTCTATCTTATGATGAGATTAATGACTCTCTAGAGGTGCCTGTTCCTTTCCATTAGCTATAAAGGGAACAACCACAGTCATAGTACTCCCTGTGTATGATATGGTGGGGATATTTTACCTTAACTGGGCATTCTCCTTAGAGAGCAAAACTTGCTATAATTTTTTTTCTCAAGACTCAGTATACTCAAGATTATGTTCTAATTTGTTGAGACAACACCCACTGAATCTCTTTGTGCAAGTGAAACTGAGAACAGTTTCACTGTTTCTAAGAATCTTTGTACCCTGAGGACACTAACATTCCAACACACACACACACACACACACACGTTTTGTGCTGGGCTAAAATTCAACTTCTACAAACATAAATAAGGGACAAACAGAAGATAGAATTAGGATGTCATGTCTGTCTAAGGCATAATGGCCTGGCTGCTTCTTGCTTGCTGGGATTTCACACAGTTCAAATGAGCAGGATTTTTATAGGGGCCAGTGGCCATACCCAGTAATGGAGCATGAATGTATTTATATGTTTTGGCATCAGAAAAAAATAAACATACCCTGTCCATACTTTTAGTTATTCTGTACTCTGTGTTTGTTCCAGTAGCAATGTGTCTGTGCTATTGCAGCACTGTGTCTGTCTAAAATTTCAGAGAGCTCCTGCAGAGTTGTGCCATGGCTCAGGTAGGGTGATGCACTGATGAATCTGCCTGGCTCCAGGGCCCCTCAGGCCAGTACACAGATCAGACAAGCCTGTAGCTGCCTGTAGCCAGCCATAATCACATCTCTCATCTACTACTCACTTAAAGTCAGCTACTGCTTCTAAATGTGAAATTGAGCTCCTGAATTTACCTTGCTGTAGCCTAAGAACAGAATACATAGACATTTCTTAGACCTAATATTTTCCCCAGCAGCCCCAGTTTATGCCTTAATAACCCTGCAGAGTATCTTCCTTCTTGACAGGACTGAGCAACTCAAACCTGTCCAAAAGCACTCAGTGTCTGATGTGATCTCTATAATTTTCTAAAATAGAGATGATCCCTCTTTCTTAACAAAGTCTGATGCTTAGGATTAAGAACTCAGGGAGATAAAGGCAAAACCAAACCAAACAAACACATATATTTCCTTCAGCATCTGAGGGGTTCAAGGTCTTACAACTCACATGCAGATAGAGCTTTCTGGATATAATTCTACTAGCTTGTTTACTAGTCTGAGGTGAAAAAAGGCTGTGATGCACACACCAAGGACCAAAAATGGCTTATAATGCAGTCTGCAGTCTCCTTCCTGATGCCCTTCTTTCTGAGGACATCCTGTCCTCATCCTGTCCTGGAGTGTCCCCAAGGAGTGGACTGTGCTGGATGGATTGTTTCAGCAGCTCACAGCCAGCTCCCTGGGGCTCCTTATCCTCAGGGCTCTCCCCTCTTGTCTCAGAGCAGGAGAAATCCAAGGCTAAAGTGGGGACATGTTTTGTCTCTTGGCTGGCAGCTTCCAGCTTCATGATGGGAATGAGTGTGGCTCTCTAGGCCTCAAAGGCTTTTCTAGCCAGCATACTAGAAATATCTAGGAAACATCTAATGTAGTCAATGTCAAATTGTCCTCACAGACACTGAGTAAAAATCTCAAAATCTTTATGCAAGATATAGTTAAGACTGCAGGGGTAGCATTGAAATGCAGATGCTTCCAGCAGTCCCTTTTACTTACCTTATTAATTTTTTTAAATACTTTTCATGTAGCTTTTTATAACTTTCACATAAACATTCCTCCAGACAAAATATGAACAAGTAGGATATGTAGGATATTATGAAAGGAAATAAGTATTTAGTAATTTTAATATTGTCCCTCCATGAGTGGATAACAACTAAAGTATATTCCAAAATCCTGATGATTAGTGCACGTTTCTTAGAGGTGTAATTAGGGTAGACCTTCTGCCAAAAAAAAAAAAAAAAAAAATAGTGTGTGCTTTGGTTGTGGATCACTATCTAATAAACTTTGTTAACATGTAGGTCATAAAGTTCCTGCTAATCTGCATCCACAGGAAGGCTGAACCTACAAAGAGGGGCTAAGAAAGGTGGAGTTCAGCCTGGAGAAGGTTGTGTGGAGATCTCATAGCAACCTTTCAGTATCTGAAGGGCACCTATAGGGATGATGGAGGGGGACTCTGTCAGGAGCTGTAGTGATAGGACAAGGAGTAATGGGGACAAACAGAAAGAGGGGAAATTTAGGTTAGATATGGGGAGGAAATTGTTTACACTGAGGGTGGTGAGACACTGGAAGTGGTTGCCCAGGGAGGTTGTGGATGGCCCAAGCCTGGCAGTGTTCGAAGACAGGTTGGATAAGGCCTTGAGCAACCTGGTCCAGTGGGAGGTGTCCCTGCCCTGGTCAAGGTGGGTTGTGACTAGATGATCTTTAAGATACATTCCAAACCCTTTACATTCTCTGATTCTCTGATTCAACAGTATCCATTAAGGTGAAATAAAATAGGAATCTGAGTCTAACATACTACATAGAAATAATAAACATTTTCTGCAAGATCCGTGGTAAAACTAACTAAATTAAGTGATGCAACTTTATTTGAGAAAGCACACTACTAGATATGCTTGAGTCTTATTATCTGGATTTAACAATGCTGGAAAATCCTTTAAATACTTTGCTTTACTAAGGTTTTGAAATATAATTTTAATTGAATCAGTTGTCTTTGTATTACAGAAAAACAAAATTTTATTGATGAAAGGGCCAAAAGTGACCTGCAGTGAAGAGATACACTGATCTAGACAATCCCTTTATCGTGCTGCTACTACCGGCATGTTGAGAACGTGCTTTTATTTTGAATTTATTTGAATTAGTGAGAGTCCAGATTGCTCTGATTCATTTAGAAGCAGCTTAGTTGCATTATACTGGTTTATCGCTCGTGCAGCAGGGTCTATAGATGTCCAATCTAGTAATTATCACACTATCTTCCTTGGCCTCTATTAAGAAAACCAGAGCCAGTTTTCAAAAGGGGATGAAACAAGAAACATTGTTTTTAATCTTCCTGATCTGAATTTTCCACTCTGCAGGGCAAAGGGGAGGGGTGGGGAAGGGGGATGGGAGAGAGAGAAGGGAAGGCAGGAAAAAGGGGAAAAAAGAAAAGGAAAAAAAAGTCTTGTTTCATTTTTCCACGGAGCAATTGCTTGCGAGTTTTTGAACCTACTTTGTAATATTAGAAGCTTATTTTATCGCTTATAATAGCTTTTTAGCAGTAATTCAGTATTTCTACTACTGCTGCAGTGAATAGTCACAAAACATTTTGCTCTTTCTGGCACCTGCCTGAAGCTGTGACTTATGAATATGCTAATGAGTCTGCAGCCAGAACTGGCCCGGGTTCAACACTTGCACACAATTAGAGCTCAGGCTACCAGCACTGCTGGGAGGCCAACTGCAGAAAGTAATATTTGGATTGATCAATTCAACATAATGCACTTTTTTTGCAACAGAGTTTAAAAATAACAGCTGAAAGTTATCCTGCGAGAACACAGGGAAACTTTTAATTTTAAGTCCTTTTTGTTAAAATTCTGGGTGGTAATTATCCA
Source organism: Pycnonotus jocosus (assembly GCA_013400435.1). Taxonomy (NCBI): domain Eukaryota; kingdom Metazoa; phylum Chordata; class Aves; order Passeriformes; family Pycnonotidae; genus Pycnonotus; species Pycnonotus jocosus. The sequence goes on from VWYP01023886.1 coordinate 34,356, forward strand.
GTTTATATCCTTGGCATCACAAAAGATTGTCTTTGTAGCACATTACATATTTTAATGGATGAAAATAGAATCATGTACTATTAATGAATACTCCACTAAATGTTTAGACTGCATTTCCCTCACAACATCCATGTGTCTGTTAGCCTTGAATGCTGAAAAGCATTTCCTTGCAGTGCATACAGAAATGTCTTCTACATAACATCTGGAATTTATGCTTTTAATATAAGGAGAAGCAGTACTGTGGGGAGGATATATGAACTAAGCATCAAGTATACAGGCAACTGTCCCCACTTGCAGCACATTTCTAGACTTAAAACATAAAAAACATATCCTTAGTCTTAGAAATATGAACATCAATATCAAAAATTTAAGTTGCAATGATTCACTATGACAATATATGGTTAGAGAGTAAACCCATATATTTTCAGAAATGAGCATTCTTAGATTCTACTTACGCTATTAAATAAGGTCAAAATATTCTGTATTTACTATTTTTAGCAATAGATATTGTAGAAATTTGAAATTGACTAATAGTTTCCACATTTGGAGAGATCCTAAGACTCAGAGTATTTAGAAAGCAATTAATATATATTTTTAAACTTGTGGTATAGTTCAGATGAAAGATCATACCTATTTTGAAGTGTGTTCACAAATAATTCTTTGTTTTATTTGATTTTGATATTGATAGGTTAAAAATGAGTATGGCTTTACCTGGACAATGAGAATTGATGTTGAAAAATCCTCTAGATGCCATTTACTTCTGGTAGGCAACTCATAATTAGAAAATACATAGACATGAATAATTTCTAACAATTCCTATAATTTTGAGTTCTTCAAATCCTTTGTTCCCAAGCAAGCATTTTATCAGAAATGAATGATATGCCATGCTCAAAGGGAATCCATATGAGCTTTCAGTTTCACAGAAAATGTATCAGAAAGAAGAATAGTTTTACAGAGCAGTGCAATTCCAGACACAGTGAGAGGCCGTGCTAGTGCTGCTGCTTTGGTATTTTTCTACAAATTACACACAACAGCAATTTTCAGTCTTGCATTTCTTAATGTAACTGGCTCAAACCTCTTAAGATGTATATTCTTCCTGAAAACTGATCTTCTTTCTTTAGTTCTACTTATCATATTCCACAGCAGATGGTTTACTACAGTGTGTACCAACCCACCCCACCCCCCAAAAAAACAAAAGACTTTTCTGAGAAATCCTTTGAGAAAAACATTACTGTGAAGGCTTGTACATGGTCGTTACAAACAACTAAAATTTTCATCCCAGAGAAACATAATTTTGCACTTTTGTCCTAAAAATAACTGTTTATTCACCAGTCTGGTCTCCCCAGTTTTATTTTCAAAAATATGTTGCATGTGTAAAAGAGCAGCGCATTCCATTTATTTCTTTCAGAAGCTGCAAGTCAGTCAGCCTTATCAGAAAATGCTCTCCAAAACACCTCCTATGAGTTGCTGGGTTTCCAGTTCAAATGTGTCTGCACAATATAGCAGTTACTTTGTGACTTTTGAAATACCCATATTGACAAAAATTTTAATACTTTGGAATTTTGTTCTGCCTGCCCTGAGAATGCATTGTTCTAGTAGTTATCATTTTACTGTGATATGTCTGTATAACCACGACATTTGTAGATTAAAGTTGCAAAGACATTACCTTGCTAGTTGTATTATAAGCAAGATATGCAGCTGTAACAGTTTCCACTAATACATAATAATATGTGAAGAATAAATTTTGAATTGCATAGGGAAAATGAGGAGTTACAGGGAACAATATCACACTCATTTGCAAAACCGTCAATATTTTTTTTTTTTCCCAGAGAATAGCATTTAAACAATTACAAAAAAACAGCAGGAAATTTCTCCATGTTTTCCATCTGTATGATGACTGCTAAACTAAGAATACTCCTGCTTTGTGTGCAAGGGCAGAAGTATGTGTTTTAGGAGCTGTCTGTAGGAGAAACATTGTTGTGTTCTTATTTTTTCCCTTGAGTTGAGAAGTTTGATAACTTGGTTTGTCAGATTGGCATCTACCAGGTCTCTGATGTCAAAAGGAGAGTAAGTTTTAAAATTATTTAACATTTCAATTGTATAAACAATAGTCATAAACAGGCCACTTTAGGGTGAAGCCCAGACAACAAAAATATGTATACATAACTATAACCCTGTGAGCAAGAGGTTAATTCAAATATCTACATACCAAAAAGTGCATATGATAGATATGCCTTAAATGTACAGTCTCAGGACTGACACCTGAACTAAAGAAGAAAGATGTCTTCATGGTAGTTCCATGTACTTCTAATTTTTTTTTCCTGCGCTTTAATGTTCGTTACTGCAATGATGTGGAGAACTCAAAGGTAACTTACACACACACAGTTGTAAGAACAAAGGAGATGAATCAAAGACAGCAGCAAGATGCCTTTCAGCCTCAAATACATCTCTTAGAACAAGTATAACCTTCAGCTCAGCCAAAGATCTAAGCCTTCACCCTGTTTAGCTTTGTCAGACGTATTTCATTTAGCTGTTTTTGGCTTTTGTTTTCTTTCCTCATAAACCCAAGCAGTATTTTTTCCCCATTATACCACAGATGGAAAAAAAAATGTCATTAAAGAGGATTTGGGAAAAAAAAAAAAAGGANATTTAGGCGTAGCTAACTGTGTCATGGCTTCTCAGGAAAAAAAAATCAAAAATTTATGTAACTCCCAGGTCAAGTTCACAACTTAAAAGCATAAGTCATTGAAACATCTCTACTTACCTCTAAAATTCTAGTTTGTAAAGAATTTTAAAATAATTTGGTCTTCTTTTATTCTAGCATTATAGTTCCAAAAAATAATTAAAATTAAAGTTCAAAAATTAGGTAGGAATGTGAAGGCTGCTTGGACAGTTAACACTATTTCTTTGAAGTAGAAAAATGATCATGTACTGTGTAAGATAAGAAAAAAATTACTTGGTGATTTAGTGCTGAGATTCTTCTCTGCCTCTATTAAAACGAACAAAAAAAATTACATTTCATAAAACTGGTTAGCAAGAGTAAAGTCTACCTCACCATTAGGTTGATACAGTACCTGAGCTGTAAAGCTTCCACTGGTGTGGTATACTTGCACTTTTTTATTTTACTGTTGTTTTATTTCATGAGCACTGTGCCATAAGACATTAAGCTAGAGACCACTTCTATCCCTGAAAACCTGACTGTCAAAAAGAATCTTAGAGGCTGTGTAAAATTAAGGCAGTAATTCACCCTCCAATAGATTGTTAGAGAGGAGGATTCCCTGTCTGTCAGGCTATCTGTCATTTGGCTGTAGGCAGCAGCATTAACTCTGTGCTTACAATGTCTTCTTACAATACCTACAATAGTAAGGTTAAAAACTAGAGTTATGCAGCTTGTAATGTAGCTATATTTAAAAATTCTTTTTTATCTTTTTTTTTAAAGTTGACCCAATGTTCTTTTGAAGTTTTGAATTTTGTGATTGTAAAATAGTTTTGATATGTAGTAGAAATTTTCTGTGTGAAGACTGAGGATAAAATACTTTCTTGTGTACCTGGCTTTAAATTCTTGTATATTCAGATAGAATCCCTGCAATAGAGAGCTTCTAGTTTGCTTATGTGATAAGAACACGGTTGAAAATTTCTCACGCTTTCTGTCAATGATTTCAATAGTAATGGAATGTTGGTATTTCAATATTACACTGTCTTGATATTTAATAACCTTCAATGCGTGAAGGTCAGGGGAAATTTTTATCAAGAACAATTTTAATAACAATTTTTTTAAAAAAACATAGATTGCCAATGTACCTTAATGAATTTGGTTTCATGTAGTTCAGCCATTAAAACTACCCAGCAACAGCAACTGTTGAAGAATTGGTTAACAAATATCAGAAGTCTACACTGAAGAGCTGGTGAGCACTAGAGTCTACAGAGAAGACAAAAGAGGCGTCATTCAAACCGTCTGAGAACAGACCACCACACTACCCTGTGCTCACGGGAAAAGGTAGGACTGTACGGAAATAGAAGGTAAAAAAGTAAAATTCCTGCCCACTCATACTTGTCTTGGTGATGGCACCTTAATTTAACGAAGAAGGTTCATAACTGGGTAATATCCAATATGGTTTCTCCCAGCTTGCAACATCCTGTAATACTCCCCCCAAAATCTTTGAATCCTTCCACAATCAAAGTAGAGCCCAAGGTATGCAATGTATACACTACACTTCATGCTGAAAAAATATACCAGTCTTCATGTCATTATTCTGTGAAGCGTAAAGCCAAGGCTATTTTGTCATTCATTCACAGGACTCAGAGGAAACCCAGGACAGAATCGTATGCACAGAGGAGTGCACCCTTCCTTCCCAGACCAGCATGTGTGATCCACTTCTCCTTTTCTGGTCTTTTTAATTCTCAGCTGAGCACTACTGATGTAGCCAGCATGAATGCTGATTCAATCTTGCCTAAATCACAGATCTCCCCTCTAATGAACTGCTGTGAAAGTTTCTTGGCACTATAAAGATTATCACTGCTAAAATCATCCTGTTTCCTTTTGCTGTCATAGCTTTTCTACATGCTGCCAATCTGCGAGTTCACTAATTAAAAGTGATAATTCTTACATGGCAGTTTCCTTCTCTCAAGATCCAAAAGGGAAAAAATGTATCTCCAAATGGATGTACTTACAATCCAAGTGAGTACAGCCTCAGTAATGAGAAATGTCATGGGCTAGGTGAGGCAGTTAAAGTAAGAAGATAAAGAGAAGCAGAGAAGCATCAGGATGGGGTAACACCGGAAAAAAAACCAAAAAACAGTGTATAATTGGATATAAGTTTTCTTGCAAAATTGGGTGCCACCCAATTTTAAACAGAAAAACTAATTTCAGATCTAATTCTGGCACTACATACTTGAATTTCTACTTATTTAGTCCAAATTACAGGTAATTATACAGACTATGATACTCCAAGAAAAGATAAAGTAAGACAGTATTCAGTTAAAATCAATCATGTTTCATATGGTAATCCCAGAATTTAGTGGATTCTTATTATCACATTTTATGAGGGCAGATGTTCTCTTGAGGGCCTTAGCTTTGAATCAACAGTTATGCCTTTTTTTTTTTTTTTTTTTTTTTTTTTTCTCCTATAAAACGTAATTNTTTTTTTTTTTTTTTTTTTTTTTTTTTTTTTCCCAGCAAACTAGGTAGATATAGCTTGAAAACATACAGGTATCACAGCTGAAGAATTATTTCTTCTAAGTAGCTATTTTTCTGCCTTTGACCACATTTAAGCCACATGATATTCTGTTTAAAATGAAAAACATTCAGTTTTCTTGAAGATTTGCCATTTTTAAGAGAAGTACTGATATTTACTATCAAACAAAGACCTGGATTCCTCCAAGAATTTCTCTTTTTGCTGTCATCTTGATAGTGTCTAGCTTTCAAAGTGGGCAAATCTGTGATAGTTTATTAGATTAAACTATCTGATGTATTATTTTTATGTGGTCCACAACATAAACTTTATATTTCTCAATGCACTTGGCTTTTGCTATGATGACTGTTTAAAAAAAGGATTTTCTGGCTTTATGTTTTTCAATTGCTTTATTTTTGTATGCAAGTGAGTTTTTCTTTCTCTCTCTCTTTTTTCATTTAATTAACACATAGATGCAAAAAATGCATGAAAGCATTGGTATGCAACAGAAACATTCAAGAACTCATGATCACTGAACTTCTAGCATGAGTAAACCTGATATTTGTATGGCTTAAAATCTATAATTTAAAATAGAGTAATTATGCAAATGATAAATAATGTTTGCATGACCTATGTGCTATAATCACACCATTTCAAAGCAAAATGAAAATAACTTTTCTTGAGTTTGTAAATGTGTAGGCTGTGTTGATGAAAGTTACATAAAAATAGCACACTGTGGGATAGTGAATTGCTCTCATTGATGGGAAAACTGAATTTGAAGAGGGCTACTGCTACTAGTCCTGTGTAGAGTCAGAATGAATTATTCAAAGAGCAGAACGTACGAACAGCCTTGCCAGATCCAGCAGCAGGTCAGTCAGGTCAGATCCACAAGTTTTCACAAGTGCAGTAGAGTTAGCACATGAAAGAGCAGAAGTACACGTACAGGCAGGTAGTATTGCATTTCAGAATAGTGTTTTACCACCAAATATGCTGTGAGTGCTTTGCAGATTTGATTGTATCTGTATTTGAATCTCTCAAAGCAAATTTCTTCCATGATTTGTTTTATTACAATATGTAGAACTATTTGAATTTTTTATAAAAGTCTCAAACTAACACATTCCAGAACTGAACTATACATTGCACTGCCTGCAGAGATGTTCCCTGCTGTTTCTTCTGAATAAGCAACCTGCTAGTTTTATTTGAAGCCTGCTAGCTCTTATATTAAGAGCTGTAAACAATTGCTTACTCACAGCTTTTATATACTATGTGTGCTAAAAACCATTATACCAATTCCTTACCTTTGTCAGTCTCTTCACAGGCTGAGGTGTCCAGCCCATTTATTTGTTCCTTTTGCTGAAATTTTAGTGATCCAAAAGGTGTTCTAGAAAGTAAGCATCAGCTTCAGGCTTTTTTGAGAGATCTCAGCAACTCTGGTCTGGCCTAGGTAGCTACCCCACAATATTAAGATACTGAAAGCACACCTACTTGGGGAGGATTTACAGACACACACACTACATCTTCATATAATAACAATATTAAGCTGTAGAAAGTAGTGTCCTGGAAAATCTGGCAACTTTGTATGCACGTGCAACATTCACATGAGTAGCTTTTAAATCCTGGGATCTTGATGTGTGAAAAGAGTGATATGGATGAGCATCTGTTATGAGCAGTTTTTAATAAACCTGTATGAGATGCAGGTAATGCATCAGACAACTGGGAGGTGAAAATCTTCTTAAGAGAGACTTGTGAAGAGTGAGCTGTCTGAGTCCAATGGCTAATAACTTAACACAGGTCACTGATTTCTGGGAAGCAGACTGTAGCAGTTGCCAGGGATATTCTGTGAGAGTTGAATTCTCTTGAATGCTGCAGAGCTTCTCTGCCAAGAGATTTTTTTTTTTCTTCCTTACCTTCCCCAGTACCGTCTGTCGAACTCCCCAGCATCAAATTTCAGATGCATGACATATAGTAAAAACAAGATTTCAGCCCACAGCTATACAATAAAAATGAGAGATTGTAGAGCTTTATTTTGACTTAATTTACTGTCTATTTAACACGAAGCAATGCACAGTGTTTGCATCACCAGAGGACATACCAACACAGTGTGCTAATAAAATAGCACAGGTGGAGAGTTAGAGAGAAATACATCCTAAGTTTAAAAGATAACAATAATTATGTTTCAAGCAACCAGATTCAGAAGTCTTTGAAAGGAAATAAATTTTAATTACCTTGTTAGATTCTACTGTAAACTGGTACCTCTCACTCCTAGACTTCCAGGTTCACAATTCATGTTCAACAAATGTTGATTGCCATCTGGGAATCAATAAGATTTCTACTTATGCTAAGTAAGTGGGGCTTCATGAGAGCAAAGTAACCAAACAGGGTCTCTCAAGCAGGCAAATATTTTTTTCAATTTTACAAGAAGGGCTTTGCTGGATTAAGCCATGCTACTAGAATACTGCACTGGGGACAAAGCTATTCAGCTTCAAAACAAATCCTGCCTTGGTGGTAGTGTCCTAAACCTGCTGCATCATTGTGCTGAAAAAAAGTAGTTGGTCTCCTTTGGCAGGTGTACAATGAATTTTGCACACAACTTGGGGAGGGAAGAAGGAGAAAGACTCAAGTGCAGGAAAGAAAAAAATCCTGTTCTAGTCCGTTCTTACAAAAACATGCATACACACACATACACAGATATGTGCCCAGATGTGTGTGCATACACACATGTGGGTGTGTATATACATATGAACATGTTTGTGTTTGTGAACTAGTTCACCTACATAAATGTACATGCATTACTCTTAACCAGATAAGTATATATGTATATATAAGTATAATGATAAGTAATATGATGATACCAGATAAGTATATATG